>JBBPCZ010000002.1:12059731-12070911 GCA_037974445.1 Brycinus macrolepidotus | reverse complement strand
TATTTATTTAGTTAGTTAGTTAGTTAGTTAGTGTGTGCGTCAGAGAGAGAGAGAAGTGAAATGCCAAAGAGAATCTCATGCCAGTGGCTTAAAAAATGACATGACAATTTGTACTTAATGTTTGCCATATAGTCATTGGCTACATTTCTTGCAGAGCAAGCTGTGAAATATTGAGTATATTTGATATGTCACACAGCCTTTGTGCATCCTGGTGTCATTTCTTACGCAGGTAAGCAAAGCACACACCCCCAAAATAAATAAATAGATTTCTCAGACCAGGCCACCTTCTTCTATTGCTATATGGTTCGGTTCTGATGCTCACATGCCCATTATAGGTGCTGTCTGTGGTGGACAGGGGTCAGCAAGACCAGTCTGGAACTATACGGCCCCACACACACACAACTTGGAATACATCTTTTGATCATAGCCAACATTAATTTTTTCAGCGTTTTGTGCTGCAGTAGGTCTGTTCTGGGATCAGACCACGTGGTCTAGCCTTCACCCAATGTGCATCAGTGAGCCTTGGGTGCCTATGACCCTGTTGCACTTTCCCCAGTTGTCCTTCTTTGGACCTCTGTTGATAGGTAATGCTTGTCCGTGTTTCCTGCTTCTGACAAATCATTCCTGCCCATTATATCCCCCTTGACGGGTGACATTGTAATGGCCACTTCTTTGATGGTCAGTCACAGGACCTTGATGTTTTAGAAACCTGGCGATGGCCTAGGTCATATTTATGCAGAAAACTCTACCAGGAGCCTGGTAAAGTGTTTAACTGTGAAAAAAAGATGCTTGGGTGTGTATGTGTGGCTACTTGACTGAAGACAATATGCCTTCAAAGTACATGCTAACTCTCTCCTTTATTCTCTTTTAGGTTCCTCAGTATGAGTCGAGATGGATGGAGGAAGAAAGCTAGTGAAGATGATGGCTGGGGAGGAAGGGTAAGAGAGAATCTCTTCAGCTAAATTGCCTAGGTTTTCCTTTTTCTTCCAGCTCATATGACAGGAGGTGCATATGCACATGTTGTGTGTTCCTAGAGTAGTCTAGAGATGTTTTATTATTTGTACTGCACTGGAGAGTAATCACAGTTCTCCTCACTGGGCACTCACTTCTTCTTCTGTATTGTAACCTGCAAAGAGCAGTAAATCTGTCTGGAAATTTTATTGATCCAAATGTGTTTGGTTCTTTTTTTGTGCCAAAGCATTTCTGTAGCAGTGCAGAAATATTTTAACATAAACACTGTGTTTATTTTGAAAGACAATATTTTCAAACTGCTTAGCAGCACAAGATTGTAAGTTTTCCACCCATTTCTTTGTGGCCTAAGCAAATCATATTTTAGATATGGTTGAAAATAAGAAATTAGAAAGTGGGTGGTCTTTGTGAACATGCATTTCAAGTTTGTTTTGAGACTGGTTATTGTAGATATTGTGTAGCTGTGATTTACTGGCTACTCTAATTAGATAGAGTAAGAAATGTAGGATTTTTCTGTAGAGAGAGAATCAGAGAGTGCCTCTGTGTGTTGGGCTTTTCCCTCTTTTGTCTGTTTATTGGTTGAGACTCAACTCCTGAATCCCAGCGTTCTGTCCGTTGCCATGGAGACAGAGTCGCCGTGCCAGCAGGCTCGCACCTCCAGTCTCATTGAATGTCTGAGGCGTAATCAGACGCTTGTCAGCCAGACACTGCCCAGTTCGTTCTTTGTGTGTGTGCTTCTGTGTTTCTACCAGCTCATTTCAGGAGCTTTGACTTGCTTTACGATATCTTGTCTTTAATTACAAAGGAGTATTAGTTACTGTGTGATTATGGATCCTGTTTATCTATTTGTTTGCTTTTCTGTGAATGAATGATTGAATGAATGAATGACTGACTGACTTGTGTGGCTGCAGGGGGGCTATATGGCTGCTAAGGTCTCTAAGCTGGAAATGCAGTTTCAGAAGGATGCCCCCAGAGAAAAACAGAAACAGGGAGCATCATCCAGCATCTTCAGTGGAGTAGCTATCTATGTGAATGGATACACAGGTCAGAGAGACTTCTTGCATACATGGTCCACCATCAGTGAAAATCAGCAGTTTCAGTTTTTATTAACATTTTCCCTCTTTCTCCATATTTCATATATGTGTTATTGTATTATGTTATACAGTGTAATAATAGTTTTTTGTTTGTTTCTTTTCTGTTTAAATTCTACTGGTTTTTCAAAGGATACAAGGTGTACTTTTCCATTTGAATGGAGTAGGTCTCTATTTTTTTTGTATAAAAAATGGGGATAACATAAATCGGTATAAGTAAAAATGAAGTAAAATTCTTTATTTTTCTGGGCTTAGATTGTTTCTTGTTTTAAAATACAGAAGAGTGAACTGTTTTGTAAACACTTGAGCAGATAGCTTAAAGTCTGTTTGAAAATCATGTAATGTGAACTTTGCATGTGCCTTGTCTGTCTTCTGTGTAGACCCCAGTGCAGACGAATTGCGTAAACTAATGATGCTACATGGAGGACAGTACCATGTGTATTACTCACGTTCCAAAACTACACATATCATCGCCACCAACCTGCCTAACTGCAAAATACAGGAGCTAAAAGGGGAGAAAGTAGTACGACCAGAGTGGATTACTGACAGGTATGCGTGTGTATATTTGCAGTTTAATTTTTAGTTAACCAATAAAGGTGAAATTAGGATACTTGGTGTGAAAAGGTGGCCTTGAGGTAGTGAAATCAAACTGTGGTAACAGGTTATTTTAATTTAAATTTAAAGTGATTGTTTTTGTCATACGTGAAAACACCACAGCACACAGTGTGAACAGCACGAAATTCTTCCTCTGCATTTAACCCATTCACCAAGTGAAGCAGCGGGCAGCCAGGAACACAGCGCCGCAGGGTTTGGGGATGGTACCTTGCTCAAGGGTACCTCAGAGGTGCCACTAGCAGTTTGGGATTCGAACCCACAACTTTCTGATCGCAGGGCGAACGCCCTAACCACTAGGCCACCAGCTGTACCAATGTCAGAGCCTCAGGTTTAATGTGAAAAAACATTTTCCGTCATTTAATTTCATTGATGCCATCTTTTTTGGATGGCCGATAATTCAGGGCTGTGGCTGCTAAACAGTAGACTTCTCTACCCCAGTGAATGTTCTTCTATTTCTTCTTTCAGAAACCATGAAACCCTAAAAAAAGACTGCATGTCTTTCAGTTGGCTCAATCCTATTTTTTGTCTCATGATACTATACCGTCTTATTATACCATTTGCTGCATTTGTCTCTGATAATTAGTGCCATTAGCGTTGTCTTTGGTACTTCATTGTAAGGTGCTTTGTAAGGTGATGCGTTTGAAAGGCCCTGTATAAGGTGCTGTGACCATTTATAGTTATCACTTTCTTAGCTTTGCGTTGTGGATTTTCTGGGTAGAAGAGGTTAAAGTGGATAAGGATTAACGTACAGGAGTCGGGCTAGTAACTTGGTGGTGTTGTCCGTGCCTGGTGGTACCCTGTCTGTGGCTTGAACAGACAGTCCTGCCATTTCTGTTGCAATGTGTACCATTTCTTTTTGTGCCTGTGTGCAATACCAGAACACTGTTTGCTATACTGTTCTCTTTTTCAGCATCAAGGCAGGACGACAACTCTCATACGTGCAATATCAGCTTTATACAAAGCAGAAGGGCTTAAACTTTACCAGTGTGCGAGCTTGGCCTGGCCAGGAAGCCGGCAGGTCTGATCATGGCCCACCCAAACCCAACCTGAACATTCCCCAACCAAGCAGCCTTGAGCCTAGCCACTCTAACCCAGCCATCATCGTTTCTCAGCCAGTGCCACCCAAATATACTGATAAAACCTGTCAGCACCCAGACATCAAACTGTAAGTGTATCGCCTAGCATATTGTTGCTGTCAGAACAAAACCCTATATCTCCAAAAAACTAACTTTACAGGGGGAGGAAAGCTTTTGGTGTAAATTACTACAACAATATTTTATTCTGAGTCATTCTGGACCACTTTTGGTCAATTCATCAAATGTTTGCATTTGCAGTGTTTGCAGTGTATTTTCTTATTAATTAAGTAAAAGCAATAATAAACCAGAAACAATAGGGGTGCAAGGTTTTATTCCAACAGTGACGATAGATTTTGGCAGGCACTTAAGCCTTACATACGTCCTTATACTTTGCCTTGAATATTGTTGAATATATACTTGCATCCCTGATGTATTTTTTCCCTTTAAACAGGAATGGCTCATACTCTGAGCACGAAGGCCCCAGTGTTAATGGAATTCATGAAGGGGACACTGGTGATGATTCCCATGTCATTTTCCTAAGAGGATCAAAGGACTATCTGCAGGCCAATGGCCATTCTCATCTTCTGAATGGTGCCTTAAAACTAAAAGACTCTGTTTCTTGTTCCAAACATGCACTCCAAGGGGTAGAGCCCAGGTGCTCCCAGCCTCAGTCACCACAGTCAGAGGCAGAACAAATCGGGGGACCCAGCTGCCTTCGTTCTGCTGGTCCTACATCAGATCCTGTAGCATCCAGTGCCACCACCTTGCGGGCGCTGAGTCCTCAGTCTATAACTCATAATGAACAAAGCTCTTATTCATCCATCCTATCAGAACCCTCTTCAGCAACTGTCACAACTATTCAGGAAAATACAGAAAATTCAGAGAGGTCATTCCCTCAAGATCGGATCAGCCGAGTCAGACTGAATGGGAGTCACCATACTTCTAACTCCTCCCTAAATGACTCCAACATCCAAACAGACAAAACTTCAGCAAAGGGCCCAGATCCTGGAATTATCTCTGAGTTTTACTCTCACTCACGTCTTCATCATATCTCCACGTGGAGAAATGAATTCTCAGAGTATGTAAATGCCCTGCAGAGTCGACGCCGGGCGGACTGCGGCACTGTGTTCTCTGGGAAAGAGAAGCTGAAGAAACTCAGAGCTAATCGCTATGGAGGTAAAGTTATTACTTCTGATCATTATGCTCTTTGTATGTTTTTGGAGTTGCAGTGACGGTTCCCTGTCTGTCAGCCTCTACTCTCAGTTGATTACATTCATTATCTTAGCTGCTTATCTAGACTACGGTTGCGGGGGGGTGCTGGAGCCTATCCCAGCATGCATAGGGTGAAAGGAGCAGAAACATGCTGGACAGTTCGCCAGTGCATGGCAGGGCAAACACAAATACATATTCATCCCTAGGGGTGATTTATCTCTACATGCTAAATGTAAACTACATGTCTTTGGACTGTGGGATGAAAACCTGAGCTCCTGGCAGAAACACACACACACAGGGAGAACATGCAAATTCCACACAGAAGGGACCCAGGCTGCTCGGCCAAGAATCAAACGTAGGACGTCCTTGCTGTGAGGCGACAGTACTAACTATTGTGCCATTAATTCTTTACAAGCTTAAAGTAATGTCATTAAATAGACCTAATTTGACTGTTACTTTCTATTTAAAGTAAATTAATTTGTTTAACATGCCTTGAAAGTTTCACACATAGGCATGTGTGAATGTGATAATTTGCTGGACCCCTGTCGACTGCAGATGTGATGATGATGATGTGAAGGGGGAAGCTATTTCGTTTTTGTGGGTAAATTTTGTTTTTTCTCACAGGTTCGTCATCCATGCCTGCTCCTCAGGTACGCCAGTCCTGTATTCTGCATGTGGACATGGACTGTTTCTTTGTGTCAGTGGGCATCAGACATCGACCTGAACTTAAAGGTGACTGTCACATTCACACATGCACAGTTCAGCAGACCACAGTGCCAGATTAAAGCATAGGTAATACAAACGTCGTTTTCTTCGATAGCTGTTTTTTTTTCTTTTTTAATTAATTCCAGTGTGTCTTATATCAAAAATATATGTTCTTACAAAGAAAAAAAAAATTAAACTGCACAAAGACTGTGTTGACTAAACCAGTTATTTTTGCATTCAGTTCACCCTTTCCTTATTCCCTCTTATTCCAGGTAAACCAGTTGCTGTGACAAGTAACCGTGGGCATGGGCTTGTTGCTCAGCGACCTGGTGCCAACCCCCAGCTGGAGATGCAGTACTACCAGAAGAAACAGAACCAGCACAGAGCAGGTAATGGCACAATTCAGGAATATCACTGAGGGCAGTGTGTATTCGAAACATTTAATGTTTGGTGTTCTAATGCTTCTGCATGAGAAAGAGATGCATTTTGCATTTTACCAAGCCACACAACCCACAAACGTAACCACAGAACGTGGGGTGCTGGGGGGACTTCACTGGTGCAGGCCATGTAGTAAACCAGATATAATGCTTAGTGATCATGAAATCTAAATCGAACTCCTTTCCTCCCAAATGTATTATACCTCCATTTTATTTAGTACATATTGTAAGGGTAGAATGTGTCTGATTTGCACCTGAAATCTCAAAGGGCTTAATAAATCAAGGTTACTGTGGGGTGGGGGGGGTATGTAGTTTTTTCCCTCCCTTTTTTTCTTAGCTTGCCCCGTTGCATTGCTGCATCTTTGTGCACGTTCAACATATGTTTGAAAAATTGAATGTCTTGGTTGCTACTATTTGTGTATGAACGTCTTCAATTAGAGAGTGGCACGCATGGCCTAATTGTCTAGTAAAAGTACTTGGGAAGCATTTACTAGATTTTTAAAATTTAATTTTAGATGCTTTTGAAAAATTTGTATTTCTGCTTACAGGAAAACTGTTGTAATAATGTCATTTTTATTGTATGTTTTCTTTTAGGGAAGACAGAGACAAATTTTGAGATGAGTCCTTCTCCAGAGTCCGAGGAAACCTACATTAATGGAAAAGAGCAGGACCAGGCTGCTCTCTCTATGGCAGAGATTGCTTCCTGCAGCTATGAGGCCAGGTACTATAACGTTTAGTCCAATCACATTTCTTCAAGCTGAATACATTTAGAAGTACTTCACTGCTTTTCTGAGTATATCATGAGGGTAATCTGTACTTTATAAAGACCAGTTACAGAAAGTCTATTAACAGCCTATATTAGTATATTGTATAGTAACTGCATAAACTTCGTAGTAACAAGAAACCATTGTGCCATTATTATATTTACCTATTTGCCTTTTCTTTTTATGTGTTACTATGTAGTTTATTTTTACAAACATAAGAAATATAGTTCATTTTTCGTAACCTTTTTTAAATTGTTGCGTTACTGTTTTGCTGGCACACTTCAGAAAACCTCAGGAAACCTAAATATCGAAATGTCTCCACGTATCATAATGTTAGAGTAGTTTATTGTAAACTTGCTAGGACGTTATCATGTCACGTTGTGAAAATAAACTGAGTGAAATGTGTATTTGTTTGTTTTATACAGGCAGGCTGGTGTGAGGAATGGCATGTTTTTTGGTCAGGCTAAACAGCTGTGTCCTGAGCTCCAGTCAGTGCCCTATGACTTCCATGCATACAAAGAGGTGGCGCTGGCCATGTATGAAACCCTAACCAGGTACAGGATGCTGGCCCAATCCATGACTTAGACAATAATAGCAGTGTACATTTCAGTGTAATAAAGGCTCAGTCTGTGTTTTGCAGTTATACATATAACATTGAGGCTCTGAGTTGTGACGAGGCATTAGTGGATGCCACGACCCTTCTTGCAGAGCTGGGGATCTCACCTGATGAGCTGGCGAGTGCTATCCGTGCTGATGTGAGGGAGAAAACAGGCTGTTCCGCCTCCATCGGAATGGGTGATTGTACCATTTTGCTATTGAACGTTAACTCTTTGAACCCTAGTCATATGTATTTGAGACTTATTGAGGAACTGAAGTGTGGCCCCATAAACTTGCCCTTAAGGTATAAGAGATTAAAATAGACACTCCAGATCTCTCTTTAAATTCAGAGATGACTGTTATTTGTTAAACAAAATCAAGGTGCAGAAACCTGGTAAATGGGTGCAGTTATGTTAAATAATGCCATCTTTCCAATCTAATGTATTCCATGTTTCTCATCAGGCTCCAACATACTTCTGGCCAGGATGGCAACCCGGAAGGCAAAACCTAATGGCCAGTATTTTCTCAGACCGGAAGAAGTGGATGACTTCATCAGAGACCAGCCTGTTAACAGACTGCCTGGCAAGTATTGCTACAGGTGCTTCATAAACATCTGAGCTGTACATGGTAGGCCACAACTTTTATTTTATAAACTGGTGTTTGTGCGTGCATGTAGGTGTGGGACGCTCAATGAGCAGTAAGCTAGCCTCTCTGGGTGTGAATACATGTGGAGACCTGCAGCAAGTGTCCATGGTGCGTCTGCAGAAGGAATTTGGGCCACGGACAGGGCAGACTCTTTTCCGTTTCTGCAGAGGGCTAGACGATAGGCCTGTTCGCAGTCAGAAGGAGAGGAAGTCTGTGTCTGCTGAGATGAACTACAACATCCGCTTCACACAGGTCAAAATCTTTCAGACATAATGTGACGCTGTCTTAAAGTTTTTCTTTCAAATCTTTGCTTCACATGCATTTGTCGTTATGTTTCATTTGTGTTGGGGATGTACATTTTAAACTATGCTTCCATTTGTTTTATCTCTTAGTTCTCAAATTCATTATTTAGATGTGCCTGTTCATTAATAGCATTTATCTCTTGCCCTGCATGTTTTAGGTTGAGGAGGCAGAGACTTTCCTGAGTAACCTTTCCATGGAGGTGCAGAAGAGACTGCAGGGGTCAGGGCTTAAAGGTCGCCGGATAACATTGAAAGTGATGATGCGCAAAGCAGGTGCTCCAGTGGAGCCTGCCAAATACGGGGGACATGGTGTCTGTGACAACCTGGCCAGGTGACAGTCTTTAAGAAATTAGTTTCCTTATAATATTGGTCTTCATAATACTGACACTGTCACTTCTGTAAATAAGTCCTTTTCCATATCACATTTTTATTGTATGCTTGAACATCCATTAGAATCCTAGACATTTCCATGTTTTCTGAGAATCCTCATGGCCTTCATGTGACCAAACGTAAATACTTATGATCCAGATAATGCATGCCAGACTTTAACCATGTTGCTAGAATTTAATTGAGTATAATATAATTGAATTTATTTCCCCTGATAGGAAAATTTGTCTTTAGTTAGAAATGGATATTGTTTACTACTAATGGAAAGTGTTTACTATTGTCCTTTATGCAATGCATATTGCACTGTGCAGTTGCTAGAATATAATTTTAGTATGATCTCTTGTTCATGTTATGCAGCTCTACTAAAAAAAAAAAAAGAAAAAAGTATGTTATATGAAAAATGTCTTTTGTTGTGACTGTCATATTTGCTATTTGTCCCTCAATACAGATCTGTGCTGCTAGCTCAGCCCACAGACAGTGGCGAGCTTATAGCATCAGAGGTAATTAAGCTCTTCCGGGCTATGAAGCTGACTGTGATAGACATGAGAGGGGTGGGCCTACAGGTGCAGCTGCTTGAGAGCTCGCACTCGGACACTGGCCCATCTCGTTCTCGCTCTATCAGAGACCTCTTTGCGAGTAAATGTTCTGCACAACACCAGAACAAAGAACATCGCCGAACAGGTCAGGGTGCTATATGTGCATAAAGTAGATGCACAGTTTCAAGCTTGACCTTGAGGCTTGGTAGTATTGTAACACTCTGTAGTATTCTGTTTTTCACAGATGATGTTCCTGGTATGTCTTCCAATCAAGGGGAGATTTTATCTCCCTCTGTCTTTCACACAACAATTTCAGATTCAATGCCTGGGACAAGTAAAGGGGAACCTTCTACTCCCAGCCACTCCAAAACACGCCTCAACCTCAGCATAGAGGTGCCATCTCCCTCTCAGGTTAGGAAGCTGCTTATCTGGTTGCAACTTATTGTTCTGATGTCTGTGTGGTTGAGCTGTGTAGTCCAGGTACCAGGTTCTTTGTAGTGAGATCTTGTTTCATTTTGGCTATCTTCAGGTGGATCGCTCTGTATTAGAGGCTTTACCAATTGAGCTGAGAGAACAGGTAGAGCAGTCATGGACCCACAGAGAGGAGAAACCAAGTACTTCATCTCATCCCTCCACACCCCACCACACCGTTTCCTCTGGTCCCTCAGTGCCACCAACAGGTACCTTGCTGGTACACCTCCCGGACCAGACTGGGCAAACTGGCAGCACAGGCATTGTACTAGAGCTACCCGACTTCTCCCAGGTAACCTTTTTGTATTTTGTGACTTTATACCACATCTATATAATAAGTCCTTTGAAGTGAAGCCAATGCATGATGGAAGACAATTGTATGTGTAGTTATATATGCAGCAATAGGATTTTGTTTTTTTGACATTTTCCATGCCCAGGTTGACCCAGAAGTGTTTGCAGCACTCCCCAGGGAATTACAGGAGGAGCTCCGCTCTGCTTACAGATGCAGGGAAAATACTCAGGCTCAAAGTACTGTGGGTAAGTAAAGAAATAGTACAGCCTCACTGCATTATATAGTTGCCAAAAATACCACTCAGTGTCCATCTTATTTTTTTTCTTTGTAGTAGAGCAGAGAAATCCACTGCTTCAGCTAAAGCAGCCAGCAGTGGGGAGGACGAAGCGGCGCTACAAGAGGAGGAATGCCAGTCCTGTCAAAAAAGGTTGCAGTCCATTAAAACGACTCCTCCCAGAAAACAGCCCTGCAAAATCCAGTCCTTCCAAAACCATCCCACTTTCACTGAAATGTAAAGATGTCCCTCCTGGTTTCAAGGTAGATCTTTTGTTTGCACTTTGCGTGTTCTTTGTATTACACTCCTACTACTTTGATGTGCTTATGATAAAATCATGCTACTCATTACCTGATTATTAGTGCATTTACTAATTTACAAGTTCATTGCATGAAACATTTCTCTTTTACATAATACTTACCTGAATTCCTGTTAACAGATTGAAAGTGGGCCATCCTCGTCCTCTTTGAACCATCAAGTGCCAGAAGTACTGTCCAAATTCACCCCTCGCTCTGCCCCAGCCCTAGCTGGGGCTTGTGAATTCAGTGACATCAGAGCCCTGCTGCGGGAGTGGGTTACCACCATCTCAGGTAAAGCAGGGGGGTTCTGTTTGATAAGGACTTTCCTTTCTCCCAGTCCTAAAGAACCAAACCTTGCATACCTATGCCAAGTGGGCACAACTTTCAAACAGTGTGTACTATCCAGATATTTCACATGGAAGGATATAAAATTATAACAATAAAATAGTTGCATGACTTTCAAAATGGACCATGTCCAACTTTCTGCACTCGTTTGGCAACATCTCTT
>JBBPCZ010000002.1:12021390-12043544 GCA_037974445.1 Brycinus macrolepidotus | reverse complement strand
GTGCACAAAGCAAGGTCCATAAAGACATGGTTGGATGAGTTCGGTGTGGAAGAACTTGACTGGCCCACACAGAACCCTGACCCATCCAGTACCTTTGGAATAAACTGGAACTGAGATTGCGAGCCAGGCCTTCTCGTACAACATCAGTGCCATAAGCTCATAAATGCTCGACAGAATGAATGGGCACAAATTCCCACAGAAACTCCCACTCCTAAATCTTGTGGAAGCTGTTATAGCTGCAAAGAGGGGACCAGCTCCTTATTATAGTCTATGAACTTGAATGCAATGTCATTAAAGTTCCTGTTCGTTTAATGGTCAGGCGTCCCAATACTTTTGTCCACATTATATAATTTACTTGATTGTTAAAACAGTGGAATTCTCCTTTAAGTAACGCTGCTCCGCGCGTGTCATCTACGCCCTCTAGTGGAGAGAGGAGGAAACGTCCTGAGTTGTGCTGTGCCGTGGCTCTAGTAGAAGGTGGGAGAAACGTCAGCTCACCGTGTTTAGGAGGAAAGCAGCTGCTTTTCAGCACCTGGCAAAGGTCGCAGCACCCAGGAGGAAGCATCGCCAAGGCATCGAGACTGACTCTGAACCAGCGACTGATAAACTTTGGCTGGTGGTCCTGCTGTTTCTGGAGGACGTGCCAAAGGTGAGTAGGATTACAACAGCCACTATTTCACTGCCTGTCCAAACATCTGTTTTCTTTCTGGTTCTAAGCATGGAGTGAGGTCCTGTCTGAGCTGGACCACTGTGTGTAACAGCTGTGGTTTGGTTTAATGAAAAAAACTCCATGTAATCATACAGAATAATAGTAACTTCTTGGTTTTAAATCAGCAGAGAGCCGAAAGTTATAGATAAAAGTGACTGTTCTGGGGGTCTTCAAATACATAAACCTACATTCCAGGCACTGTTCAATTAGAGCATCCTGTATCCTAAAGGAATAAAGCAGAACATGCTCCATCTCCCAAAAAATCCCAGTTCTTCTGCTTTTTACCTCTCCTATTAGTAAACGTTTGTTTCAATGAAATAAAAGCCCCCAGTGCCCTGCGGGAGGGGATTAAATCTGTCTATAATCGCCCTTAATCTCGATATGTGTTCCTCATCTCATTTTTTTTTTCTCGAGAAGAAAAAAAAACATGGATAGTGTCTCTAAATAACAAATTAATCATCTTTCAGAAAACACTAATTATTATTAAACTCCTAAGATCAAGAGACATGCTGTTCATCATAGTTACGATGTATAGGGAGTTATTATTGAACAAGCTGAATCAAATATAGGTGGATCAAATATAGGTTACATTACATTTTTCTGCTGTCCTCGCCATAAACATGATCACGAAACAAATGCAGATAATATACTGTTACAGATGCTTGAAATTGGATCAGACCAACAGTCACTCCTTTACCCTGCAGGGTGGCAGGAGAGTAGCCTACTTAATGGCAAGAGTGTGTGTTAAGAATGAGGATGATGGTTTCTTATTAACTGAGCAGATTAAAATAGATCATCGCTGCTTGGGAGATTTCGTTAGTCTCCACATCAGTGTGAGATGTAGTAAAAATTGTAGCTTGGATTAGACTGGAAGCCCAGACACGTAATGTAGGGTAGCTGAAAGTCACCCAGATGTCGTGTTGACTTTTTTTGTTCAGTAGGAGGAGGAAAGGAGGGGGATTTGCGGACAACTCCTGATCCTGGCACAGATTTGTGCTGTGTATCTGGGGCAAAGCTGCTCTGTGCTTTGTGCTGTGCTGGATATGAAATGTTCCATCTGGAGCCAGATAATAGGAGACGGAGATGAACGAGTGAGTAAGTGAGTGGCATTTTACTGTGAGAGGGTTAGTGCAGAGTTAATGGATTAACTGCTAGGCCTTCTCTTTTACTATGAGCAGCATGAACTCCTGCAGCAGTTTGAATAATGTCCAGAATGTTGTCGTATGTTCTGTGCAGTTGTGTTTGCTTATCTTCTTGTGTGTTGTCTTAGATTTTTCTTGTATTTTATTTTTTCCCCAGAGCTTCATTGATGACGTTTGTGTGGGTTTCTATATTTAAACAGTAAAAATTCATTTTCATGTGACCATTTTACAAACTCTCTGTTTTAAATCGGCTGTATTTATGTTACTGTACCTTTAAAACTGATATATGCAAATGACCTCAGTCCTGATTGACTCCCCTGGATTTTGCCTCATTCAGAAAGCAGTCCTGGATGAAACACTTCTTAGAACTTCAGTGTGGATGGGTGGGGCTAAACTGCTGAAGGCTGAATGAGTGGGCTGTTTTTGCAGTTTAATTTCTATGTATGGATTTTATGAACAATGCTTAAATACTTCAAAGCCTTTTTAAAATGTTTTATGTATGATGTGGTTGCTTTAAAACTATGAACAGCACATGTGTTAGGTAGATTATCCTTAATGTTTGTTTTCTTGCTGTTGTTCTCTGTAACTGAATGTTCCTGTAGTAGAGTTTAGTGAGGAATGGATAAATTCTTCAGACTATGAGGATATTTATTACTACAATATAAAGACTGATTGAGTAAGGCTTAGTTCACGCAGTGGGAAACCCTGATCTTACCCAAACATTCCATACATCCAGAACAGTCTCATTCTCAATGTCAAAGTCAAGTCAAAGTGAACTTTATTGTCATCTCAACCATATACAAGTATACAGAGAGACGAACTGGCGAAGCTCAGGTTCCACAGTGTACATATAGTGCAACAGACATAAGACATTGTGAAACAAACAAAACAGTGCAAAGTATAACATGAGGTAAGGGTGAGATTTAACCTGTCCTGAGTGTGTGGACAGCTCACTGGGCATTGTATATAAATATAAAAGTAAAGTAAAAAAAGTAAAATAAAATGTACAACGGTTGAAAAAATGTGCAAAAAGTATGACCAGTTCTTTTCTGTGGAGATTATTTAAGTTTTGCATGCAGCTAAACACCTGTGTCAGCAATGGGAGCCCCTTATAGTAGTTAAATCGACTAATTAGAAGAGCGGTCTGAATGCCTTTGGGGAAATAATTCCATTTTTGGAAACACATGGAGGCTATAAACTGGCAACAGTACAAAACATGTCCAAAAAAAGACATTTGAAAATTTGTCTTGGTGGGATTGGTACATACATAAAGGGACGATACTGAACACAAACAGTAAACAATTACCAACCATGGGTCATTTGAAGGTTTAACATGCACTGTTGCGGACATGCACCTTTTTATTTCTTTGTTTCATGCTGTGTTGTTCCTTTCATGTTTGTTGGTCCGTATAAGAATGTTTGTTTATTTTTGGCCTGTTCTGATTGTTAGGTGTGTCTAATAATTTAATACCAGTGGCTCCCCCTCCTCAAATCTTCGCAAAGTGTATCATTGCACATTCTTATCAAAGTCCCACAACCTCTCATTAATATGTAGTCCAGACTGGAGGCTGGAGAGCTAACAGCCTTCATTGATGGCGTTCTCCGTAATTTTTGTTCGCTTATATCATGCTTCTTGTAAAGTAACTGGCAATAAAACTCTCACTTGCTCCTTTAGATTCAAAGACAGGCACCAGGCCATTTCAGATGTAGACCAAGTGAGCTAAGGTGCTTTACATAGACGTGGAAACCTTATCAATACAGAGTGTTGGCTGAAAGACGATTTGCATACAAAAACAGAAATTGCCATGATGCATGTCAGTGAAACTGCATTACACTTCTCGCTGTTCGGTCACCATAACAGTTAGATTTTCATTAAGCTTTCATCAGGAGTTACATTCATTTTGGCAAAATCCACGTAATCAGAAACACAAGACCAACAAAGCAGAATTTAGGTTGAAAACGTCCCCCAGGTCAAAGCTAAACTTAGCCAGAAGATTACGACATTCAATAACTCTTTGTGTTCCTGCAGAATGAAGCTTTCCACTCTGAAAATAGTTGCTGGCGCTAATTTCATTTGTCTGCTTCACAGAGATTAATGATGCTTTCTGCAGGTATTCCTGCATGTCCTCCTCAGAGAAGCTGAGTGCTGTGTAGGGGTGATGTGTGAATGATGCCATTACCCAGCCAGCACACTGCCGCCTCTGTGTTCACTCCTGTGCTCCAAATCAGTTTAGTGTTTCATAAGAAGCTTATGCTTGCTGGCCAGTGTGTGTCAATAATGTAATAGTGTGTGTGTGAGTGTGTGTATGTGTGGTACAAGGAACTCTGTTCTAAAATTCTACTATTGGCCAATATTCTCATTGTTTGGCACTTTTCGTTTGTCTTCTCTCTCTCAGACTGGTTCCTCCACTCCTCCCATCTCCCAGCAGGGTTTGAGGAGGAAGAGAATGTTTCACTGACAAAACACTTTTAAAAAAATCATCTGACCAAGTGAGAGACAGACAGAGTGCAGGAGAGACAGATTTTTTCCAGCAAGGTAAGTAAAATGGTTTATCTTGTATTGAAGTGAGCAGTTTTTTTTTTGATCATTTAAGTAATTATAGAGTGGTAGTTCTTAGTCCTGGTTTTGAAGCATGTTTGCCCTGCATTGTTTAGCACAAGTGTTTCTAATCCCAGTCCAGCCAGCCCCACACTATGCACATTTTTGTGCTTTGTCTCATTTGGCACACCTGATTTAGCTTGTCGTCTAGTTAACAAGCTCCTTGTGGGCTGGGTGAGGTGTGTAAAGCAGGGAAAAAGGAAAAAGCACAGAGCATGGGGTCAGCAGGTCAGGGATTGGGAACCTCTGGTTTAGCATTTCCCCTGTTCTAACGCTTCTACTTTCTACTCCAAACTGAGGAAAGGCTTGTAATGCACTGATGAGCTGAAGTGCATGTGTTAGAGCAGGGAAAACAGGAAAATGTGTTAGAGTGAGGTACATGAGATAAATCTTTTTGCTTTTGTTGCTTTGTGAATCAAATAAATGATTTTCAGAATTCATTTATTCTTCAGCAGTATCTGACTTTGTTTTGCTATGGTGTGCCTTCACAGTGTGTGTGACTTGTTGTCGTTTCAGCTGTTTGGTGCTGGAACTTTTGTGCTTAATCTATTTCAATAGAACTGATATCTGATGAAATCTTAGTCATGTCAAGACTATTTCATCAAAGTCACCTATATTCTTCATATTTTGTGCAGGGTGTGGTAAGTGGTAGGTCAGTAGCACAGGGAACTACCTCTTCAGAATGACTTTTCATTCCTGTTTGGTTGTGCACTTGGAACAGTATTCTGCCAAATTAATGCAGCAGTATTGCAGTAATTGTGAGTGTAGATGTTGCAGTGCATGAGCTGACGCTTCTTGTTAGTAGAGGTTCATATATGCAAGCTGTACAGTGGAATGTGTAAGTATGGGCACCTGTCAAATTTAAATACACAGTTAATATTTATTTGAATAATTTAAATAAGAAAATGTTCATTTGCATACCTTTGGACATCCTTTTATTTTATTTGGTTGAAATCACAGTCTCTACGTGTTTTTCATAGCCAGCTATCATAGTCTCTTCTTGTATTTAATCTTGGACCTCAGATAAGGTCCAAGATTAAATACAAATCTGTGTAATACATTAAAATCTGCATAAATGTGTTATATTTAGGTTTGCTGCAAGCAGATGTTCTATTAACTTCTTTTCACATAGATCAACAAAATGCATAATGTGACCAGGGGTACGCAAACATTTGCATGCAGTTCTAAATACAGTGCTGTGCAAAAGTCTTAGGCTGCTAAGAAAAAGGTTTAAAACACTTTATATGTGTTTTTGTTTTATTTGAGCAGTAAATGTCATATAATATTAGAATAAATAGAAAAATAAATACAGTATAAGAAGTTTTTTAATTAATAAATAATTAATTAATTAGTATCTTGGTTAGAAAAACACATTTGGTTGCTGACCACACTCCAGCCATTGCATAGATCTCTTAAATTTAACTAAATGAAGGCTTGACTAGCTGAGGTAGGCTTTAGATGGGAACTGTAAACAGTTGCTTTGTTTGAGGAGAGGTTTGGAAATGGTTAAGTTAATCTCACCCATGTAAACTATCAATATATTGTTTATATATATTTATTCTAATATTAGTCTTTTTTTGAACAAAAATGCTTACTGCCCAGATAAGTGGCTTTACATATTATTTTCTCTAATTTTCCCAAAAGATTTTTGCACTGTATCTTGTATGTTCACATGCACATATTTTACTGTTATCACATACACATATCTTATATCATATGTATATCTTATATGTGTATATCTCTCACAAAATGTTTTTGTATAAACTATTACAGCCACACTTAAATGTATTAGTTTAAACATACATAAACTCTTTTACAATACACACTTCATTCAGTTCATCATTATGTACAGTGCCCTCCACAATTATTGTCATCATTTGTAAAAAGTGTTAGGAAAAAACACCTTTTGGTGAAGTAGCTTTTCATCTCACTCTGAAAAATGAGAAAAACATTTAATTAAAATATATTTATTCAATTACGAATCTCTCCTCCAGAAAAAAAATGTTTTCAACAAAAATGTGCCACAGTTATTGGCATCCCGGCATTTAATACTTGGTACAGTCTTCCTTTGCCAATAAAATTGTAGCAGTATAGGAGTCTTCTCCTATAAGATTTTATAAGGTTGGAGAATACAGAGCACTGCATCATTCCATCATTGCTCACCCCAATGGGGTTCAGGTCATGGGACTGAGATGTTAATGACAGAAGCTTGATTCTGTGGTCAGCTAACCATTTTTGTGTTGATTTGGACATGTTTCAGATCAGTGTACCGCTTGAAGATCCAGTGACAACCTGGTTGTAGTTTCGTGGCAGAGGCAGCCAGATTCTGATTTAAAATGTTCTTGTATTTCCTTGCGTTGCACAAACTCCAAGCACTTGTGTATGTGGTTAACTGACAAAAACTTTTTTCTGGCATACTTTCTAAATCTGTTGGCATGGAGTTGGTGTCTGATGGTGGTTTTTGGATTTTACTTTTTCTTGTAATTCACCAAAGGTGATCCTGGGGAATTTTTGGCTCTATTACCATTAGTCTCACTGTATGTGGGTGCAAAATAAAGTGGAGTCAGTTCATTTTGGAAGTTTGGAACCGTTCCAGTTGATGTCCACATTTTTTTTATACATTTAACAGTATAAATGTGCATTTTCAGGTGAGTAGCTATTTTTATGACCATTCTCTTATGAAGGTCAACACACTTCTCCCTCATTTGGTTTGTGAGTTCTCTTTGTATGTTCTCTTATCTTTCCCAAGTTGATGGATGACTAAGGGAATTTGGGCTCTGTGTCGTCTCATATTTGTATCCCAGTTAATCAGGAAATCATGGATTACAGCTTGAAAGTTCCTACACACTTCAATCAACTAAAAATGTACAACCCAGTAATTGTGGCGTGTGTGTTTTTGTTGAAAATAGTTATTTCTTGATGAGATTTGTTTTTATCTTTTCTCTTATTTATTTAAAACAAGATGTGATTTTTTAGTGTGAAGCTACTTCACCAAAAAATGGATTTTTCTAACCCTATTAGGTGTGTGTAAAGCATCCATTTGTCATACGTGAACACACCACAGCACACAGCGTGAACAGCACAAAATTCTTCTCTGCATTTAACCCATTCACCAAGTGAAGCAGCGGGCAGCCAGGAACACAGCGCCCGGGGAGCAGTGTGTGGGGACGATACCTTGCTCAAGGGTACCTCAGAGGTGCCACTAGCAGTCCTGGGATTCAAACCCATGACCTTCTGATCGCGGGAGCAACTCCCTAACCACTAGGCCAGCAGCCGCCCCTGATTACTGATCTTTTCAAGGGGCACCAATAATTGTGGAAGGCACTGTAAAGTATTTCTCTGTCCAGGGTGAAATAGTGTAATGAGAGATTTTTGTATGGTGAAGCAGCAGTTTTATTTCCACTTAGATTTGCATGTTGCTGTCCTTAGAGTAAATGGCCTGTGTCAGCAATCAGCTGGTCAGATCCTCACATCAGATTGTACATTTTGCATAGACACACATGTACACAAACGTAAGCTCACACTGCACAAGGTCCCCCTTTTTATGCTCTTGGAGTGCTGACCCACTTTTTGTGGACTAAGAGAGCTGATTCACGTCATGAGTACTGCTGTATATAAAAAGAATTCTTTAGTAAAAAGGCTAGTTTTACATGTTGTATGGATACTTGTAAGAGCGTAGACAGGTCAACCAGAGTGTAAGGCCACTCTTTGCATGTAAAAACATGCAGTTCAGACCTGGTGGACTTTGCATGCTGTTCTCCATCATTACATACAGCTCTTATCAAGGTGTGGTTAGTGATAAAGTCTAGCTGTCTTTGGGAAGGTCTTAGATGAACAGGAGATATGATATTAAACTGACCTTTTTGGGGTTTGGTAGTGCTTTGAATGCATTTGAAAGAAGAGCATTTAAAAAGGAAAGCGTGACCAACGTTAGTGTGACGACACACTTTAACCAAACATGTTAAATCAGCAAGCCAGTTTATGTATTGGGTTGATCACATGGTGTGACCAAGAAAAAAGGTTCCCAGTACTATACAATTCTAAACAGAGGAATCTTTGAAACCATTCATATTGCTTGGCATGAGTCACAATCTACCAAATTAATAGAAAAAGAAAGCAGTGAAGTCATAACATTCTGGCCGAGATATAAGATGGAAGTAACATTTGTAGGAAAGAACCTTTGAACTCTGCTCATGGGAAAACTCAGCTTTGTCTTATCAGACAGCTTTGTTAGAGCCCTAAGCATTTAACGACGCTGTAGGTCGACTTCAATGTCTGTGACTTTCTTATACTCTTGATCGTCATCTCCTGTCTGTCTCTCACATCTTGTCTTACTCTATTCTCTAATTTTATCATTTTTAAAATTTTGTTAGCAGTGAAGAACAGTGCTATGGAGGCCACAGGGGACCAGGACGGAGGGAACGGTGAAGATTTAACAGGTCAGAGCGTGCCCAAAATGATTCTTGATATTATGTCTAACAATGGTCATTGAGTAAGTGTCCTTACCAAATAGATTTCTTCTATTTTTCTTTTTAAAAGACATAGGCATGAGGTACTGGATTTATGTTGAGGGCAATAATGTGTAAGATAACTGGTATTTTTGTAAAATGACTTACAGTGTGCCTGAAACTTTGATTTGTGAGCGTCTCTTCATGGTAGGCTGATGTTCAATTTGATATTCTTAGGCCAGATGTGCATGGTATGCCGCATTTCTCAGTGCAACTGAAATTAGAACAGCAAACATATTGGTGAATGTCAGAACAGATACACTGATGTAATATTTTATGAATAGAGGTGTTACTATTAATTATAGCAGTAACTGAGTCATTTTGTATTTATTTTAATCACTGAGTAATTGTACACACAGTTTATAACAGCAAACATTTTATTTTACTTCAAGTACATACTACAAACTACAATAATACATGCATTAGTAATGCATTAAATAATAAATAATTTAAATAATTAAATAATAGATTATAATCAAGAAATTGTGGGAGCCCTGACTGAGTGGTTAAGAAATGGCTAATTGTTAAGCATGTTTATATTTCCTGAGACCGCATTACCATAGTCTTACCATAATACCATAGAATCAGTATAACATCAGTAGAGCTACCCAGCACTTACACAGATGTACAGATTTGATGCTACTTGTTTCCTCAGTGTTTGTCTGGTTGTAAGATCAAATTTAGGAATGAGGATCAAATGACATGAATAGACCTCTAGCTGATTTAACTAACAGCTAAAAAATTGAATCACTGCTCATAGTTCTGTTATGTATAAACTATATGTATGTAACTTTTGATATGTTTAAATTATATAAACCAGGGTCAGATATTTTTGGAATGAACTGGTAATTAATGATAACTTAAACACTGTAACTGTCAATTTATAGTCATTTCTCTTCATAGGTTCCAACCTTGAGTTTTGTTCACCACTACAAATGTGAGGCATTGCTTACATTTTATCGTAACTTCTTTTTAGGGAAGAAGAAGCCTAAGCTGCAGATAATGAAGTCAAGGCTGTTTGGGAAGATGAAGAAGAAGGGAAATGAAGGAGTGATGAAGCAGAGTCAGTCAGCCTCTGACATCCTAGAAGGCATTAGGAACTTGGAAGACGACTTAAAGTGAGAAAGTGTATTTGCTCTGATTATGTTTATGTTTCGTTTCAGGATGTTTCGTGTTCTGCTACATTTTAGAATTAAAGAGATTTTGTGGATAGAAAAATTTGTTCGAAGTGGTCCATTATAATTTGTTTGTGAATCTTTCTCATTGACTCATTTCCTCCCCCCAGCTGTTCCCAGAGCGTGCTGGGATCTAGGGCATTATCACATGACAGTATTTTTTTGGCAGACCAGTGTCAGTCAGACCCTGAGCCACAAAGGGTGCTCTCTCAAGAGAACATCCATGGAAAAGTCCGAGCATTGCAGGTCAGTGCAGTTACACATGTTAACTTTGTTTTTTTTTTGCTAAGTTTATATCATATCTGTATGTTGGGAAACCTGTGAGATCTGGTGATTGTTATGTTTGATTAGATGAAGCTACAGCAGCAGAACATGCATCTAGGCCCACCTCCTCTGGTGTTGCCAATTAAACGCACTGAAGACCCAGGTGGAAGCTCAGAAGATGATGGACTTCCTCATAGCCCCCCTGAAATTTTAGGACTACCCAAGAACGTGCTATGCAAGGTGACTGGCTTCACACACAACTGTCCTAAGTGCCCACAGAGAATCCACTGCCTAAAACATCTGACCGTGATGTTTTTCATTTAGCTATAGTGTCATATTTTCCTTGAACATCTTTCATATCCAAGTCTTGTGTAGCCCTCAATATAACATGTGGGTACTGTATTGTCTGTGAGCCACAGTCTCCATCTCTTGAGCCTTTGCAATGTATTACTAATGTGTAACCATCATCCCATAGTTTGTCACTGAAACCTCCTCCCCATTACCCTTGTAGTTTCTCATTCCTCCCAGGAACCACAGATCATTGAGTTTAGGTGGAACAGGAAGTGAAGAAGAAGAACAGGTACCATTACTTTTTCACCTCTCCTATTCTTCTGACTTCATTCTATGCCTACTTTTTCTACAATCTCAGTGGGCCCAATGAGTCTGAGTATATGAGTATATTGATGTATAAGTGTTAAGTAATTAATAAGTAAGCCACAACAGGTCATACGGTTAGAAGGTAGCCCACACAAAAAATTTGCACCCATGCCTGACCAAATTATTCTCCATCTTAATATTGCCTTGCAAAAGCAACTTGACAGGCTGCCAGAGTTCTGGTTTATTCTAAAGTGCAGTGTTATTTCTGTAATCCCCTTTGCAGCTTTCAGCCCAACCAGTTTCACCTCAGCCCATTAGCCCCACACTGGCTCCTGTCTCCCCCTCTGTGCCTGTCTCAGGGGTGGACTTCAGTACCCCTCCTCAGTTTATTCCCTGCCTGGATAACTCGGCTGCCCGGCACCGGATGTCGGTTAAGCCTCGGAATCAGAGAGCAAGTACTAAGAGCAGAAGACTGCCCACCTCGGTGAGTCAGACTGATTTATTTTTCTGGATTCTCCTCCAAAGTCATTGAATTAGTTTACTGGTTCATTATTATTTATTATAAGAGTCCTGAAGTACCCCTTGCCTTGCACATTTTTGCTTTTTGCTGTTGTAGCACACCCACTCAGCAAAGAACGTAAATTCACTTAATAGAAAGATCAAGTGTGTAAAACACTAAAATGTGCGGGGAAGAGGTTACTCCAGAACTACAGTTGGAAATTCGTATGTTTGAATCAGTAATATCACTTAATAAACTCTCTCACATTACTGGACAGGCTGGATGCAGACCTCGCTCAGAGAGTATGAACAACCTGGAACGGCCACTCAGTGAGGAAGAGGAAGGAGCTGCTGTTACCAAGGAAATGACCCGTGTCCGTTCCTACTCCTCACAGATTATAAGGCCAGGGGACGTGTTTACTGCTCCCCCAATCAAAAGCCCTCTTTCTGTTTCACCCCTAAAATCTCTGGTGGGTGCTGGAGATGGCTATCGTACTCCTGCTGTGAGTCAGACTGAGGGAAGCATCTCACCCTCTAGCACTTCTGTCCAGCACCCTGTCCTGAAGCAGCAAATGCCAACCAAGGAAACAGCATCCAGCCAGAAGCCTGAGCCTGCAGTTACAGTTGCAGGAACTAAGCAAGCTCTCAGCTCAGCTGCACCAACCAATAAAAAATGGAGTGGAGACCTGAGAGAGAGTCCATTTAGCTCCAGATTAAAGAGTGGCCAAGAGAGCACCGTGTCACCTGTCTGCTCTCTGGAGTCTGAGCAAAATCAGCCTGAAAGTGAAAAAGAATCCAATAACATGTCAACTTATGACAAGAGAGACATGATAAACAAGAAAGAGGTCAAGGAAATATTGCAGGAAAATCTTCCTAGAAGCCAGCCAACAGTGTTCCCACAAGCTGGTGGAGCAGCTCTAAGGCTACCATCACTGCGGAGAAATACATCTCCCTTAGATGATAAAGTTGTGGGCAGGAATCTGCAGCAGACCTCTACAGCACCACAGGGAGAACAACCACAGAAGGAATCTGCAAATCGTCAAAGGCCCATTTCTGGCTCCTTCCATTTTTCTTCCTCTTCAGCCAAAAGTCATGAGAGGCAAAGAACTGGAAGCTTTACTGGAGGAGTGGATCAAGCAGGGGTAAAGAGGGAGCCTGCACCCCCTCCTTTATCAGTAATAAACTTTAAAACACAGGATGAACTCAAGAGTGTACAGGTAGGGACAGCAGTGAAGGACCCTCTGTCTAACACAGAGTCACAGAGAAATGAGAGAGCTGCCAGCACTCCAATACCAACCAAGCCTAGAGATCTAACACCGACCCTCTCTGCTGGCCGAGAACGAGGAGACAGGCGGGTAAGTGAAACAGGGGTTGAGGCTACAGAGGAGGAGGTTCAGGAGGGAGTCGAGGAGGCAGATGAGGCAAGTGAGGACCTGAAACGAAATGAGGAGAGCAAAGGTGAAGAGGAAAGAAATGCATTTGGGGTGAAGCTGCGCACCACTTCTCTTTCTCTAAAGTATCGCACAGACATGGCTCAATCGGATCTCAAAGTAAAGCAGGATAGTGCTGAGGTCAAAACATTCAACCCAGCTTGGTCAATGGAGTCGACTGCTCCAGCAGGTCAGAAGGAGAGCAGTGTGGGACCCATAAGAGGAAATATGGCTGCCACAGGGTTAAAGAAGTCTCCGATCCATAAACCTGAGACCCACATCTCTGCCCCGGTCTCTAGCTCTCCACCTCAGGGTGCCAACAGAGACAAAGAGAGAACTGCTCCCATTAGACTGGACGGTGAGATTCTCTGTCTGTTTTGATAATTTCTTTCAAACATCTGTAAGGTATCAGTTCTTTGTAATCCCCAGCTGAAAGAACTAAAGGGACCAAACAACACAAACATGAGAAACAATCACTCCAAGATAATGAGATTAGTCATGCTAGAAACAATCTGTGTTGTTCTTTTGGTGTGAGTCAGAGCTTTCATAAAGCCAGTAGTCCCATCAGACTGTGCTCTTCGGTTCACATATTAGACTTTACCCCACTCACTGTTTACAGTCATGCTGTTAGCCCTTACTCAACAAAACAAACAAGCCGCATGCAGATAGTCTTTTTCTAACTGAACTTTTTGTGCTTTTACTGAGTAATGGTAGACCTTCTTCCCTGAAGCGACAGGCTTTATTAGTCTGTCCTCCTTTTATCAGGAAGGACAAGACACAGTCATGTATACTATCTGGCCAATAGTATGTGGACACATGACCGTCTCACCTGTTTGAGCTTTCAAGCCTAACCTGCTTTATGGCCATAACAGCCTCCACTCTTCTGGCAAGACTTTCCACAAGATTTTGGAGTGTGTTTATGGATGTTTGTGTCAGCTCAGTCAAAACAGGATTAGAGTGGTCAGGCACTGATGTTGGACAAGAAGACCTTTCTCACAGCCAATGTTCCAGTTCATACTCATCAAACCATGTTATTATGTACCTCACCTTGAGTATAGCATCACAGTCATGCTAAAACAGGGAAAAGCCTTCCCCAAATTGTTGCCACAATTTTGTATGCTTAACATTACTTTTCACTGGAACTAATGAGCAAAACCCAACCCTGAAAAAATACCCAGTCCCTGAAAAATGGCCCCAGACCAGATTTCTTCCTCCCCAAACTCTACTGTTGGGACTGTGCATTCTGGTAGGTAACATTCTCTTGGGAAATCCAGATTCGTACATTAGACTGTCAGTTAGGGAGGCATGGCTTATCACTCTAGAGAACAAGTTCCAGCTTTTCCAGAGTCAGGTGACAATGTGCTTTGCATGACTCCAACCAATTTTTGGCATTGTGCATAGTGATCTTAGGTTTGTGTTTTGCTGCTTGGCTATAGAAACCAATTACTTGAATCTCTTGACACATAGTTCTTGTGCTGATGTTCCTTCCAGAGGCGCTTCAGAACTCTGTAGTGAGTGATGTAATAGAGGTTAAAGGATTTTTATGGATCATGCACTTCATTCTTCCATTTCACAATTACAGTTGATAGAAGCAGATCTAGCAGGAAAGAAATTTTACAAACTGACTTTGTGAAGGTGGAATCTTATGACAGTGTCATGTTTCTCTTCAGTACAACCGATTTGTCTATGAAGATAGCATTACTTTATGTTTGATTTTATACACCTGTTAGCAGAAACACCTAAACTCAATAGGAGGGCTGTCCACATACTTCTGGTCAGATAGTATATAAGCCAATGACTGTGTTCAGAGTTAATTATTTTAATTACCATTGATATTTAAAGTCTGCAATACACGTAATAAAATGAAATTGTTGTTTCCATATTCTGGTTTACAGCAGTCTTTTTCTTATGTGCACTAAACGGATGTCTGTATTTATTACAGATTTGGGGACCCCAGCTCAGCCTTCTTCTTCACTTTTTAAAGGCACTAAGCTTGTACATTCAGTTCCTAAAGAGAGCACACCAGTGCCCTTCACAGCTAAAGAGGTCACACAGGTGTGCTCAGTGGAGAATATCCCTGTTCCTACAGCTGTTAAAGAACCACAGGAGGCTTCCTCTGAGCTGTCCTGGATGAGTATGGCCCGTGAAAAGACCAGGAGCCTTCAGCAGCTGTTTACAAGCAGATTGCCTGACTTTGCTAGCCTACAGACAACTACTCGATCAACAAATATGGCTCCTGCACCGCTCCAAACTACGACATCATCTTTACAGCCCAGTGCAGGACCTACAAAGCCTATACATCAACTATCAGCTGCACAACCCTCTGCCAGGCCAATACAGACTATTTCTACTCAGCCCCCAGCTGCACAAGCATCTATAAGGACAACACATCCAACCCAACCCCCAGACATGCAGTCTTCCATCAGACCAGCTGAGCCAACTACAGGTCAATTAGGAGTAGCAAATTTCTCCTTAAAGCAGACTCTTTCAAGCACCAGTCAGGCACAAACAACACAGCTTAGTCCCAGAACAGGGCAATTGCCTGCAGCTAGTTCAGCAGCCATTCATTCTCCCTCAAAACCAGTGCAGTTAACAGCATCATACACATCTACCATCCAATTCAGCAGTCAATCAACAGAACAGCAAATATCTCAGCCACCAACCCACACACAGTCTACTGCACAATCTAACCTGCACTCAGCTCAACCCACTAGCCTTCATTTTTCAAGCCCAAAATTACCATCTCATCAGATGTCTCAAGGATCAGTCTCTTTATTCTCACAGCCCAGGCCTCAGATTGGTGAAGATGTATCCTCTACACCTTTAGGAAAATCTAACCAGATACCAGTGTCCCAAGGAAAAGGCCCTGGAGACGGTACAGCACAGAGGGCAGGAGGGCTGGGAAGCAAAGCTTTATTCACAGAACGATGGGAGAATCGAACACCTCATGCAGTCAAGGTGAACCTTTTAGTTTTTTAATAAATGTTTTTATTTAAAATGTAAGTTCAGTACATATAAGTGCTGTCATAACAAAAGGTCCATACCCCAGTTTAGCATTTATTTAACACTATCTGAAAAGTGCACTTTACATTGTGTGAACATTACAAGATGTATTGTCCTACTGACATGAAAGAAATAAAAATAAAATCTTGCTTAATGTATATTATAGGGCTCATATGTTGGAAAATTGTCCTAATGTCCTATTTTTTTGTGAAAAAAAAAAATTGTTTAATTCTAAGGGATAAAGAGGTGAAAGAAATAATCACGTAAAAATTAATTATGACTGTTTTTGGTACATAAAATATCATAAATGTGATAAGTGGACCTCAGGGGAGAAAAACAGAATGCAAGAAAAATGTACAATATGGACCTTCTTGTGTTATGTTTAATACAACGTTAAGTTACAAGAATTTTGTTATGACAGTATGCTACTTTTATTTGTACTGGGACCTGTTTTTTGCTCATGGTTCATGATTTTTATATTCTTTATGTTTATATGTTAATAGATAGAAGACCAGAAATCTACGCCAGAGTCCCGAACCCATCCTCAGTCTCTGGCTGCGTTTAGAGCCATGTCCAGTCCTAGCAAATTCCCAGGTACAGAAAATATAGCTGTGAAAATAAAATTGCTCATGGGCATGTGATCCTATACACATATACATGTGTATATATCTGTGTATGGGAACATATGCATAAACAATTATTCTTATGTCAGGAATTCTACTTTTGTATGTTCATAGTTGGCTCTACAGCTACTTCAGAATCAGCAGCTTCCTCTGGTCCCATGAGGCTGGAAAGAGAGGACAGATGGTCAAAGAAAACAGTTCAGCCATCATCATCTTCACCTTCATCATCACCACCACCACCACCACCACCTCTCCAGTCCATCAGTGACAGTGGACAACCTTCCTGGATGGAGCTGGCAAAGAGGAAATCTCTGGCATGGAGTGACAAAACTATGGACTGAGAGGCAGAGAAAAAAAATGCAAGATCATTCAGTTTCAGAAAGTGCTGAAAATCATTTTGAGTTGTCTGGTATACAAAGAAAGAGTGTCTGTGTGGGTGAGCAGGGGAGAAGGAAGAAAAGAGATAAAGAGATGGAGTGTGAAAGAGTCATGTATAGGTATATATGTATACATATATATAAATTCAAGGGCCTTATACCTCCCCATCCAACGCACACAGCCCTTTTCTTCTGTAATGTAGGGTATGTCTCAGGTTTACCACACTATAATGTTGTAACGTACTTCCGGAATATTGATTTAGCAGACCTTTGCATATATTAATAATGAATTCAGATTCATTTAAGCAATATTATGGATCATAAAATTATATGAGGGTGTCACGGTGGTGCAGTGGTTAGCGCTATCGCCTCACAGTAATAAGGGTCTGGGCGGGCCAGGGTCCTTTCTGTGTGAGTTTGCATCTTCTCCTTGTGTCTGCATGGGTTTCATCCCACAGTCCCTGTATGTCAGGTGAATTGGAGATGCTAAATTAACCTTAGTGAATGTGTTTGTGTGTGTCTGCCCAGCAAAGGACTGGCGATTTGTCCAGGGTTTTTCTTCCCATTTCGTCCTATAAATGCTGGGATAAGCTCCAGCACCCCTCTGCAACCTTTGTTAAGATAATTGGTTCAGATACTGAATGAATGAAAATTAGATAAAGCTATGTATTAGAGGTATATTGAGTGAAATTAAATATAAAAAAATTGGACATTTATTCAAAGGCTTTGTATCACAGCACCTTAAATCTATTGTATAATAAAGTTCACATATCTTAAACTATAAACAATGAGACTTCATTTATAAAAAACAATGTGTGTGCGTGTGTGTTTTCTCAAAGGTGAATAATACATTATCCTTGTGTCCTGTGCTTGTACACAGCCACACTGCTCTGTGCTATAGGGAAAAGACATTATGCTAGTCTGTCCAGTTAAGCTAGTACAATTAGTGAAAACTACACACAGTGAAGGTAAACACATTCAGACACTTTTTTGTTATTTAATATACTTATTATACTTATTTAATGTTACACAATGTCTTATGGCTTTTTACTTAGAAGCATTAACAAAATGTATTCCTACTCATAATCATAAAAAAAGTATTCTGATGCCAGAAATAAAAAACATCAGTACTTTGTTTCAAAATTGTTGGTTGTTACAGCTTCGAGATGTCCATGGTAAGAAGTAATTAGCCTTTTGCGGCATTGTATGTCAATTTTGGCCCATCCTCTTGGCAAAATATTTTATAAGGGTCACTTCGTTGGAATTGCATAAATTTTACTTCAGAAATTTCATACATTTTTTTTAATGAGATTCATGTCAGGAGATTGATTAGTCAATTAGTCTTGAATTGTTTTGTCTGTATGTTTGGGAGTCATTGTCTTGTCCATCCAGATGTCCATCCAGATTCAGTTTCTTGGCCAATGAGACTGAATTCTCCTCTGCTATGTTCCAGCACATCATTCTATTCATGCTTCCTTTGATGACGTACAATGCTGCAGTACGGTTTGCAGAAAAACAGCTCCATATCTATAGAGCATGTTGTGAAAACTTGTGTGGTGCACCTGACTGGGGATGATTAGTTGTGGCTCCATGAACTTTCCACTATATTATTGCATATTATTGCACATATTGAACTGGCAGGGGTGTTTAAAGTCTGTGCTCTGTAGCTTTTACCATTCAGTTGTTTTATAATAGTTTAGCTCCTGAGAACTGAGGAAGGATCCTTTGCCTTCACCGTGATTGGTACTTGTGTGAAATCTTCCCAATCAATATAATGACACCAACTTTTTGCAGCACTAATATCTAGAACTACTTAGAAGGTACAACATATTTCACCTGCTTCTTGTGTTTTTTTAGGGATTGAAGGAGGAGGCAAATGCTAAGGCGTATAAGGCCACACCTGACCTGATTTTGTATTGGGAAATGACTAATAGCACCGTTGCTGGTTAAAAAAAAATATCAAAATAAATGTAATTGTAAAGTATGCATCACACATCCTGTCTGTTTTAAAACTTTTGTTTATGCCTAGATAACGCACCGTTTGGGAATCGTTTTAGTCAGTGATGTCTATACAGCACCGGTTTATGGTAATTTTAGAATTACACCTGTGGTCCACTCTGTAATAGATCTTTTTGAAATTTTCTTAATTTTTAAAAATTGTACATTATCACAACTAAGCACACACACACACACACACACACACACACACACACACACATATATATATATTTGTGTGTGTGTGTGTGTGTGTGCGTGTGTGTGTGTGTGTGTAAATTATATCATATATTCTACTAGGCTTCTCATAAAAATAGCCTAAAAGTACACTGCTAAATTAAGAAACCCTAAGTGCTCCTTTTCTTTTATATTGTGCTAGGAACACCCTACGTTTACAAGAATAGTTACTGAGTCAAATTAAATAATGTTTTTTAATGTTACATTATAATGTGTAAATTATTAAAAAGTGCTACAATAAGAACAAGGGTGGATCCTGAGTTTGTGCTTTACAAGGTGGACTTCTGATCTCACCCGTAAAACACAGCACAACTGTCACAGAGCGTAATATCCAAAATCTGCTTTTCTCACATTCTGTCTCAATTTGTGATTTTTTTCCACTAACTGCACAGATCTTGACTGACTGACCAGGAAGGGGTTTTCCTTCCGAAACTTTCGTCATTGTTTGTCCTGTTTATTGCGTAGTAGCCTAGATCTCTTCTTTGTAATGTTATTAAAACAATAAAATGTAAATGACTTTAGAAACGTGACATATTTACAACTGGTATACACACCAAATGAAGTCTGTTTGAATATTAATCTAAATTTAGGATACAACTGTGTTCTCTTTACCAGCATTAACCATGGCTGAGCTTTAGAAAAACTTTGTGTTTGATGCAAAGACTATATGAGATATCTGTCTATACAAATACACACACGTGTGTGTGTGTGTGTGTGTGTAATCTGGTTTGAGGCCAGATACTAGTCAATTTATTTAATGAACTAGTCTGCCCTCTAGCGTTCAAATACAAATGCGGCAATTTAGACACAACCAAGTGATTTTTAATCTTTGTAGATCTAGAATAAAGAATCACAATTGTGCCTTATTGTGGGATGCTACAATAACACAGCATATTTTTAAAAATAAAGAACTGAAGCACCTTGAATATGAGACTATGAATACTATACGAATGCTGCTACTGGCTTGCTTAATGTCCCCAAATTTCGACTGTCTTCAGTGGGTGGCAGATCTTTTAGTGCTGTGGCTCGCAAACTATGGAACCCCCTACCACTGAACCTTCACAATGCTTCCTCTCTTGCTTCCTTCAAAACTCAACTAAAAACTGAATCCTTTCTCTCAGGCTTATGCCTCTTCCTGTCCCTGCTTTCTTTTTGTTCTTTCCTGATATTATACTCTGTGCTGTAATTTGCTGTTTGATGTTTTTGTTTACTACTGTCTGTTAAACTCTGTTTCTTGTTCTATGTCTGAACTATTTTGTTAAACGACCTTGAGTTTGAGAAAGGGGTGATAGTAGCCTATTATTATTATTATTATTATTATTATTATTATTATTATTATTATTATTATTAATGCTAGGGAACACCATTGTAACTGCAGGACAGCAGGTATAGCAGCTCTGGGACTGTTTAAATTAGTGTGACAGGGTGTTGGTGTGTCTGAGTGCTGCTGTGTGAGGGCCCGGTCTTTGTGTGACGTGTTTTCTGAGGACTGATCTCAGCCAATCCCGTGAGTGAGGGCGGTGTGAGTGAGAGTGTAGGTTGATTGAGAGCTCACCATTAGTAACTGTTCTGGGTTCAGTCTCCAGTCAGAGGGTTCACAGTCTGACAGAAATACGCTCATAGGACGGTGTGCTGTCTCCGGCTTTTTTATGGGAGTTCATGAGTGGGGTTTCTGCTGGGTATAACAGTACGTATGAAAAGTTGATTGTGTTATCGTTCATTTTAGCTGTGGCACTTATTTTAAACACGCCTGTTGTGTCGGAAATGTTTGGGCTACGACAAACTAGCGGAGTTAGCGAGAGGACCGTCTGATAAATCTGTAGGGACACAGTTAAACACTTTATATCTCCATTTCTCCGTTAATAGCTCCATTTCTACAAGCTTATTCTGTTTAAGTTGTTAGGTTTAGCTGTGCTGCTACCCTGGCTCCTGTCTGGCTAGCTGGTTAGTGACCCAGGTGATGGGAAGGCTAACTAGCTTTAGCTAATGTTAGCTGCTGGAACCAGCTAGCCTCAGACTGTCAGATCAACACTGGTGGCCAAAACAGGTCTCTTCTCCTCTCAGCCCTGAAAGCTTCATCTCTGTTGCTGCTTAACTACATGTAATGTTAACCTGAGTTAGTGAATTTGTTTTTCTTGCTCGTTTTTTCTTTCCCAGGACAGAAGTTGAAGAGGAACCTGTCGTTTGGACTCTTAAAGTGCAGCTGCTCCATCACTTTTGACTCCAGCCAGTCGTGATGAAGGCACGGCTCGGTCCTGCAGGAAACATCTGAGACCCTGAAGCCCCTCTGACTCTCTCAGTGACTGGGAGGCACTGTTTTTTGGTAGGGAAAAAGCAGAAGCGGGAGAAGCAGGTAGACCCTGCTCGGAGGGGAGGAGGAGGAGAAGGAGGAGGGAGCCTGTCCTGCCCGGAGTGCAAGCCTCTCCTCCGGAGAGAGAAGCCCGTGTGCAGGCGCTGAAATGAGATGAGGCTCAGAAATGGAACTGTTGCCACTGCAGTTATTTTCTTCACCTCTTTTCTCAGTCTGTCTTGGTACACGGCCTGGCAGAATGGAAAAGGTAAGTAAAAACAAAGCACACTGTAGGTCCTAAAGTACACTCAGTGGACAAAAATATTGGGACACCTGTTTTCCAGGGTTTGGGCTAGCCCCCCGTACTTCCAGTAAAGGACTTAATCTTAATGCTTCAGCATACGAAGACATTTTGGACAACGCCATGCGTCCAACTTTGTGGACACCGTTTGGTGAAGGCCCTTTTCTATTCCAGCATGACTGTCCCCCAGTGCACAAAGCAAGGTCTGTAAAGACATGGTTGGATGAGTTCGATGTGTAAGAAGTTGACTGGCCCACATAGAGCCCTGACCTTAACCCCATCCAACACCTTTGGGATGAACTGGAACGGAGATTGCGAGCCAGGCCTCGTCCAACATTAGTGCCTGACCTCATAAATGCTCTACAGAATGAATGGGCACAAATTCCCACAGAAACACTCCAAAATC
>JBBPCZ010000002.1:12009061-12021290 GCA_037974445.1 Brycinus macrolepidotus | reverse complement strand
GATGTGATCACTTTTTTCTGTTAACCCATAATAAAGTCATAAAAGAACCAAACTTCATGAATGTTTTTTGTGACAAATAAGTATCTGTTCCAATCACTCTATCAGAGAAAAATCAGAGTTGTAGAAATAACAGGAAACTCAAGAGAGCCATGATATTATGTTCTTTACAAGTGTATGTAAACTTTTGACCTCAACTGTAGTTGTTTTGGCAGACACTTTTGTTCAGAGCAAGGATTCATATCCTAAACCATAAGGTTCTTATCCTACATTCTTATCCTTATCATTTCATATTAAGTCAACATTTTCATGTGCAGCAGCACTGTAAATGATTAATAGGTCAGAGCTTGACTGAAGAAGTGTTTCTTCACGGTGTAGCAGATTAGAACTGAGGGTAATACATTTGTTGCATGTTGCACATTGTATTTTTGGTGTCAACTCTGGTTACCTTTCCTTAGGAAGTGTTACTCTTCAGTTAAATCAAAGTTACATTTGTTTTGGCTTTACCCTGAAGTTTTTCAAATTAAAATGCTAGTTTATATATTTGAATGCATTTCTAAAATGTGTGCTTCCAGGAACTGTAGAATCACAGTCCAGACCCCATTTTAGATCAGCATGACCACTGGTTAAGTAAAGGTTCAGTACTGTATATGTGGGACTGTCATTCTATACAAGTCTGTGTGCTGGGTTTCTTGTGTATACTAGTGTAACCTATTATCAGATAAAATTGTATTTATGACCTGAAACAGATTTACATCGACAGAGACCTTGTTCGGTTACTACTGGAGGGCATTGTATGAATGAAATCTGCTTGTATTTGCTGGAACACACTGTGAACACCTTAAGCAAATTCCAAGTAATGGCGTAAGGGACAAGTAATTACGATTAGATAATTGTGTCACTCGGGGTAACACCATTGTTCCTTTTTTGTGGTTGGTTGTTATTTTATTTATAGCTCGGCTTTGTTCCATTTTGCTGAAGTGCAATATTTAGGTGTGATTTGTCTTCAGATGCAGCATTCTTTCACTGCAGAGGTTCACAGTGTGTTGACACAATGGTTATTAATGTAATCCTAAATGGAGTTCACTTATTTGTGCCTGCTAAGGATTATGCTTTTTGAGTTAAATTTAGTGTAATGTAGTGGTCTTAGAAAACAATGCTCTCTGTTAAGTTATGTTACTCGTTTGTGCCTTGCAATAGCTTTTCATGTGTCCAGGTATTTTCCCTTCATATTAATTAAGAGTTCTGCTTTCCTTTAGATGAGACCCAGAAGCTGTTGAAGGAGTTGGCTCACAGGAAGCCTCTCCAAGTGCCAAATATCTACCACCACTTACCGCACCTGCTCAACAATGAGGGCAGCCTGCACCCTGCTGTCCAGGTGGGCCAGGGCCGTACTGGAGGTGAGCAGAACACTCGCACTGTGAGCGTGCTACATGCTCTGCATTTGTCTTCATGATACAGCATGGGGCTCTTTCCACCAAGTATACTGGATAGACCCATTCATTCAGTTTGCAGCATTTGGTTTTGAGCGAAGTTTCACAACAGTGGAAAATAATCTAATTTTGTGCTAACAGATGGGTAGTTTTCTTCTCATTTGTCTGGACTTCAGCATTGGTGGAAGTGTTAGTTTAGTAGGTTATTATTTAACAGCTGTTCACTCTATTACTCTGAGTGCGGTCTTGCTGAGTTTGAACACAACATTCGCCCACTCATTTATACCATTTTCAGTAAGTGGAATTTTGTCTTGATAGTCCAATTATTACTGTTCAGTTGTACATGTAAGATGCCTAGGCTGGTTTTAAAATTCCCCTATAAATGATTTGACATGAAAATTGGACTTATTTTGCCCTTTGTATGTGCAATAAAACCTGTGTTTGTGTCAAAGTTCCACACAGATCGGTAGAATAATGTATTGGTGTCAGGTTGATTTAGAGTGGTTGATAAAATGAATCTGTTAAATTATCTTTTAAAATACTTGTTACTCCATGTGGACTTTTGAACTGCATGTTGTAAAGGCTTTCAAGGATTTCAAGCTCCTTTATTGCCACACAACAGCAAGGACTTAAAGTCCTTAGGACACCTTCATGATTTTAACCCTCTGAAATACACCTGTAAAACCTTACTAATCTCTACTGGTGGCGTATGATTTAGCTGCATTGTTCAACTAATAAGCTGTGTAGGCACGTTACTTTTCTTCAGCTTTTCTAACCATTAATGACTATCACAAAACTGAAAGCTGTTTTTTTTTCTACCCTACATATTTTTGTAGTTCATCCAGAGGTTTTTCCAGTGATATGGTGCAGGGCCTTAGGGACCTATTGTCCCCAGTACAGGCTATTGGGAGCCATGCCAGAATTTCAGAAGAGGATCAGACAAGGGTTGCACTGAAATTCCAAAAATAGTCTAAAAGGGCACAGAATACTGATTGAAAAAGCTGAGTATATAACAAGATATCAAAATTTAACACAACGCATAATTTGAGTGATGCTGAAAATGCTGGTCAGCCCAGACATGTTCAAACAGTGGTAGCTGCTTAACAGCACAACACGCAAAAGGCGTAGACCTGTGTTCTATTTGGTCTTCAGCTTACATGCTGTTTCTGAGTCAGTGACAAAAAAGGGTTGGCAAGATGAGCATATCAGAAATCTTAAAACCTTATTTTAAAAGCATGCATAAACTTGTTAAAATGTACATTCTGTATTTATGTTGATTTCATGTCATTTGAAATGAAATTTGCAGAACCTCTCTTTTCTAAAGAATTTTTGACAAATTATGTCAAAAACATTCTTACACTGCAACAGAGGATTGCATTTTATTACGTTAATTTTTCTGTGTATGATCATATTTTTATGAAAAATATTGGTTATGCCAGTTGACACTGATTGCACTGGTAAGAAAACAGATCTGACAACAATGAATCAGGGTAAAAACATATCTTCAGAGAGAGAGAGTGAGAGAGAGAATGTTTCTTGTCTTTTGCCAGTGTAATTGGCCCTTGCGGCAGGATCATTGTTCACTCATGCTCTGTGACGAGTTGATGAGTCACCTTTTCGTTGCTTGAAAAGTAGCATCTATTAGGGGAAAGCAGGCTCTGTTATATTGTATTAATTATGAAATAGGAGACACTATATAAATTATATTTTATAGAAGTGAATTTTAATCTTTCAATAACATTTTTATTATCACTGAATTATTCGAGTTTTAGGTCTTTCAAAGCTGCTGTGTGTTTTTGTCACTGTTTTTTATTACACCCTTAGCATCTTGACTGGCATCTACAGAAAGGCTTGTAATAGGAGCCAAATAGTGTGGCTAATTACACCGTTTGACATTTCAATTTAAAATCAAATGTGACAGGCCTGTGTAAGCACATGATTTTGGTATGAATATTTCACACAATTTCTCAAGTAGATACTAAGTTGTAAAATTATAATGAGTTGTAAATGTTTTCTTGGGTAATTCAAAGGATACCAGACCATACCTAATTTGACCCTTAAAATGTCAAATTATTTTAAAGTGAGCCACTGACCTTGGCTCTTTGAGTGGTGGTGATACCACCTTGACCTGACGGACTTGATTCCCTGAATGAATTATATGTTCACTTTCCCAATATGGTGGTAATAGCCTTTGAATCATTGTTACTTAATTAATATGTTCACTCAAAGGCATGTATAAATAAATTGAATGTTAGATTAAACAGATTAAATGGTCTGTCTGTCTGTCTGTCTGTCTGTCTGTCTGTCTGTCTGTCTGTCTGTCTGTCTGTCTGTCTGTCTGTCTGTCTCCTTTAGCCTCTCGTTATGCCAGCAGAACCCTTCCTCTTTTTGTTTGTATTGAATGCTGAAAGCAGCTCAAGGGAATAGACTGAGGAGAAAGGGAGATAAGAACAGGAGACCAGATGCTTTTCCACAGTGTCTGTGTGCATCCGTTACCTGTTTTTAAAGTCTCTTCTTGTTAAGGCTGCTTTTAGCATCACCGATTCAGTGTTAACACTTGGAGCTGTGCTGCTCTTTTGTATAAGGTTTATAGCTTCTGATCTGCCTTACTGCCCTGTCCTGGGCGGTACTGTACTGAAAATTCCACATGTGAGTATGTGAACTCTATCCTGCCATATCTAAAAGCTGGCCAGTGATGCATTCAGTTTTTGATGATGAACCCTTTACTTATTAAAATCTGCTACCAGAATAGTTGCAATGAATGCATGTCCTCAATCCACATGGAAAAATGGATGAAGTGTCAAAATGTTGGCTTGTCGAGATAACTTTAAAAACTGGAAAAATACTTTTTTCAATGTTTCTCAAAAAAGGACTCTAGTAAACTTGCTCAAATCATTTTTACGCTTGAGAGTTTTTGATGAACTAGGGAAATCAGCCTTTAGCTATGGGCCACCGGTGAGCTGGAATACAGTATAAAACACACTAAAACTAGACTCACTCACTCCTTGTAGGGTTTTTAAACCATTGCTTTTTATTTTTTATACTGTTAAACTACTTTTTAGATGCTTTATTAATTGAATTCCATTGGATTTTAAGCCTAATTTATTTAATAAATTATTTGTTGTTTATGGTTTAAAAGATTAACATTGCATTTTATAAGTCTTTTGCTTACCTTTCTCTTATTTTCCTCTACGGCTACCTTGAAAATGAGAATTCCTCTCAATGTAAATCTGAGCTTAAATAAAGAATAATGACAGTGAATCTAGTTTTCATTGCAAAAGCAAGCCCTGACATAGCTGTTCGTTTTTTTGTTTGTTTTTTTGATTATTTTTTAAAAAGGATTATTGAGAATAGGACGTTTGACTTAGAACTGGCATCTGTGCAGAGCACGAAGGAATGATGTTTTGATAACATGATAAAACTGTTTTTGTTTCTTGTGCCTATGCAGTAAATTATTAGGAAATGTGGACTGGGAAAGCGGGAGCCCACCCATGCACTCTGCTCCACTTCCCTCCACATACAGACTTCTCCTTCAGGCCAAGTAAACATCTCTGCCCCTTTACTCTCAGTCTCCCTATGGGTTCTCCTCGTGAGCTATTCTGCATTCTGTCTGCTTCTCTCTCACTGTGAGAACACATATTCCCCACTCTTTTTGCAGTCTGTATTAGATTGTGACTGAGGAGGGCCTATTTTTAGGCATATAAATTGGGACATCTTCATTTGTCCAGGCCCCAGAGACTCCATCTCCCACGCTTATCCCCACAGAGAGAGGAAATGACAGGGACTATTTAAGAGAGAGTGAATGAAGGAAGTAAAACTAATAGGAAAAAATTAAACCCGTTTAATCAAAGACATATGGAATTAACGCTGATGACCGTCTGCTTCAACACAGTTTATTTTGTAGGGGCGCAATATAAATAAGGTCCTTCTTGTTAAGGCAAACATCAGTGACTCCAGAGGCGGCAGCAGTTTAAGCTTAAAACGGCCTTGAATTTTTCTTGAATTCTTCACTGTGACTGTATCTCAACACCTTTTCTGCTGTTGAGGAGAAGCTGAAAAAGCACCTATGAAAGATCCACAGAGTCTGAATGCCTGAAGGCCAGACCTTTTTTTTTTTTTTTGAAGGAAAGCACTGGAGAAGAGGGAAGGAGGGGGTGTTGTCGTGTCACATTAACTTTTCTTCCTGTCTCACACACTCTCCCTCATGAATTTTCCCACTCCTTGTGTCTTCCATGGCCTCCCCCCCCACACACACACACGCTCTTGCTCTTTCTGATCCTTTCATCCTCGACCTACTTTACTGTCTTGCTGCCTGGTGTTCCTCTGTGGTGAGAGTTGATACAAAATGAGGGCATATTTGATTTCCTTCTGTTTAGTGTGGATGGAGTATGGCTGTGTTTATCAGCCTGTCTGCTTGAGATTGTTTCATTAAAATACTCTCAAATATACAAATACAAAGGTTCAGCTGTATTAGCTCTCATCTATTGCAGAACACAACTTTCATTCCTCCCTCACCACAAGTACAAGGTCATTATATGTGTGGGTGTGCATCTCTCTGAGTAGGAGTGTTTTTCTTCTTTTTTTTCCCCCGTCTCTACACCTCTAAACTCAAAGTGTTCTTCTCAAAGATTGTCATGAGAACAGGAAGCTTGTCACAAGCTTGTGTAGAGGCACTGCAAAATAAAGGTGCCAAAAAAGGGTTCCTTGGACGGTTGTCGTAGGAGAGCCATCTTCTAGCTCCCTGAAGAACCTTATCCATGATTGGTTCTTCAAAGAACTATTTTGTAAAAGTGATTTCAGTGTGAAGAATCTTCTGAAAGGTTTATCGAAACATAATGAAGAGGTTCTGTACCACTTAGTGGCTTTCTCAGAATCATAAGCCATGAAGCATTTAGGAACTTTTTATTTTTTTATGCAATGTTTAACAGGAAGAGTAAATTGAATGGTTAAGTCTTGAAAAAAAATACATGGAAAAGATCTTAGGAACAGAAAATCCAAGAGTAGGATGATTAGAGGTGGAATATTACCCCGTCTGCGTGTGTGTGTGTGTGTTTGTGTTACTCAATAGCTGTTCTTTTTCACTCAAATACATAACATGGTATCAGTGTCCCATTGCCTCATTGTTCCTCTTGAGTGCTGTGTTTGTCCTTATGTGTAGGTGTTTGATTATTCTGCTAGGTCACAGTTGGCTCTGCAAGGTTATAACAGAAATCTAGCTCTTTATTTTGATTGACTTGTGTCAACAGTGCCTGGATCCCTGTACTCATCTTATGTTCGCTTCTCTCCTTCTTCCATCTTCAGAATGGCCCTATATTATAGGCCTGTGTAATGCATTAGCCTCGGGGGCTATTCTCCCCTGGTCCTTGAAAGCTTGCTTAGTATTTTTTGCTTTTAATAATATGGACAGAAGAGAGACGATGGTATTAAGCCTTTAGAAAACTGCCAGAGATTCTGCAGTGGTCTTGGACTTTCCATTTCACAGATGAGACCGACTGCTTTTCTCATAATTGGCTTGCAGCTCTTTGTCTGTACCAGGCTTGATGCATTGGATGTTAAAAGTGAGTGTTGCATTTCACTCTTTGTTCTGTACAGTTTCCATGGTAATGGGGATCCCCACGGTAAAGCGGAAAGTGAAGTCGTACCTGTCAGAGACTTTGCATTCACTCATCGATAAACTCTCACCTGAAGAGAAGCTTGACTGTGTGATCATAGTCTTCGTAGGGGAGGTGAGTTGCCAGTCTCTTTGACTGAGAATTTTGTTTATTTTGCTGGGAATGTGGAGTGCTGAGTGGTACTGGAAAAATTTAAATTCATTTTTTTTCCCCCATTGCCTTTACCTTTAAAGAACCCCTGCTTCCTGGGTACTGCTACCCTGTGTTAAAAGAAAGTTTCACAAACCTGAGCCTGTTTTGATTTTCCTGCCTTGTCCTGTTCAGTTCTCTTAAAAATTACTCCAAACCATATGCCATATTGAACATTAACCAGACAGAAATCAGATACCACGTTTATAAAATGTGTTACGGTACAGGTACTGATCTCGGGTCAAAATCCTCTCTTATTTACCGTGACCTTACTGACAGTTACAGATCCTAGATCATTTCTACAGTGACATGTCTCATATTTCTTAGTATTTCTTTAGATTTGTATATTTTGAACTGTTGTGGTTTTTTTTTTTGGTTTTTTTTTTTAAGCTAAATCTTAAGCAACCAAGAAGTGAATCACATTGCTGTTTTTGTATCTCAACCAAAAACTTTATTAAAGACACTAACACTGATATATGGACCATATGTTTTGTACATTAGCCATATAGTATGTTAAACATGTACATATAAACCAACCAACATTAACAGTAGGATGATTATTTCATGCAAAAAATATTAATGGATGTTCACTACTAAATTACCATTCTTCGAAAACCTCCTAAGCGCCCCACCCCGTAGTGCTTGTCTGAATCTGATCTTTTGCTCTTGTTGTTGTTGTTGTTGTTGTTGTTGTTGTTGTTATAGAGGTTGGCAAGAGGTTACATTACTGCCACCAGATACCAGTAAAAACAAGACAAAATATATTTTGTGAGACAAGGCAATTTTTTATATATATTATTTAATAACTACTCAAAAATTATGACCCGTCCCTCATTAACAGGCTGCTTAAGCTAACATGGCTCTTTTTAGGATGGTTAAATTGAGGCAGGGTAGCTGTTTGTCTGCTGCTTGCTCAGAGGGGAGTCTTTTCAGTCTAGCCTCTGAAGGAGACTGGGTCTCTGCTCCATTATGTGCCTGTCAGAAATCTGTGGGGCAAAGTGAAGGAAAAGACAAGGAGGCATAATAATAAGGCAAAAAGAGAGGGCTGCATTGCTTTCTCCTAATAACTCTGTTCTACTTTAGAGCAGTTACGACTATGTGTGTTTGATTTCTGTGATTTCTAGAACTGTGTTTACATAAATGCTCAAAATCATCACTGATTTAGTTTTAATTACATTAGTGATATAAATTAATAAATTCAGTTATATTATGAAATAACACTGAAAATGTTTTACCAAGTGGGTGTGGGTAGGGGGTAGGAGAAAAAGCGTATCCATGCACATATTCAAACCAGATATACTGTGTTCTTTCCCACAGATGGACATAGATTATGTGCATAGTGTGGTCTCAAGTCTTGAGAAAGAGTGAGTGACCATTTCATCTTTATCCATTTTGTTTCATGACATTATCTCGACTAACTATACTGTAGTACGGTGTAGTACTGCTTTTAGACATGTAAATGACTTCAAACGTTCTGAAAAACACATCCAGACAAATTTAAGGAACTTTGATGTATTTACTGTGTAAGATTTTGAGATTCGTCATTGCTGAAAATAGTATCTATGTAAGATTCACAAAGAATATATTTTGTGGACAGACAAAAGCCTTGTATTTAAAGTAAACAAAGTGCAGCACATTATTTTTACTGTGAAATCATTGCAGAGGGACTATAATGATGTGATTCTGTGATCTAAAGCTCAAAACAGATTGAGTGACCAAAAAAGATTTGTGTTTTGATTCACTCTGTATTCAAAATGGCAAACTCAGACTCATGACCTCAGTCCCACTGAAACACTCTTAAATGATCCGAAGCAGGTTGCTCAGTAAAGACATCCCAAAATAAGCATGAACTGAAAGTATTGTGAAGCGGAATAGGCAAATATCTCCTAACCGGTGCAAAGGACTGATTATCCGCTATGAAAGGCATCTGGTTCATTGCCAATGAAAGAAGTTGTACTAGCTGATAAGAGTTCTCGTGCTTTATCCATTGTTGACCGTGATTGTTCAAACTGGTTTGTTAAAGATATGTCTTTATTTACTATTATAAATTAATTGAAGATCAGATCCCATTTTTAGGAACCTTTCATGAAGAACTGCAGATAAATTCATAGTGTTTACAGAGTTACTTTTTTCACCCACATGTTTCATAGCCTAAAGCTTCTTAATTCTCTTTCAGATTTTCCACAGAACTGAATTCTGGGTTGTTGGAGGTCATTTCTCCTCCTGTCAGTTACTATCCAGACCTCAACAACCTGAAGGAGACTTTTGGAGATTCCAAAGAGAGAGTAAAGTGAGTTTACCAGCCTGCCCATGTTAATTCTTTCACCACACGAAACCAGAGAAAATACTGTTATGTCTTAAATCAATAAATCAAGTCAAGTAGTCAAGTAGGTATTTATTGTAATTTCAGTTACATACACAGTGGAATGAAACAGTTTTCCTCTTGGACCATGGTGCAACACAAAGAACAAAAACAGAACACCACAAGACTACACATGTGCAAGCAGGGCAGGACTAAAGAGAATGCAAAAAAGAGCAACAATACAATAATTTACAGGACAAGACAACATACAACTCGACAAAAGCAGTAACAGTACTAGTAAGAGTGCATACAGTATTTTGACACTGTATTCTAGCTCCAGAGTCATTTAGGGTGCAAAGGAATGCAAAGATTGACGCAGACAGCAGTAAATAATTGTGCAAAAATAGCAAGTAGCAGCAACAGGATTAGAAAAAGTGTACAGTATATAAAGAAATACAGGGTATTTTACAGTGGCACTTGGGGAGTAAGTTTGCTTTGTTTATTGCAGAACAGTTTAGTGTATATATGCAGTGTGACTGGGAAAAAGGAAGCAGTTCAGTTCAGAGTATGGTTGTGTAGGAATTAGGAGTCTGATGGAAGAAACTGTTCCTCATTCTAGTAGTCAAGGCCTGGATGCTGCGAAACCTTCTGCCAGACGGAAGGAAGGAAAGAGGATGTGGGAGGGCTATGTGGGGTCATCCACAATGCTGGTGGCTTTGCTGCATGTGGTGTAAATGTCTGCAACAGAGGGGAGAGAGACTCTGATGTTTTTTTCCAGCAGTCCTTACTAACCTCTGTAGGGTCTTGTAAGGTCAGACTCTGCAAGAAGTAGAGATGCTGCTGGGCCTTCTTGGCGGTGGAGCTGGTGTTGAGGGTCCATGCGAAGTTCTCTCCGATGAACACCAGGGAACTTGTTTGTGTCATCTGCAAACTTGATGATATGGTTTGATCTGTGCATTACTGCACAGTCGTGGGTCACCAGCATGAACAGCAGAGGGCTGAGCTCATAGCCCTGGGGGGCCCTGTGCTCAGTGTGGTGGTACTGGAGATGTTGTCCTCTATTCTGAATGACTGACGTCTCCCAGTCAGGAAGTCCAGGATCCGCTTACAGAGGGAGAAGTTCATGCCCAGCAGTCTCAACTTTCCTATCAGATGCTGAGAAACGATGGTGTTGAATGCTGAACTGAAGTCTATGAACAGCATTCTAACACAAGTGTCCTTTTTATCCAGATGGATGAGGGCCAGGTGAAGGGTGGTGGAAATGGCATCATCCATTGAACAGTTGGGATGATATGCAAACTGCAGGGGGTCCAGTGTGGGGGGTGACTTTATGTGCCTCATGACAAGCCTGTCAAAGCACTTCATGATGATGGGTGTGAGTGTGATGGAATGTCATTGAGGCAGGACACAGACAACTTTGGCATGGGGATGGTGGTGGTGGCTTTAAAGTATGTTGGAATGACGGTGGTGCTTAGAGAGAACATCTGCCAGCTGGTCTCAACATCTGAGTACACATCCAGGAATGTTGTCTGGTCTGGCGGCCTTCCGTGGGTGGACTTTAGGCAGAGTCCTCCTCACATCAGCAATGGACATAGCACCTGGTCTTTGGGGAGCAGGGTGGTCTTTCATCTGGGAGAAAGGCCTCACCAACACAGGGAGTTGGTGATGGCCTGGATACCCTGCCATATGTGCTGTGTGTTGCCAGTGTCCTTAAAGTGGCTGAGGCTTTTCTGAGCATGTGCACGCTTTGCTGCTCTGATGGCCTGGGAGAGACTGGCCCCTGCTGTTCTCAGGGCATCACTATCGCTTGACCTGAAGGCAGTGTCACGTGTTGTCAGCAGCGTGCACACCACCTCCTTCATCCACAACTTCTGGTTGGGGTGTGTGGGGATGGTCTTGGAGGCAGTAATGTCATCAATGCACTTGCTGATGTAGGTGTTGGAGTTCCAGGTGGGATGAAAAGAGACAGGAAGAAGTAAAACAGGGATGTCAATATTTGTCAGTTAAACTCGGTCACATCTTACCAACTTAATAGATCAGCAGTGATTCGTTGGGAGTTTGCACGAGGACAAATTCACCTTCTTCTTTCTTTTACAGTAATATAAAGAGCATAATAGACAGAATTTTGCCACATAGTTTCATCTTTTCTATTTAAAGATACAGAAAGTCTTTCTTGCACATTTTTCCAATAAGGTAGTTTGGAATCTTTATGTAGCTGTTACATGACCATTTTTATTGTTTGGCCCTTTTTTAAAACTCAAATTTCAATTAATCATCAAAATAATTGGTCACTGGAATATTAATATTTAATATTAACAGCCCTAGTATGCAGGGAAATAAGCAGGTAGTCACTCACTCAGTATTTCCAGACACACAAGTGAGCCCAAGGTTACACTGTTGCTCATTATTGCACTCTGTTGCTTTTTTTCTTCTTTGTTTTCTTTCCTCTTGCTCCGTGATGACAGTCTTTGAAAGTCCTTCTCATACACTACCTCCTTTAAATCTTTCATCTACTGTTCTTTGCATTTCTGGCTTGTATGCCTTTATGTATAACTATTCTCTCCCCCTCTGTCATATTCTCTCCCTCTCCCTCTCCCTCTCCCTCTCCCTCTCCCTCTCCCTCTCTCTCTCCCTCTCTCTCTCCCCCTCTCTCTCCCCCCCTCCCTCTCCAGAGAAACCAATGTTCTAGCAAAAAC
>JBBPCZ010000002.1:11963151-11981161 GCA_037974445.1 Brycinus macrolepidotus | reverse complement strand
TACTTCTATTATATATATATATGCATGCATATGAGAGTGTGTGTGTTTGTTTCACTGTGTAAATGTGTGTATATATATGTATATATGTATGCATGCATATGAGAGTGTGTGTGTTTGTTTCACATACACAAACACAAATACACTGTACACAAGTGAGATCTGTAAGAGGCAAGAAGAGATCTGTCTGGACACACACATTTGCTGATGGAATCAAGTCTGAACCAAGTGATTTATGAGCATGAAATTAAAGTGGATAAACACTGGCCAAAGATAAAACAAGATGGAGCACCAGAACTAATGAAAATGAACATCTGCATCCCCAAAACTCACCCTTCATCCTCATATGCACTGATTAGAAAGCAAGCATAAAAAGCAAATGATTACTACTGCAAACATATTAGTAAGAAAAAATGAAAGGTTTTAAATTCTCAGTGCTAGAGGAAGAGGCAGCAAAATGTAGCAAATATTTCCAGAGAAAGCAATAATGACCCTCAATCATGCAGACTTTCTGTTACACATTTAATTCATTTGACACTAATATACAGCAATCTTAATCCTAACATGACTGAGTGTTCTTCATCCACTTCTGAATTACAGTCTCTACTAAAAAGTCATTTTAAGCTTAATATGTGTCTGGAATCCCAGCGCTGTTTTGTTAATTTGCAAAGTTGGGGTAGGAAGTTAATCTTAGACAATAATGTGAGATGTTCATATCTTACTGTTTCTTGGTCTCTTCAAACTTGTGAATTAGTTTCCTCAAGCCGCTGCCTTTAAAACCTTGATGATGTGCAGCAGGGGCTCCAATAGTGACCACATCATAGGTCCGGTCTGTAGGGAAATGCACTGCTTTAACCCAAGTTTCATCCAAAAGACAATAGAAACTGTATTGCCTCGTTTCCACTGGCCAGGTATCAACTCAGTTCGTGATTTTTGTGTGTTGTATTATCATTAAAGGTTGACCTTATATTAAATGTAAGTAGTGCTTGTTCAGCTTCTACTGCCTGGTTCAGAGTCTCATGAACCAAACTGGTTAAAAGAAACAAAATAAATACTGACTTACTTGTCAAACATATTTAGGCAATCTAATCTTTAATGAATGATAAGCATAGATTTATATAACCAGTAAAGATCAAACATATCTTACCATATCCTGACTCGCCTTGTACTCTCATTCTCTGAATGTGGAGGTTGGTGGGCACAAACTCTAACTTCCTCTCTGCTTTCAGTGTACTAGATTTGAAAGAGGGACCTTATAAGAGGAGAAAAGAAGATAGAAGATAGAGAATTGGATTTAAAGACTTGTAATGTTATAACTGGCAGCCTTTTATTGGCCTGTAAGCTTAAAGCTATTATAATCACTAATTATTACAGTGTTTACAGACCTTCATTCTGGAGTATTTTCTCACATATACTTCACACATATACTTCAGTTCAGGAAGGGCCTGTTAACCTTATTTTGCCTAAAGTTTTGCAAGTCTTTGTTCTCTTGCTGGCTCTTGTTCCCTTTAACTCATTAAAATCTGCCACCAGAGTAGTCAGGCCTATCCGTTCGGTATTGTAAAATGCAGCAGAATGTGGAACTGCAGCTGTATGAGTTCTACTGTGTTTTCATATTAAAGTTCAATAGTTTGTTTGCAGTCATGTGATTAAGATGACCCATGAAAACCTGATGAGGGGAGGAACTGAAAGCAGAATGGGTGAGATGGAGAAAAGCCTGTACTGTGCTAGTTCAGACAAAAGTACAAAAAAAGGTATAAACTGGAAATCACTATATGTTGGATATAATCCTAATGTTATAAAGAGGAGCAATTATACAACTCAGTTGAAAGACTTGCCCAGTTATTGAAGAGATAAATGTAAGCAACGATAAGACATCAAGAAAACAAATAGAATACAAAAGGCACACAACTTTTTTTGTTAGTGTTTTTTTTTCTAGGGTCAGTGGTTCTTCTTTAATGGTCCTTAACTTAGGAACAAACATTCAATACTGCAGTACCTCTAGACATTAACAATACAGTACTTATTGTAGCAATAAGATTGCACACTGCAAAACACTTTATAGTTAGTTAGTGTTAGTTATTGTTGCTACATATTGTTGTTTAGGTACAGGAATACAAAACAATAATGTAAACAATTCAAAGTAAAGAAACAGTATGCTACAAAAACATAGCTACATAAGAAATGGTACCCTAATGGAAGTGGTCACTGCACATACCCAACCTCTCCTCCCAACCACAGACAAAGACTTGCAAGCCATTTTGGCCTGTGTTTTTCAGACACTTTCTTGCATTTGCCCAATTAGGAACTTTGGGTATTTGATAAAAGTAAACTGTAGGCATTTTGAAAGCTTGTGGTAATGATTTCAATGCAGTAAATCCTTCTGCCCCCACTTCTGCAAGTTGCGCCACAGCAACACAGTGACGTGATTTCATATGCAAAGAACCTATAGCGCTCAGCTTGAATGATCTCCATAGAAAAGCATTACCAATAGAATTGGATGTTCTACAGCAGCTGTGTATGAGACTAAGGACACCATGCCCAATGCTGAGCGTTGGCTAGGGGTTATAAAACTATGCCACATTGGGCTTTGGAAGAGTGGAACCATATTCTTTAGAGTGATGGAGCTCCAGCCAATGCCCCTGGGATGAGTGTGTTCACAATCCAGAACTAATAATCTGTTATTGGTACCTGACCATGCTCTTGTGAGTGAGTGCAATCCAATCCTTCCATGTTCCACTATCTAGTATAAACCTCTAGAAGACAATGTTTCTGCAGCAAAAGGGGGCAAACTCCCTAATAATACACTTGATCTTCAAAGAAATGTTGGATGATTAAGCTTTAGACACACAGTTTATGCAAGAGAGTAGTATTTCAAGACCCAGAGTAACTGTAACAAAGTGAAGTACTGTAGGACAGATACGTGCCTTTGCACCACCATAAGCCAGGATAGGCTTGAGCGAGTATATTTTCTGTTGCATGTCTAACATCTAGGTCAATAAGAAAAGGATAGTCCATACTTACCCTTGTACTCATGAAGGTCACTGAGTGTTTCCTGGTAGGTGAGGATGATGGTCTGGTACTGAGTGATGATCTGCCTCCTCAGATTCTCCCAACATGGAGATAATTCACCCAACTCCTCCAGCTCACACACCCTTTTGCGCACACAAGTATTAAACACACATATGCAAAAAGCACAGAATCAAATGTTTGAAACATAGCACCAACACACATTTTCACACATTATGGAACATACCTGGCGGCGTCCTCCTCCAGTAGCAGTTTTACAAACTGTCTGGGTATGTGGAGCGACAGCACACTCTCTGCCATCTGTTCCAGGACACGGAGGTGGTTGCCATCAGTGGTTGGAAAGCGATACATTCGCGATATTGTTCCTCCAAATACTGCAGAAATGCAGGAATGTATCAAATATTTGTTTATTTAGATGGATACATGTCAATCAGCATTGTTATTTTATGCCACAAATGTGCCAAATTTAACCAAATGGGTCATTGTCCTCTGTTGTCCCTGGACAGGTTGATGTCCATACCTTATCAGTTAATACATTATCAAATCAAAGGTGAGGTAATGTAGCTCTGGAATCTTTAGTAATTATTGCATAATTATTTTACTGATGTTCAAATGAACAAATATTATATGTGCACTAATTGTTCACTTTATATCTTCATGTCTAATATATTATGTATATATAGCAATGGAGATTTCAACATTACACGCTTGTTTTAATGCATTTGATTACACTGAATGCTTAACACTTTTTTGTGGTTTTGTGTTTTAATGAATCCAGTGAGAGTTTTCACAGGCAGCAGAAATTATAGAGAATTTGGAAAAAGTGGGAGTCATACAGCCCCAATCACAATGCTACGCCTCATTTAGTTACAAATGGGGGCGCATATGGATAATGAATTCCGTTTTATCATTTAAAGGACTAAAAATAAATATCTGCTTCCAGGCATAATATCAAAAGTTTAAAGATTTTTGATCTTGCAGAGAATGTTACAGTGTTTTCTCACACAGGTCAAATGAACAGATATTGAAGAAGGTTCCAGATACTAACCTGCCTTTAACAGTGTGTCTTTGCATAGAGAAGCAGATTTTGCTCTTATGCCCATAGATTCTGTGAGACTCTCATCAACAGGCAACACCATCTGTGATGAACAGAACATGCAATGTATACGAAGAGACAATGTAATGTACAGATCAAAGACTGACTGTGTCTGTGTCTCAGACTTAATGAATATGCCTCAAATAAACTGAGACTTTAGTAAGACTGCATTGTTTATGGCTGATCTTACTCAATCATCCAATTTAATTATTATTCAATAATGGTGAATATTATTCATGAAGCAATATAAAATCTGTTTGCATCACTGTACAGTATAAACTCTACTCACTCTGCCATTAACTGTGTCTGTCCGAGTCAGTGGAGCCCTCTGGTCTTTCTTCTCTTCCATCTGCCAGGCTATAATGGTGATGTTGCCTATCCTCTCGTTCTCTGCTGATCTGAGCCATTGAACAAATAACATAATCTAATCATCAGCATATCCCAGACTGTTACAGTGAATTCTGAGTTTTAGAGTTGGTTTAAAATGCTCTGTTATGCTCTGTACAGAGTTCACAAACCGTAGTGTGAGGTGTAGCCTGCGATGTTTGTCCTGCAGCAGTTCTTTGACTTGGAACATGGCTGAACCAAGCAGATACATCTGTTGAAAACAATAAGACCAAAACACACACTTGACTAAATGATGCAAAATGCTGATAGGGAGGGTGACTTGTTAATCAGTTTTAGTACAAATAATGATTTTCATGTAAAATTAGAGCCTCTCACCGTTCCCTGTGAACGATCTTTGACATCATAGACGGAAAGTTTGACTTGAGTCTGCTGGGTGATCAGAGAGTCTTGGAAGAAAGCAATGCTACTAAGGAATATTGGGTTACTCGTACTCTGAAAAGAGAAACAAAACCTCTTTTTTAAAAATGTGCTAATCATAAACATTATCAGCATATTCTAATTTACAATTGTTTTGTTTGTTAAGGAGGGGTGGTGTGTTGTTTGTCAACTTGTGTTTCATTTGTTGCTACGGGTTGAGGGAGGTTAATGTTATGAAAGGTTGTAAAGTTAAAAATATGGGAGATTCACGGGAAAATATCAAAAGGAGAAGACAACAGGAGAGAACGCTACAATATAGGACAAACCCAGAGAAACAGAACGGTTGACAGGTCTGCACTACACTACACTATACATAGTGTATATTTAGCTACTATCTACGTAACATATCTATCAGCTGTAAATCAGTAGTACGATATGTAATAGAATTGAATAGAATCTCAGGTGCAGCTCCACACATCCCCTCACCTCTATGATCTCAGTTTGAGCATGCTTTGTCCAGAAAGCTTGAGGAGGAGTGGTGCAGCTCACTGCTACAAAGCTACTAGGTTTACGCTCCAACGCTGGAGTCACTAACTCACTGCATGCTAGGAAAATAAACAGAGAAGAAAGTCAATGGATTGTAACCATTTTGGTGGATTATCTAGCCTGAAGATGAAAAGTCTACCTTGCCCATAGGACAATAGAATAAGACATTTCTAAGCCTACTGTCAAACAAGTTGAATGTAAATATGTCTTTCTAACTGAGAACACACCAGCATCTGAACCATAACATAGATATAATAATTAGTTAAAATATTTTGTACATGTCCTTACTGAAAGAATATCTACAAAACTATAAGGAGTGCTATTCAGTGCGTCATCATGGGAATTTACAGACATAAATTGCATGAGAACACAGTTTGTGAAAGATGTGCATAACTGCAAAGGTTGTTCCTCTCTTACCGATCTTGATAACAAACAGCGAGGTCTGTTTTTTTAAATATCATATTTGTACATTTCTTTCTGCTACTCACCCACACTGAACTCCAGCACTGGCTCATCAGGATCCTGGCTGTTCCCTAAACAAAATCATCATACAGTTGAGCTGCTGCATGCTTAATGTTATTGTAAGATGTGTGGCTGACAATAAGAAGAACATCCTATAATTTGATTTTAATCATTTCTCATTTATGACTCACTGAAACAAAGCAAATCTTCATGCAAAAAATATTAACTTATAAATCAAGCATTATTTCTTGATACAAGCTACCAATGAATCAAGAATGTTGCTGGATAAAATAATTTAAACAAGTAAAACATTTACAAAATAGGTTCAGTAATTTTATTTGACAAGTATAGCAAAATAAAAGTAATACCTCACCTAAAAGTCTAAAAATCACACTGTGAACAGATTTCTTGACATCCTTGTGAGATAGACATGCTTTTATGAGCACTTTTGATTCATATATCTAGTTAATTTCTAATTTTCAGTTTTAAATATAAGTCACAGAATTCATAAAATCACTCAATTGACGTTACATGTACACAAACAGTATGCAGAGCAGTATTTCTCTCACACCTGCCAGTGTGAGGCCCATCATTTCCGAGGACAGGTCGAATGTGTTGGCGCGGTACACAGACCAGGGCCTGTGGCGAGGACTGCGCTCTCTCCCCGCCATCTTGGCTCCAGTTACACCAAAGATCACTAAGAATCAGAGAAGCAGAGCTGGAGAACAGTGGATGTACACCTTCTTACTTTCAGTGAATTCCTCTCAAATCCAGGCTTGTTTCACTCCATAAACTGGCCTCTTGATGGGGAAACCGGAGAGAGAAAGAGAGAGGAAAGAAATAATAAACATAAAGCTCTAAAAACTGTCAAGGCCAACTATGAGGCAAACCAAGCACAAAAGACTCAAGATTCACTTTAATATGAGACAGCAGAATATTTTATACCGGTGAATATGCCGTACATTATTCATCTGAGTTCAAAGGAAGCCATTTAAAATTAAAACCGGATGCCACAGATACAAGGGATTGAGAAAACAAAGAGGGGAGACTTCTTTCCTTGTTTGTATGGTTGGATAATTCATGACCTTGAGGAAGTGTTCTACCAGTTAGAAGATTTGATGTACTCTTTTTACAATTACCCGCAGAAGTATTCTCCAAGCAGACTTCTTTCAGAGATGGAACTTGGAATTTCTTTTCTTTAGTCAGTATGAACTTTAAACCAATTACACTGAGATAAGTTGAGAGAAGTTGTGGATACGTTGTGGATACGTTGTTGACAGTAGCATGGACTGGCACTGACAGTTCCTCTGTCTTACACTGTAAGAACATCTCATTCTTTGCTTGAGGGGAGATTACAGGTATAGGATTATATCCGCTCTGATGAAGACATCATGCTAAGAGCACAGGCTCTCAGGGTGCAGGGTCTGGAGGACCCCCCCCCCCCCCCACCCTCCTTTCTCACTCATCATAAATGGCAACACACTGGGATAAAACAGGGGCATGTTTTATGACTCTGCTCTTATGATGGTCTAGAAATAATTCTCACTACCACGGTCACAACACTAGAAATGACTCAACGTTGACATGGCATCTTACAGTCCTCACAGATTTTGTACTGATCAATACTCATGATTTTATTTCACTGATGGGCTGAACTGCTACATATGAGATACAAGAGAAGAGATACAAGAGTTAAAGATAAGATAAGATAAGATAATCCTTTATTAGTTCCACAAGTGGGAAATTTGCATTGTCACAGCAGAAAGTGGACAGAACAAGATAAGAGCAGCAAAAATTAAAAACCACAGAATAAAAACTATACCAACAGTACAGTATAAAAAGTACACTATACAAACAATCTTGAAAAATAAATATGGTTGAGTGTATTAAGTGTATATGTAAACTTAGATAACTTGTGCTATAAAAATGCTCCCTATGTATTCCCATTACAAATTAGAAATTGATCATCAACCAAATGACTTCAATATATCCCAAGCATAAAAAAAATATGCCATTCAATTACAATTCGTTCATGCTTGGGTCAATCAAATGATGCAAAAAGTCAAAAGCATGGCTTCATTTCCCCAGAATGAGGGCAATCTTTTTTATAATTAAAACATTTTTTAGGGATCAGTATCAGTAACTTTAAGCATGGACAGCTGTAGCGATGGTTGCAGCTATTTGGGGGAAAATAATGTATTAATGCTGAAGCCGTTCTAAAGCAGCAATTCTAGCTCAATTACAGAACAGAATGGTTGACAGTTTAGCTTTAGTTTAGCTAATCTTCACATGCAAAAATTGACAAAATTAACTGTAAAAACAAAAAAAACTGTACACCAAACTGATTAAAGAAATGTGAGCATGTAGTGTACATATAATACTACACACAATAAAAACAAAAAAAGACTGCACCTATGTCAAAATGGTGATTTTGCTATAGTTCAACAGTTGGCTGGCAGGAAGAAGTTATTTAAATTTGAACTGTTGTTAAATAGTTTTTTCTCTCAGTCACCGTAGCTGCCATCGTTGCTCAAGCCCTTATTGTTTTGAACCGTACCCAGGCCTAATTACTATAACCTTAAAACAATATGCTTGTTATTAACAAACACATTCAAATATCCAAAACTGCAAAACATGAACCATTATTAACCTAAAAAATAAACCTATTTATACAATATCCCTACTTATAACAATGTTCAGCGTCAGACCAGCATCACCGGATTTTCTGAAATAGCACAAAAGAAAAACAAGGTGAAGATCATAGCAGTAGGCATAAATCTGCAAGCTGATATCTAAAATTGGAGGGATCAGAACTTGGTGGAAGGAAAACGTGTAGAGCAGCAGGTAGTGGGCTGTGCTTTGGTACTGGATGGTTTGGCTGGCTCTGCTGCAAGATAACAGTCACCCAACAACCCACCAGCCATCCATCTGCCTGTTCTGTGCTGCAGCCTACCTTATAGCCATCTCTGAGAGAGTTCACATCAGTACATATACAGAACAACATTATATACATTTACAGTACAAGAGGTTGCAGTACAATTAATGGATTTTGTACTTTGATAATAATTACTTCACAGTAATAGTTCAGTATGTTGTCTGTCTTGTCTTGTGTAATTGTATTGTTGCGCTTGTGTCCTGTCTGCACTTGCGATGTTGCTCTGTTCTGTTCTGCTCTGTGTTGCGCCATGGTCCTTGAGGCACGTTATCTCATTTCACTGTATACTGTGTGTATGGTTGAAATGACAATAAAACCTACTTGACTCGACTTGACATATTAAACTTTCACATGATCCCTGTACAAGTAGAAGAGGTGACATTTTATTATGAAGCCGATGAAATTTTACTTCATGACTGCAGTTGTAAAGCCTTAATTTGCTCCTTTTTTTGACAGTCTATTAACAAGTATAGACTTGATCCTGGCAATACAGAGGGCAAATCAAATGCAGATGTAATTCACTACATAACTATGTCATTTATTATGGAATTACTAAATTACACTTAAACAGTGAAGCAAAACTATGCAATGCTACACTTATAATGTATGGTGTATTTATTTATTGAACCAATATTCGATGATGTACTTCCTATTTTCTGAAAGAGTAGAAGGCTTTGGGGGTATGTCTACTTTTTATTCATTTGTAAAGTATAGATATGAATGTTGTATTTCACCATATTGCTGATCCAGGCAAATGTAGACCCAATTTCAACATTTTAGAAAATTACTGGCATCTATACCAGCAAATATGTGCACGAAAATAATTAGCAAATCTGCACTGGCCCACAAGTCCCATACTGGAGTACATCCATTAACTGGAGACAGCAGGCACTTAACCTTTTTAGATACCGATATTAAAACCATGACTTTTGGCCAGTACTAATCTGATACTTTTTCTTTACAGGCTACTAAGCTTTAAATGATTGATTTTTTAACTGAAGTGCTCAAACACTCTACTACCCCATAGGAAATTTTTCACAGCTAATATGACAATGTGAGTGTCTATTCTATATCCCCCTTATGGACCATCTTATGGAGTTTCTGGTGGAAGTAAGGTGTTATTATTAATGCATGTTACGGTTATTGCTGCTAGAAGCCATTGGTAATGCACCTAAAAGCTGTTTGCCAGCCTCCAATAAACTCCAAAAAAGAAGAAGAAGAACTGCTACCAAATGTCTGTAAAATGTATGTGTTTTGCTGTGGAGATCAGCTGCGACTTTAAAGAAAGACTACTACAGCTGTAAAGAAGTTAGGTATGGAAGTCAAAAAATAAATGAAAATGTGGTGCAGTGTGTGTGTGTGTGGTAGGGTGCATCCTGCCGTCACTGTGGATGGGAGGACAGGGGTGTGATGTCCACCACTGGTGATGGATCGTCCATAGGTCCAATCATAGTACTTATATTTTAGTCTCAATGCTCCTCTTAACTCTTTTTCCACTCATCAGGATTTTAATTCAGACTGCTGTGTCTGCCACATGAACTGTCATGTACCAGAGTGAGCACGTTACCTAAACGAAAATAAGCCTAAAACAGATTTAATATCAAAAGATGTTTATTTAGTGATAACTGTATGTGTGTGTGAGTGTGTGTGTGTGTGTGTGTGTGTGTGAGTGTGTGTGTGCGTGACCTCTTTTATGAAGTATGACTCATTCAGTCTCTATTATGCGTCAGAGTCTGTGCCTTTATCAGCCTCCACGCAGCACAAGAGCTTCAGATCGTTTAGCACTCTAATAAGGGGAGAAAGTCATGTGACATTTCAACTGAGGACCAATCAGAAGTGCTTAAAAAAAAGTATTACTAATTCAACAGTTCTATACATACTGCAGCATTATAGCGTTTCTTATTCCTTCTGAATGGACAAGCAGTCTGCACCATACGAGCCTCTGACTTGTAGCTCATTTAGAGTTCAGCACTGAATCAGAAATTCACCAAAATAAGCCAGCTGTATTACTGCTCTAAGAGACCCTAACCCCACTTCTCCATCCTTCAAAATCTCCTCCTCGTCTTACAACCACATCCCGAGTGTTTTGTCCATTAAGGATGTTTGTAGGATCCTTTTTCTCACTCTTTGTTCTTGTGCTTGTGTTTTAGTGCACCGTTCCAAAATAGTTACCTAAATACTACTGCTAGTATCTCCCAAAATGAGGCAGGATGAAGCACTGAGCAGATACCTGCATTCCGTTAAGGTACTCGTGTTTTGTAGTATTATATGTAGTCTTCTTTCGCATTGCTCAGACAGTAAGGACACATAAATTCCTTTTAGGAACTGTTTTATCCTTGAAGGTTTACAACAAAACACTGTTAGAATTTTATATTAATATGACGAAGAAGTCAGTATAGTATCTGGTGAGCTTGTGTGTGAGCTGTGTGATAAGGTGACTTGGTGCTTGATGTACAGTCAGTGCATATGTGGAACTGGCAGTTTAGTATCAGTCTGTCTTTCATGCTTCTTTTGCAGCTATGACACAGAATGTAAACAACCATCTACAGCCTTGAATATGTGTCTCTCTCGCTCCCTCCCTCTCTCTGTATTCTTACGGTGGCTAATCCTTTCCCACTATCTCTGTCCTTCACATCACTGTTAGTTTCAAGCTCTGCAATATGTGCATCATCTATTGAGATTATTTCAGGACAAAATGAATAAGGCAGCAATGACCTAAAGAACCAGGTTCATTACACTAATTAGAAGATCAAAAGGGAGCAGTAATATGAAAGGATTTTGAGAGGATTTGAAATAACCCAGCTGTTAAAAACTGTAATAGATGTTAAATCTGTGTTCAGTAAATACATTCAGTTAGTCACACTGTAAAATTAATCACATTTTTACTCCTCATTAGACCTTCCTCTTGCCTCTGCCAACCTTCTGTCATCAAAGATGGTTTGCAACAGTGCCCTGATCCAAGCATACATTTATAAGAATTATTTATTAATTCTTTCACATAGGTAGAATTCAGCTTAAAGAAAAAAGAAACTTAGTCTTTAATCTAAAAATATAATTGAATTTGATCAATGCCACTTTGACAAGAGCCAGGAACAACCCTTGTAATAATGAAACCCTCAAAACGTGTTTAGAGGCAATTAAAATGTAACTAAATATCAAAGAAGTTGACTGTAATTGAAAGACAAAATAAGAACATTTATAATAGATCTGTACACTGTCACATTTATAGAACACGTTACAATCATAATTTCTTTTGTTTTTGACATCAATTTAGCCATTATTTCCTTTACTCTAACCATCACCTGCTGTGACCTTTCCACCACTCCAACAAGCCCAACCCTCAACAGTACAGGACAGTATTCTGGCTTGATTTGAGCCATAGAGAAAACAACTAAATACTTCTTCGGTTGCCTCCACGCTTTCTTATTTTCTACAGAACAGTATTTTTGATGACATTAAAAGTTGATTGGATTAAGATAACCTGAGGTTTCTTCTGACACAAGAAGGCAAACACTTGTATGACAAAGATATGACATGCTCTTCCTTGTGCCACGAGGTCACCTGCATAGGACTTGTTCCACAGATCTACATCAGATGCACATCATGAACCACCGAAGAGTAAGTTCATTCATGTGTGAAAGTCCTTCTGCATGAATGGGTATTTACACAGTCCTATCTATGGCGCAATATAAATATACTGCCACTTGGAAGAAATACCATATCCTCTTTTTTTGTAGTGTTATTCAGCTGGGTCCAATTGCATTCCTTTTCTTCACTTGTTTAGTCTTAAAGAAATGTAAACACTCATGCATTCACAACGTCAACATCCTGTGCTACAAAATCTCAATGTCACAACAGAAAGTCTGTAATACACCCCAGGATACACATTATTGAAATAAAACAATAATTGTGGAACACTAATGTGTGCCACAAAACAAAGGAGCATCTGTAGCACTAATCCCTGTTTTGGCTGGATTCTTATCAAAATGTAATTAGCGGAGCTGTATCCGTAAAAAAGCAGCCAGCTACATTTAGCGATGACTCATTACGTGTAAGAGTAGGATTCTCCATGCTTGCCTTTCATCTTCATTCCTCCATTATTTCGTACAGTATGAATGAAAGTCTGCCCTCATGAGCACCCTCTGTAGTGCTATGGCAAGCGTGTAACAGAAATGTGTCCATTTTGAGCCAGCACTCACTGAAATAAATAAAAACAGACAGTGGATTGCTAGATAGGCAGAGACTGGCACATTAACAGTGGAAATTAAAGAGTTGGGACCAGCAAAGGTATTTCATGCATAATTTAGCAGGGTTTGAGATGTCTACAGACTGCAAATAAGCTTTACAGATGACGAAAAGCCTGGTATCTGCTCTCATGACCACTGACATCCTCTGGGAATGTACTGTACAATGATTAGATCACAGCACTAATTTGTTCATGTTACAGATCCATAATTTATGATCGCAGCTGTATTTGAGACATCTGCACTCTTAAATCTGCATGCAATGGACTGCATGCTGAGGCCTCTGCACAATATGGAGACATTAAATATTAATGTTGTGATTATTTTGCCACACATTGCAGCTGCATATTAAAATGCATCAGTGACTCAATAACATGATGTGGTTAAAGACTGACTTTCACTGTTTTGACCAAACAATATACTTTTGTTGAATAACAAATATCTTATAGAACACGCATCTGTAACTACGATTAGTCAAGATGTTCACAGCAAGCAACACTTTGACTGCAGCCATCTGCATTATTAGCATTGATAATAATGTTTTTGTTTCTATCTTTGCTTTATGGTAAAATCTTAGACTGCAAAGGCCAGTGTAATAACGATGCAAATATGATTTTGCACCCTGCTCCTGAGTATCTTTCGCTTTGTCTGGTCCACTTTCTGAAAGGCCCTTGAGAGTTCTTGGAGTTATTAGAGGAGGAACAGCCTGGCTGTCTTGCAGCTGTGCATGGAATGAGCAAAAGTGGACTCCCTGTTGGGGCACAGTCAGTCTGACAGATCCAGCATCCCCCCCAACTCCAAAAGCACTGTCAGTATCGGCTGCACTGCAGGTTCTTGTGCTATCTCTGTCTTTTGCTTATTAAGCTGTTTTTTCCTTCTCTCTTTTAGTCTCTCTCAATGTTTCCTCTCAGTCAGCTCTCACACCTCAAAGACCAATAACAGTCATTAACTATCTTTCTCACTTTCATGACACATGCTCTCGAGGCAGCTGTCTGAAGCTGGCAAGGCATAGACTATAAAACTTTTCCTCAAACCTAATTTTCATTGCTGGTACACCAGCATTACAGGTATAGTATGAATCTAATATGTAAAATCTCTAAATCATGCAGTAGGAAATCTAACATGTTTTGTTCTCATTACAGACACATTAAAATAATACAAGTGTGAAATCTGTGACGCAGCTCAGTAACTGAGAAACATTTTGATGGTTTAAAAATGTTCTTCAGACTGAATTTTGAAGAAAAAAAAAAGTCCACTACGAGGATTAAAAACTGTAAACACATTCTACTTGAACTGGTTTGACTACATAAGCATATATCTTTATATTCTATTTGTGGGGTTGTGCTCTGAAGTCCACCTACGTAGTCCTCACTACAAGACACTACCATCTTGATCACAACATGATGTTTGATCTTTTTCCATGATTTTCTGAATCACACTGCATTTTCCTTTTGTATGAGAACCACTCATTTGAATACAAATGCATTCATTTTCCTCTTCCCACAAGGAGAGGTCAGGGCACAAGGTCAGCTAAAGCTGCTTTTGGCTATAAAAGCAGTAGGTTTCAACTCATTCACTTCTGCCACAAGCACTGGCTAGTGACCTAGAACTGTATGTGCTTGTGTTCTTGTTATACCAACATCTGAATCATTGCACTTTTGGCTCTGGTGTTGAACTCTCATGTCATAAAACACGTTATCACTGTACTACATTTGGTCACTTTACTATATTTTTGAAAGAGAATCAGAATCAGAATCAAAAAACCTATTATGACTGCACAGGCATAAATAAAAGTATAAATGAAATCCAATAAAAAAAATCTGTAGAAAAATCTCACTATGAAATACACTAAGATATATACACAAATGCTGGGTATAAATACTATAGAAAAGTAACTTACAGTTAAGTGAATTTCTATCAACACAGATGATAGTTAGGAGTGTGTTATTGCACATAGTAAAGATAAGTTGAATATAAGTCATATTGACCTAAGTCGTGATATTCACACAGTAAGACTATTGTGCATACTAAGATATTGCACATAATGAAACAATATACCACCTGCCATAGTATTACAGCTCCAACATAGGCACAAATCTCTTCTATGTCACTTTTCATTTTCCATTGTACTTAGTCCCATTGGCAATGAAGAGTCTTAAATAAGCTGTCCATGTCTTACCCTCATTCATCAGACCTGTGACAATATATTTATTACACACACTGGAGCCTGATGCCTAGTTTTGATCATTGACAGTAATTTCTACAAGAGACAGCAAATGAGAGGCCCTCAAAAGAGATTTTTTATATTTGTATCACTACACCTTTATAATATATTCATTTTAGCTCTTCTGTGGTTGTATGTCTTCGAATTTAGATGCAGTTGCATTACACAAAATAGTGACCATTCAAAACTGTTTGTTTTTGGGATTATGGCAATGAATGAGCTGTTCCACCAATCAATAGCTCTAAATAATCATAGCAACCACAGTAGGTCTCTGGCCCACACACAGGCAGAATATTGTAAGGTAAGAGCAACCACTCACTGGCAATGAATAGACAGCTCAGTTCCACACATTCAACCAGGAGACCACAATGAAGAAGAAACGCTCAAACAGTGAAGCACTTGTCTTTATGACAATGGCATTTTCTCACTGAGTGTATCAGGCAGTGAGAATGAACCTGCCTCAACGAGAGGAGCAGTTCCTTAGAGAACTGACAGAAAGGAGGCCTTCAGATCTCCAGGCTGCAACAGCAAGACCAACCAAATGCGATGGACGCTTCCTCCAACAGGAAACCTGAGAGAAAAACCTCCAATAGCTTCTAAAACAGACTGTCAGCATTTAATACACCTAAAAATCTCAAACCGCAATGAGCGATTCCGCTTTCCTCTCGCTGAAAGACAGAGAGTATAAACAACTGGTGGATCTGTGGTCCAGACAGACAGGAGCAGCTCCTTTAACACCTCTCTCCTCAAAAATAAACCCATCGAGCTGCGATGTCATCTGCAGCTACGCGAGGGTGAGTGATGTAATTCGTCTGTTTGTTTATTGCTTTTCAAATATTTCATATTTCCGATCATTTAGTCCCACACCAGCCACGATGCATCAAACGCGGTGCAGCTTTGATAAAAAGACGCAGGAGGAGACAGACTTACGCTTCAGCCGCAGACACGCTCCATTATCACGACGCCCGTCCACCTATTTTCTCCACGTCCTGCCAGTCTGCAGCTCCTCCGTTAGCTCAGTGATGTTCAGAGCTCCAGACTCGCCCTGTTATTACGTCACACCGCCTGATGACGTCAGCCCCCAGCCCCGCCTCCGTCAGATGCGGTTTCGCACCATTTAGTGACGACACATTTACTGTTGATTTTAAAATCAAAGGTATCAAAACAGAGTACGCCTCCCAAGCTTTGTAGAGTCACAGTAATGCGTCCAGGAGGGCTTTATACTAGACGCTGGTACATGACTGTGAGGATTTGATTGCATTCAGACACAAGAGCACTAGTGAGGTCAGGGACTGATGCTGGATCTCGGGGCTCCAAAGTTTCACCCTCAGAAAAGGTCTACCAGTGGCTGTTTCCATAATTTTCTAAGGTCTACTATGGACAGTCCCCCCACCCTTTGTGGAGTAACAGTTATTCTTCTATGATGGCTTTTTACTGGATGCGGGAACATGACTGTGAGGATTTGACTGCATTCAGCCACAAGAGCATTAGTGAGGTCAGGTGCAGATGCTGGCTCCAAAGTTTCAGCCCCAAAAAGGTCTACCAGTGGCCATTGCCAATTTTTTCTAAGGTCTACCATGGACAGTTATTGTGACAGTGACAGTTATTCTTCTAGGAAGGATTTATACTAGACGCTGGTACATGACTGTGAGGATTTGATTGCATTCAGACACAAGAGGATCAGTGAGGTCAGGTGCAGATGCTAGCTCCAAAGTTTCAGCCCCAAAAAGGTCTACCAGTGCTGTTGCCATCATTTTCTAAGGTCTACCATGGACAGTCCCCCTACCCTTTGTGGCGTAACAGTTATTCTTCTATGAGGGCTTTTTACTAGATGCTGGGACATGACTGTGAGGATTTGACTGCATTCAGACACAAGAGCGTTAGTGAGGTGCTGATGCTGGATGAATACTTCTGAAGTTCATTCCAAAGATATTAAATGGAGCTCCATCACTCCAGAGAACGTAACTCCACAGGCCAGTGCTGGGGGGCTCAATTAAATGCCTAAATTGACTGAACGCACTAATTAGAGGGAATGTCTGCATGTAATATGAAGCTTTTTGCATATTTAGACCAGGAAAGTCTCTTGTGAAAATTTTGGCAGCAGGACTGAGCCACAGATGCTCCTGCAGTGTCCACACCGACACTGACCGTACAGAAACACACTGCCGGCTAGTGGTCAATACTGGGCATTGCAAGCCCAGTATTGCAAGCCCAGTTTACTAAAGTACAGTAGTGTTTATGTGTGCGTGTGTGTGTGTGCATGGCTTGATGGTTTCTCTCGTTTTTCTTAGCTGGAGAGAAGTCTTGGTAAAGTAGATTTTTAATAATAAGCTACTTTTTGTTCTGCACAAGTAAATAAGGGAATTCATTTTTTTTGCGGAGTTGTATCTCTGTCCCTCACATTCTGTTCTTAATTTATATTTCATGTCTGTTTTGTTGATGAACAGATCCTGGACTGCTTTGCTACATAATTCTTACTTCTAAAAAATAGAAGAATAGTGCTTATTAAGCCTAATTTCCTAATCTGACATGTGCTGAATGTAGTAGGAATTTTTCTACTTGTTCTTAAAACTGGTCCTAGAGGCCCCCTGCTCCTTATAAACTACTCAACCACTTAACAAGGTAGGTTAGGACCAGTGGTGGAGGAAGTACTGAAGCTTAGTACTTAAGTAAAAGTACAAATATCCTGCAAAATATATACTCAAGTAAAA
>JBBPCZ010000002.1:11940365-11956867 GCA_037974445.1 Brycinus macrolepidotus | reverse complement strand
CACACACACACACACACACACACACACACACACACACACACACACACACACACACACACACACACACACACTATGCACATACAAAGTTGATCATTTTTATCCTTGGTTTCTGGCCATATAGTTGCTTGTGTAGTCTAAATAATTTTCACATTGTGGACAGCCTGCTAGATTATCTATGGATGTCCTCCCCTGATGATTGTATTTTAATATTAACAGCATTGTGACCTGTGCCTTGACCATGAAGTACTACGTGGAGGAAAACGTGTCCCAGCGCTCATGCACAACTATTCGTCATGTTATCAAAATGCTTGGCACTGTGTCAGAAACACTCATTTTTTTCTTCCTGGGTGTCGTTACCATAACAACTGAACATGAGTGGAACTGGGGTTACATCCTCTTCACTCTGCTCTTCATCCAAATCTGGAGGAGCCTGGGTAAGGGGCTTACATTTGTGTTTAAATGTCAGAATATTCATTATTCAGCATGCGTCTTTGCATAGTGTTTCTGTTTGAGTAGTGTAGAAAGAATGTGTTGATAAAAAGAAATAAAGGTTAATGTCAAGATCAGTCAAACTCATTTAAGGGGGCTTTGAAGTTGTTGTTAAACTGTACCACAAAGATCAGTACATCAAATCATTGTAGTCCTGAGGTCATTTTAGCACATTTTGTACCATGATGCAACGAAAGATAAACCACCCCAGACCATTTTGCCCCAGAATAACTACTACTAAATCCTACTTAAATTGTATTGTTTTTCAGGCATCGTTGTCCTAACTCAGATCATTAACCCCTTTCGCACCATTCCGTTCAACTTTAAAGACCAGTTTGGTCTTGCCTATGGTGGACTTAGAGGAGCCATAACATTTGCCTTGGTGTACACACTCCCAGAAACGGTTGTTCGAAAAAAACTTTTCGTCACAGCCACAATTGTCATCATCATGTTCACAGTCTTCATCCAGGTAATTCTACATTTGACACCTTTGCAAGAATAAGGCACAGGATGCAAAACAGAGCCAATGAACTGATTTCATAGCACTCAGTCTAAAGTGAATTAGTGGTCAGTGGTTGTTCTGTAATGTGAGATGTGAACAGGCCTAAAATGTTAACAGATATTAAAGTAGTTGCAGAGCCCACAGCATTTAGTTGTTTGAATATATTTTTGTTAGGAAACTGGCAATTGTGTAATTCTGTGACAAAGATTTAGAAAAAGTAGATAGAGATTAAGATAGAGATTAAGAAGTCTTTAGAATTTAATTGAAGAGCTGAAGCCATAATTGTATTGTGCTAAACTGTGTTGGAGATGTTAAATTGTATGGTCAAAGAGTAGACTTAAACATCCAGAAAAACAGCTTTTGTCATAAAAACCAACTTTTTTGTTTGCAGGGTATCAGTATAAGGCCAATTATAGAACTGATGAATCTTCGTAAGACCAACCCGCATCATGGCACCATCAATGTTGAGGTTCACAAAAGGGTAGGTAGTAAGTGGTGAAGATCTTGGTCTGTATTCCTGACTGAAATAAAGATTTATGCTTGATGTTAATTAGCACACACAGTTTTAAGTTAAATACAGATTGCTCACAACTCTCTACAATAAAGTTGCCCTGTCTTTCAGTTGATGGAACATATCATTGCGGGTGTAGAGGACCTGTGCGGACAATGGAGCCATCACTCATTGAAAGATAAGTAAGTATTATGTCTCTGACCAGAAGATGAGGTTACAGTAGAAGAAATGTATGATAAATGTATATAATTTGTTTCAGAAACTGGCATGCATTATTAACCTTTTAGTAATCTCCATTCAGTGATCTCTGAAAACAGACTAAGACTTGGACTATATCAGCTTCTTCATGTTTTCCAGTAATTTTTTGCTTTTATGCAGTACAGTTGACTTAGACAATTTTTTCTGGATGAGAATTGAATATTTTAAGTTTACTGTAAACATTACTATATCTCCCATCATCTTGTTTCTTTGTTCAAGAAGTGCCTGGTTAGACTGGTTATTGAGTTATTCTCATACAGGGGTTTTCTCCTGTATTTTTCCACTGTGTTGTTTTAGACCCCAGTAAGTGAATAGTCTAACAGATTATGTTATGGTCTTATACAATGACAAAGGAGCCAACATACAAAGTGAAAGATGTAAAAGATATCCAAACACTTCCTGCTCGTAATTATGAGTGCCATCAACAAACAGCTAACTGTTGGAACATCTCTAAAACACTGCTTGTAAACTGGTCTGCAAAGTATGCAAAAAGTATGCAGAAAAAGTATGCAAAAGCAAAATCCCCACATCACTACCAAAGACCTACAAGAAGATTTGACTATGAGAGGAATAATGCTACACTGCACATGGTGTCATCAGATTGCAGCCTTAACTGTGATCTCATCAGTCAACGTCTAAACGATGCAACAAAACATTTTGGAATTACGTTTTGTGGCCTAATAAAAAAAAAATCTAACTCTTAGGATCCAATCACCAAATGTGTGCCTGCAGAAAAAAGGAGAAACATTTAAATAAAAGAACACCTGGCTGGCATGAGGGTGGATCTACTGTGCTTTGTGTGGTAGCCAGTGTCACAGGAAATGTGTGGAAAGTAGAAAGGATTTAATTTTAGCAGTGAAGAAAGGAAAGAAGAAAAGAGGTTAATATTACAACAGGACAGTGATACTAAACATACATCAAAATAAACTCTGCACTACTTCAGGAAATGAAAGATGAAGGTTTTGAAATTTTTCTGTCCCTGGACTTTTATTTAAAATCTGTGATTAAATATTAAACATGCTGTGCAAGAAGAGCTTTGAATATTTTTTAACTTGAAGTGTTGAAGGAAAATTAGAAAAAGAAAGTCAAGGATGAAGATACTATTTTTTTGGCTATAGTAAATGTTTGGAGTCTGTGAATTCAGCCAGAGGGGGTGTTACTATGTGCTGACTAAAAGCTAGCCCAAACTTATGCACATTGCACATTTTGTGCTCTATTTTTTTCTGTATGTTAAATTCAGCAAACAAATTGTGCAGAATATTAAAATGTGGTTCATGCCATGGTGTAAACTTCTCTTTTTGAATCAACAAAATGTGTAATTTGAGTATGTGAATTTATTGTGGATTATTTCAGTTGAATTATTATTTCTGATTTGGTTTTACATGCACTGGTGTAATGTGATTCCTGTCTTGTTTGCTGTTAGGTTCATGAGGTTTAATAACCGTTTTCTCCGGAAGATTTTGATCCGTGAAGACCGCCCTGAGTCGAGCATCGTAGCTCTGTATAAGAAACTAGAGCTTCTGAATGCCATGGAGGTTTTGGACACAATATCTGGTGACATCAGTGCAGCTCCTTCACTCATCTCATTGCAGTATGTCTTCTTTTCGTATTGTTAATTTTTTATTTTGAACAGTGTGTATAGGTAATGCCTCAGTTTTAACGTACCCTTTAATGGGACAAAGGCAAAGATCATAGATGTTCCAAATCTGTGTTTTTTTTTCTTAGTGAGGAGAAGAGTTCTAATAAACCCAAGAAAAAATTCTTGCCATCTGATCTGATAGCCATGCATGACATCCTGTCAAAGAACATGTACAAGATCAGAGAGCGGGTGAGTTTGACACTTAAATAAATGTAAAAGTTTAGTGTTAGTTTGATTTGTTATAGTACAGTGTAGTATGGTATAGTATAGTATAGTATAATATAGTCTATATGTATAGGTGTAGTTTTTGTTAGTGTGGTCAGAGAGCCACGTCTGTATATTAGTATAAAAGTCTAGAACTATTCTCATTTTATAAATGTTATTAATGAAAATTCTGAATCTAAACATTATTTTATACACTTCTTAAATTATTCTCATTTTTTTAATTGTTGGTTCCGAAGTAATTCTATCCATTATATACATCCTGTAAATAATAGTATATCAACTATAATATGATATTGTTGATAGCCATATAAACATATTTTTAGTACATTCATATCAATATATTCCTATTGATATGAATATATTAAAAAAACTATAATGTTCTCTTTCTGTGCATTTTTTAACTTTTAACGTTTGTTATTCATGATAAAAGTGATTGTTTTATTTCTCTCCAAATCATTTAACAATCTTTAATAACAGATTTGGTCACCAGGGTGAAATAAATAATTTGCCTCCGTTTAAGTCCGAAGTATAAATTGTGTTATCTTGTGATTTTCATCTCCTACACTCAGACGGTGTCCTACACCAGTAAGCACGCCCTGCCCAATGACAACACTGCTAGAGAGATCCTGGTCAGACGTCACACCAGCGTTCGCCGCAGAACTAGAAGCTTCCAAGGCTCAGTACGAAATATTATTTCATTGCAGCACTCTGACAGAGTGATAGAATAAGGTGTAATGCCACCTCACTTTTCCATATATTAGATTCAGTCCCATTTTGCCCTCTTTGCTCTTCTAGGAAATGATCAGGTCCCGAAAGTTTTTCTCTCTGCCCCCTGGTCAGAATCTGGACACCAGGTTTGCTACAGAAAGACTCGGTCGCAGTGGTGAGAACCTTATCTGCTACTTTAAAGCCATTATTAATACTCTTTACCTTGTATTTGTAATGTTTTAATGTAATGTAATTGTAGAACCTCAAATGATGATTAAAGATTTGGTTTTAATGTTTACTATAGTGATATTGTATTGGCAGACATGCAGTGTCATTTGGGATTTAGGGACTTAGGGGGTTTCACTCACTTGTCACTCTTGTGAGCCAAATAGTCTCAGATATGCCATGGTATTTTCTTCCCTTATGTGTGATGCTTGACTCATTCTTCTATATTTATTTATGCAGTTACACCATATCTATTGTTGCACAGCTGCTTTTGTAAATTAGATGTCAATACTTATTAGTATTAGCTTATTAGTAACTCAGTATCATGGACACCCTTGCCATGGTTGCCTTTGCTGTAACACTGAGCAATGGTTCCCAGAGGATCCTCGCCTTATTTTGATGTTTTTTCTGGATATGTTAGCTTCAGCTCATGGCTTGGAGACCATAGACCTGCCTGTATTTTTCAGGTCATGGAGACACCGCCTCAGAGGTCAGCTATCCACCAGCCAGGCCTCGGTCTAGGCAGCCGTTTCTCCCCTCTTCCCGGGCCTCGAGGCTGGACTCTGTCAGGGAGATGCACTCGGAGATGAATATGGAGAACGAGGTGAAGGAGGAGCAGAGAAGACGTGGGTCATCCCGCAAGAGTTCGAGCTCCTCTGACTCCAGACTGCGAGCTTTACACCAGCGCTACGACTCATCAGGCAAGCCCAGCACTGTGGAGAGTAACCCTGAGGGTAAAGAGCTGCAACCCTCATCTTCCATACCAGCATGGACCCCAGAGCCTCCTGATCAGGGCAGTGGTGAGTCACGGAACCCTCTGCTACGAAGGGGCCAGTGGAAGCCACAAGACCAGTGAGTGACATTTTGTATGACATGGGATTTCAGCTATATTGGTATTGATATGAAAAAAAACAAAGAAAACAATGCAGTACTGGGCAAGACAGGGGCTTCGTCCAGATCCCCTCAAACGTAACTGCTATTTCCTATCGATCTTCCTTCTCTCTGAATTGACCAGATTTCATTGGCTATCCAAATAACAGAATGAAAATGAGAATAGCATCTCCAAACAAGGATACCTGATTGTATGGTACACAGGATTACTGCATTCCCACCGAGAGGACGGACGACTTGAAGGAATCAGGTTTTTTGTTTGTGTTCATATATTGTGTTTTGCTTATTTTACTTGATGTGAAATTATATAAAAACATGGTGGAGAAAGCCACACAATTGTTAATAGGCTGGACCTGTATTGCATCTATGTTTGATCAGGATTGTACTTTCAAGCAAAAATTTAAACACTTTTAAACAGTACCGTTTCCTCTGTTCCTGCTTGTTCTCTCTGTTCCTCCTGCTCCTCTTCTCCACCAGAGAAGGGGAGCACAGGAGCAGCAGTTTCTGGATGCAGCCAGTGTTAATGATGTGTCTCACTCAGACTTGAGACATCATCATGTGACTTTAAGTATTTACAGCAACTTTTCATGCAGTATAGAATTCCATGTAATTCCAGTATTCTTTCTGCCAATGAAGTCATTAGAAATCAGAAGTCAGTGGCATCACAAATCCTGGGTGTGTAGGTCATGATGGGTTAAACATGTCTGGAGAACACTCTTTTTAACACTAACTTGATTGTCAGCTGTTAACTGTTGATTTGTTGTCATTTTTATTTTTTATCATAAAATAAAATGTGTTCTCTAATTGCAATTCACTGTGTGAGTCATGGGAAACGATCTACTAAAATTATATTTGAATAAGCCAGAGCGCCAAGCATTGGCATGTTGGAGGATCACTTGAAATCTTTCTTTAGCTCTTTCATTTACCCTGGTCTTGGGAAAGAGTACAGCTACAAAGTATGTTTTGTGTAACGCGCATTCCCTACCTGTAGCATCTAAAAAAAGTATTATGATATCGTTAGCTTTAAGTGCAGCTTTCACTTCATAAGATGAAATGAAAAAAACAAAAACATACAAAATGTTTCCTTCAGATTATAATTTTATTCCCTCCCCCAAGTATTTTTTGATGTAATTTTCATTACATTCAGGGCCCGTAGTAACACTCCTAAATTTTAGGATGGAAATGATCAATTTATATAATCGCAACCTTATACAACATAAAAAATCCCATACAACAATAAAAAAGTAAAGAAAGCAATAAATATTGTAACACATTTGAGAATTCATTTATGATCATTCTTACTTTGCGAATAATTCTACTCGCAAAAAAAACTAATGAGAACAGCTCTTACGTACATAATTTCTACTAGAAAGGTAGGGCCATAATAGTTTTAACTGAAGTGTAACCATTTCATTGTATACAATCTGCATTGTAAAACACAAAAAAAGGATGTGCCTAATTTGAAGTGCAATAAGGATGAATAGTGTTTTTGTCCCATTAATGCCTCACTGAGGTTAAAAAAAAAACCAAACAGTCTAGAAAGTGATGTTTCCCTGTAATTCGTGGGTATATCTCTATAGACCATTTGACTCCAGCGGCAAAAAAATGGTTTGTTATTCTGGAAGGATTTAAGTGCTCACAAGGGTAATATCCACATTCTGCTGTTTGTTATGAATTGTGCCAGCTGTGGGACTGGAAATGCATGCCTTGGTATTTAAGCATGCAGTTTAAACCTTCAGTCTGTGGTCTTCTTTATCTAGCTCTGAGTTTTCATTTAGTCTGCCTTGTCCTCCTGAGTGTGGAGGGACAGGTGGCTGCTCTGCTGGTGACCATGTCAGTGTCTCACAATGTTGAAACTGACTGCTGTGATTGCTTCAAGATCAAATCAGCAGACCTAAAATAGATCAGTTATGGATCTTACCTATATGACAATCATAGCTTTAGCTTTAACTTTGCAAAAACTGACAAATGTTACAGACATGAGTTACTGCCAACTTCAGCAGATTGCACCACAATGCCCGTTCTTTACTGTGTGTGGCTTGACTTTCTGGCAGTCACTGTTAAGAATTCTTTTCCTTAACCTTGGCTTTATTGTCCCATTTTGGAGTCCTGATGAGCAATAAGCCCACAGCTGCCAGGCCCAGAACCACTCCCAAACTGGGTGGCCCACAAGGGCTGAACTCCTGGGCCAGACCAGAAAGCAGGGGGGCCAGAACACGCCCCACCGCCGTTACTGATTGTCCCGCCCCTATTAAGGTTCCGCTAGCCTGGGCGCTGCCTCGCTGTAGCTCCAGGTCAGTGATGCAGGTGCGGCCAATGGTGGTGGAGATGGCAAAGAAGGTGGAGGTGAGCAGCACCTGCCACACGTTGGGAGCAGTGGCGTACAGAAAGATCAGAGAGCATGTGAGCACAGTTGAGTGAAGAAGGAGAGCTGACATGTCGTTACCATAGAGATGAGTGACTGGTCCCACCAAGAAACCGGCAAGTGCACCTAGCATGCTGCTGTAGCTGATCAAGTAGCCAGTCATTTTGGGCTTGAGTTCGAAGCGCTCCTCCATGGCCAGGGAGAAGTTGCTGTAGTAAAGCATTATTGCTAGAGCCATTAACAGTCGTACAAGGAACACGTCCCACATATCGGAGGAGGCTACCATGCGGATTTGCTTCCCCACTGAGGTCAGCTGCCGCCATACAGGCTGGAAAAGATTTGTATCCCTCAAGCCCCTGCAGAAAGCTCCAGCAGAGCCACGAACCGTGGTTGAAGAGGAGTGGCCATGGTGGTTCCCAAGAGAACAGTTCCTCAGCCTGTCATTGGGTTTGCTGATGTTAGTATTACAATTCGCATCCATACGGTGATTGAGAGTCTCACTCCATGGCAACATCCAGACCAGACCTGAGGAAGAGTACAAAATAGTCAGAGAACAGAGTAAAATAATTTGTAGCCATCCCAGCTAGTGTAAGTGAATCCATGATAGTGTGGAACAAAAATGCTGTGGTTTAGCAGCCTTACATCACTGTACATTTACTTTTACATTTGACAGACACTCTTATCCAGAGTACATGGCTGCTTTGTAGTCCACAAGAAAACATGCCCTCTACACATGAAAACCTAGACTTTAAGATCTTAGAAGACCTTAGTGCTTATACTTGGTGAGACTGAGATTGCCCAGCTTTGTTCTCTGCTCTCTGTAACATATCTCTCTTCTACCTGTATTAAGGAGGAAGATGGCTGCACAGACAAATGAGGACAAGTAGAATCCTCCTTCATGTTCAGTGAGGTAGCCTCCGACCACTGGGCCCAGAATGAATCCCACACTGGAAGCTGCATTAAAGTGACCCATCACCAGGGGGCGCTCTGTCTCAGACACAAGATCTGACAGTAGAGCTCGACAGATGGACAGGGAATGTTTAAACAGCCCTGTGGAAAGGAAGGTAACCATTACTGTTGATAATACAAACTAAACAGTTTGCAAGTAAGCCTGCAAGATCAATTTCTGCACCAATCATCAATTTCTGTGCTCCAATCATCCATGCCACTGTAACAGTATAATCAAAGTCATTCACTTTACCTTTTTTTTTATTTTTAATGCTATGTCAAATATCATTATTTCTAATCTCAGAAACTTGTTGGATTATAACACTACATAACTTACCCACTGGTATTCGGGCCAGCACAAATAAGGCAATACTAGTGGACATTCCCAAAAGGCCATATCCAAAGGCACTGATTAGAAGGCATGTCAGCAAGGAATAGCGCCTCCCCACTACATCGCTCCAGCTGCCCTGCAAGACAAAGATTAGGGGGAACAAAGAGAGCAGAGCTGTGTGGAATGGTCTAAACCTATACTCAACTAAAAGTATTGGAAGTACTTTGGTGTAGTAATGACCTCTCCAAATAAATGCACCTTTAAAAAAAAGCAACAACAACAAAAACACCCAACGAAAACGTCTTAAGTAGGAGTTTAAAAGTACCAAGTCAAGTACTACCAAAACCATCCAGCATCTTTCAGCATAGGAAGAAAAGTCTGTTAGACTTATTCTTCCTTTTTTAGGATCTTTAGGTCTAAACCAAAAATCAAATGCTCTGAAGTTAGATGAGTGACGAACTACAAAGCACTGTCAATGGTGAACCAGTGTTATAAAATAAAAGGGAAACAAAAAAAAAATATTAATAACTAAAATGTAATAGACTGTAATAAAAAATGTAATAAACATAAACAGTTTTGGTTCTTCACAAGTATACTAGGTAGACGTCAAACAACTCATTTGAAAATTACAAATTTAATTACAAGTGGCTTTATTTAATATTTCTCTCAATCAGACATCTTGTTTTTACAAAGGGTTAAACGATGTACAGTGTCAGCCAAAAAAGCATTTAATGCTATTTATATTTGCAGTATGTTTTTAGCACTATGTAACATTAGAATAATTATAAATACATACATAATGCATTTTAGAGTTAGATAATATCTGAGTTTGAAGAAAGTTTAAAGAACATTTCTTGATATGCTCCAGACAGTGCACTGATTTGTTAACTTCAGTCAGCAGCACCTGGTTTGAAGCAGGTATTGGAAGGTAACTGTAAATACTGGGTTTCCACAAGGACAGGTTTGGAAATGTTTAAGCTCACACACTGAAACATCCATTTGCCTTCTGTTGTTACTAGTATTTATTTTGATGTTAGTGTTTCTTTGAACAAAAAAAATGCTTAAAACTCAGATAAATATCTTTACACATCCTTTTCTCACGTGCCAAAGATTTTCGCACAGTAGGAGAGAACAAAGGCCTGCTGTTGTTAGTATGCCATACAGGAAATAGTACATTTAAATAGCAGAGCACACTGGAGAATAATGCAAAGTGTTTGTCACCTTGTGAAGGGGGATGATCTAATTGCTTAAACAGGCCTTCTGTAGGACACTGGTGCAGCTTTAAGTTTGAGGCCAGTGTTTTATCTCTGCATGCATATACAAAATTCAGCTTGACAAATTCCAAAGCTTAGTTCCCCAAGACAAGCCCTACAGGCACCTCTATACCAGCTCTCATTAGTGTGAGACATGACACAAGGGCACACATATTCACACACTACGCTACATTAGACACACAGGCAAAACATGCTGACATAATGCAATCAGGGCCCAATTGAATTTGCTATGTTCCGCCTGTCGGCTTCAGGCGTATCACAGAGCACTGGCTGTTTGTCTCTTCCGTGTCCATGCTTAGCATCCAACAGAAAACAAACGCTTCCTTCACTTCTTAATTTGCCTCATGACCCTGCAGTTTAAAACCAATTTGAAGTGGGGAGGAGGACTGGTGAACTGATCTGCTCCAATGCATACGTGTCTTACAGTATTATAACAAAATCCCCAGTTTGAGGCACTGAGTAAAACTAATGAAATCATACAATTACTGACTTGTTAATATCCTGTAAACCCAATGGCTTACTCATAGTATGTGTGTATAGCATGTATTTCTTACATTCTTCTGTATCATGTTTATGTTGTAATGATAGTTTGGATGTTTCTAAAGAGTAAAAAAATCAGGGCTCTGTTAAACTGTAATAATGCATTACTTACGACTATAGTGCTGGAGAAAAGCTGTAAAACCCCATAGGTGGAACCTGCAGTACGAAAAGAAGAGTTAACTCTGAAACCTTACTTTGTTTCTGTGTTGTTTTTCAGCTGGTCTACAGTCAACCTGAATAAATTCAGGAGAAAAAAGTTTGTTGCAAAGGTTCTGTTAATTCAAAATATTAAGACCTGCAAAAAATAAAATATGAAAACAGGTTTGGTGGCTTTCAGATGTATAAGCAAATGTGTCTCTTAGTTAAAAAAGAAGAGAGAACATCAAATAATACTAATAAGATACAAATGACAAATGATATTGCTGACAAAACAAGCAAAGCACTAATGTTTAAAAGTTTAGTATATGTTGTTATATGTTTTTATATATGTATGTAGTTTGGATTGTTGAAACTTAATAAAAAATAAAATAAAATAAAAAATAAATAATAAAAAAAAAAAGTAACTTGTAACACAGCCCTGTTTCGGACTGTTTTCACAGGATTTTTATTTTGACAATCCTGAATTCCTTACTCCTTACTTTGATTTGTAGCATGACTCCCGTTAGACTCCCTCCTGTTTGTCCCTCTTTATTTAAGCCACCTCTACTATGAGGCTGGCATCCATCCACTGTTATAACTACCATCTCTCTCTCCTGTCTCTTTGTGTTGTGGTTGTGTTTTATGCTTCTTTTCTAGTTCTGGTTTCTGTAATGCCTGGCGTGTGCTTCTCCTATGTATCTAGGTTCCTTGTGCCGTGGAAGTCTGCTAAGTTCTTTGAAGCCTGTCGTTACTGCTTGTGGGTATTCTCCTTTGTCTGCTGCCTGGGACCGTATGTGTGCATGGCGTGCAGGCCTCTCTCACCACGAGTGTGTGGCATGCCCTCACTGCGAGCTCCATGATGAGGCTTGTATATGGTAATGTCAGGGTCTTAGCCTGTGTGATCCTTGTCTGAATCCTGTGTGTGTGTTTGTAAAGGCTGTTGCACGAGCCAGTGCTCCATCTCTGTTTTTGCTGCCTGTTTCCCTGTTTTTCCCCCTCAACAAAACCAAATCCCCATGCTCCTGCATAACACACTCTCATGTGACACTTCCTCTCCTAACATATTCATTTACATCTTTAAAATCCTAAATACAATTAAGAAACATCAAGTGATTTTTGCACCTTCTAAAAATGTTATTTTGCCTGTTAGTCATGTTGCAGAGTATTTGAATGTATATTTTATTAAAACATCTAACCGAACCAAAATTTAAATGTAAAATGAAACTGCTCTGAACCATCCTAATATATCCTTGTGCAAGGACCAGCACGCTGTGCCACACATGCATCATACATCAAAAGGGTAAAGGTAAAGGGTAAAGGGGGCATTTGGCGGACGCTCTTTTCCAGAGCGACTTACAATCATTAGTTACAGGGACAGTGCACCTGGAGCAACTTACGGTTAAGTGTCTTGCTCAAGGACATAATGGTAGAAAGTGGGGGTTTGAACCTGCAACTTTGTGGTCATCGGATTCACAGGCAAGTGTTATACCCACTAGGCCACCACCACCCACTCTTAGAAAGACTTTTAGTTTCATAAGGTAAAACATTTATGTTTTACTTCCTAAAGTATTTTTAGTAAGATACAGTCAACACAGTGACCATACTTTAACTTCAGTGTAGTTCCTCTGTACTCTTCTGTCCCTGTACACAGAGATACTGAAAAGATTTAGGCAGGAGTTTTATGTTAGTGTAGATCAAGTGCACATGCAAGTTCATACTTGCACAACCGCCAGTTGCACATTCTTAAGTTAATTTTTTTTTTCCAGAATCTCATTTTTTGCATCATGATATTCCTAACAGGCACATTTCATATCCTTATCCCAAAATCATTAGCTACAGAGGGCCGGGGTAATGTGGGCCAGAGTCTTAGAAACTGACCATACAGTAAGGAATCACATATTAAATTATACATTTTGCATGGCATGATCCTTTAAAGTAATTTCAGGATGGGCTGGCCAAAGAAATTGAGACCTTGTGATCACAATAAATTTCAACCTTAGGAAAGAAGTAAAAACATTCCAAGTAAAGGTATGTGTAACACCAGAAACAGCCCACTGATTGAAAACAGGGTGTATTCAATGTACAGGATTTACAACATCCACAACATTAAACCATGACTGAGGAGTCTCTAACATTGTCATGTGCATTAAAAGATCAACAACACTGTTCAGTGGGACATTTCACCCACTGGACACGACAAGTTTCAATATATTGTTGTTTCCTTAAATTCTTTCCTAAAATTCTCCTAGTAGGCCATCCCTTATCAACAATACAATCATCGTAGAATTCTCACACAAGGTTATATCTAGGCCCATTTTCCTTCATATGATGTCTCGATCTACTCAACATTTTGATGTGATCTCACATCACTGAATCCAGTTAATACAAACTAACATGCCTTTACCTATTTAATTTGGATACATATTCATTTCTAAATGCTGAATATTTTTAAACAGGTACATTCTAATGAAAAATAAATAACTTTCAACAACTTTTCACAAGTCCTGTAAATGCTGGGTTTCTCCAGATTTGTTTATGAGATAATATTATATTGTGAGTGCATTTTTTTTCATGGGGTAAGATGGTCTCTAAGTGAATTATGTGCACAGCTACTTCTAAATAATGGTATCAAGATTTTCAGTACAGTTCTGTGATCAGCAAAATAGCAGATCAAGGCAAGGGTAGAGACATTAATATTGACAGGTATTAGGTATCAGGCCTGTCTCCAATATCCTTTGGTGCCCTGCTGGGTTTGAACCATCAGTCCTTAATTTACAGCTAAAATCAGCTACCTAATTAAACACTGAACTAATAAGTTAAACCAAGGGTGTGAAAAAAGGAAAAACTGTATCAGTGGGTCCCTGGGTAAGGGCTTGGGAATCAGTATATTATATCTCCATATAACCATAGTTCCTGCTCACTATTCTGTTTGACATGTAGTTGAACATAAGGTCTGAGAGAGACTTACCCACTATCCCAGCTACTGTAGGGCTGGCTCCTAATGCCTTCACGTGATGACTCAGCAAAGGGATGATCATACTGACCCCAAACAGGTCCTGTGCAAAACCAAACACTATTGATATTGCAGAATCAGAGCAGGACATCAAGCAGATGTGCTTTCCTAACCACCAAATGTCTACATGTCTTGTATAAAACAGCAACTAAATAAAGCTGAGAAGGTGTATGATGACAAGCTCATAAAGGAAGGCATGCCTGCTAGCAAATACAGTCATTTGTTTTTTAAAATTTTCTTATAGGTTACTTTTTAGGGGTGAAACAAATATGGCACTTTCTGTGCTTCACAAACTGTTGGCTTAACAGACTGAACTTTAAGATAAAAAAAAATTATCTTGATAAATAAAGGGTAATTGAACAATTCTGTATTTTTTAGGTGTAGTAGTAAATAATGGACAGTAGCTGCACATTCTCCATTAGTTTCTGTGATGGAAGTCAGAAAGTCTTCATTCCAATGTACTAATATTCCATTCACACATGCCAACATGCAATCAAATGTTGTTCATAGTTTAACTGTGTAAACTGCAGACTGAGTTAATGTAGTTGACTCAGTAACTACTATACATTATTGAGTGACTATTATGGAATTACGTAGTAATAACAGTGAGGGACCGAAAGGGGTTAATTGTTTCCTATGTACACCTAAAGGTGTTCCAATGAGAAACTCAACAGCCGGTTTTGCAACATTTTTTCTAAAGAACTCGCCCAAGGTTAGGCCAGCCAAGAACATGATTGAAGTCACACCATACCTCTACCAGTGTCACGGCACTTTCTATTAAACTAACAGTTTAATTCTGCTTTAGAGTGAGAAAACAACCTGAACAGGATGAATGAGGAGAGAGAGAGAGAGAGAAAGAGAGAGAGAGAGAGAGAGTGAGAGACAGACATAGAGAGACAGACAGAGAAACAGACAGAGAGAGAGAGACAGAAAGACAGAGAGACAGACAGAGAGAATCTTTTCCATTGTAGCTGCCCCAGGACATCTGTGGTCCTATGATTCCAGGTTGATCAAATTATGTTAGGATTCTTCAGGGTGAAAATTTTGATAAAATACGTTTAAGCCAATGAATAAAAAGGGAAAGGCGTGCTTCTGACTGTCATTAGGACAGTTTACCAGCAGCACAATTATGTGTTCTTGAGAGGTCATGTGAATGCATGAGAGGGGACAATGCTGGTGACAATGAACAGCTCTTCCAGTAAGACCGCTAGTCCAGACACTGAAGACCCTTCTTCAATAGTCTATTGCTCTTCTTTAATTACGGTTAAGACTGTTGATTACAAAACAATACTGACAGTGGCCTATAAAGGGCACAGGTGCTAGAAATGTTTTGAATCCTGGTTTGAGTCTTATCCAAAGTAACAAAAGAGTGAGCAGTGACAGACAGCATCTTCAAAAGAAAGCAAAGCTACTCACCATGAATCCCACTACGTATATGCATATTACAATCCTGCTGGTTCTCCTGGATTTCTGATAAACGCTACATGCTGGGCTGTTCATTCTCCTCCCCTGCACTGAGCGTACCACACGGAAGCTCTGCAGGACTGCACTCATTTACCAAACACTCCCAGCCCCACCACCAGGCTCACACCACTTTCACAGAAAAGGGGGTGAGCGTTGATATTTGAACGTGTTGCCTCACTGCAACATCTGTATCATCTATAAACACACTTATGTTTATGCGTATACTGAAAAAGTCGTCATCGTATAAACAGTGCATCTATAAATCTCTAAAAGTGTGTCACCTGCCACTCATGTTTCATTTATAACACCGAAAGGTTCCTCTCGTGGTACAGTCCGAAATCTGCGTCATAGTCTGAGTGTACACGCGCTGCATTTAAAGACCTTTGATCAAACAGACCTAAAGATTAAAGGAGCAGAGGGAATTTGTTTGTTTTTCTTCAATAAAGCACTAAATCTCCAACAAGCTTGCTTATACAGGATTCACAGAGGTAAATACATTGAACTAGTTTAAATCAGATACATTATCCTTATTGTAAAACACTTTATTTTTAAGCTGTGTCTCAAACCACACACTTCAATACTGCTGAATGAATTTTAATGATTGTGTACTGTTTTTTACATAATGGTTAGTGTGACAGTATGCAGTTTGGGACACAGGCTTAAAATTTGGCATTTTGATAGATAGATACACAGTATGGACAAAAGTATACGGACACACCTCTTAATTAGTGAATTCAGGTAGCCCCTTATTTCCAGAGAAGGGCAATCTGAATGCTTCAGCAAGTCAAGACGTTTTGGACAACGCCATGCTTCCAACTTTGTGGACACAGTTTGGAAAAAGCCCTTTTCTATTCCAGCATGACTGTGCCCCAGTGCACAAAGCAAGCTCCATAAAGACATAGTGGGTGTGGAAGAACTTGACTGGCCTGCACAGAGTCCTGACCTCAACCCCATCCAACACCTTTGGGATGAACTGGAATG
>JBBPCZ010000002.1:11902647-11926530 GCA_037974445.1 Brycinus macrolepidotus | reverse complement strand
CCCCCCCCCCCCCCCCCCCCCCCCCCCCCCCCCCCCCCCCCCCCCCCCCCCCCCCCCCCCCCCCCCCCCCCTCTCATGTTCCTCCTGCTTCTGAGTGTATGGTGCTGTTCTGTATGTGTGTGCTGTTGCAGGTGCTGGTCTTGGTGAAAATGTCATTAGTTCCTGAGTCCCAGGTGATTGTTGTGCAGTTCCACACGATTAAGCTAGATAATTGTGTGTTGATAGCAGGAGTGTTCACAGGGCCTGGTGGAATACATTTCTTCCATGGCGAGCTTCCCATAGACGGCATCAGGGCAAAGCTGGAGGGCTAAAAGCTCAGATTAGGGTGGAGGCAGAGCTGAAGGCTAAGAACTCTAATTAGAGTAGAGGTGGAGCTCAGAGATCATGACCTCCCTGTTTAGTATTGAACAACCTAGAGTCTGTAATGCAATACTCCAAAACTGGGTTAATTTGGGTGCCGTAATACATGGTAAACATATGTGTCCTTTACGCTGGATTTCATGATGAATGGACCAATAGAAATTACTTAATAATAAAATCTCATTACAAAAAAAATCCTTTTCCTACGAACTAACCATTTAGAAATGACATAACACAAATGATGTCTAACACAAATGATTCATCATTTATGAACCATAAAAACATAAATAAAATTGATTTTATTGCAATGTAAAAAAATATACACGATTCTGGGGAAAAACTATAAGAAAGAGAAAAAAATGACATAAAACACTAGAGGGTGCCACTCCACCAGATGAATAAAATAACCTTTTACTTTGTAGTAGTATAAGTGACAAGTGGTACAAAGTTACTAGTGAAATTTCTGTATTTAATTTAGTGGTGGTTCACAGACTGATTTGAAGTCTATTTTTTGTTAGCAGTAAAACTGTTGGAATGAAACATCTGTTCAAAAACTTCTTGACCAAAGGAACATCATTCAGAGGAAAACATCCTGTGAAAGTACTGTAATATCAAGGCTCCATTGTTATTTTGTCTTGTAGATGTGGTTTTACTATATGACCTAAATTCAAACTATAAAGAAATTAAAGATGTAATTGAGGATAAGGTGAAAATCTAAAAGCATTTTAAAGCATTGTAGGCATTGAGTTAAACGTAGACTTTATGTATCTACAGTCAGGCTAAAATGGTAGAAAGTCACATAACCCATTTAAAATAAGTCAAAATTTTAGATTTCATTTTTCTAAATAAAAGGCCTTTCAGTAGTATATATGCCAGTAATGCCTGAGTAAACAAAATACAACTAAAGTACTGAAGCACTGATTTTTTTTTACTTGATTCAAATGTATGCATCGCTCATGCATGAATGAAATATATCACACATTTAACGCAATTATTATCAGAAGTAAGTGAACTAAAACAAATATTTTATGCTGAAAATTATATACAGTTAACCAAGTAAATCTTTTTTTTAATGATGTCTAGGAGTTTTTGTGGGAGCTTTAACTGTCTATTGGGTGAATGGGGCAGGTGTTAGCAATCAGCGTTTACAGAAATAAATTATGCAGAATGTAAAAGTAAGGTCATAGCTGTTTCAAAGCCTCAGAATTTTTTCATGAAAGATAGTAACTAATTTCTGAAGCACATTTTTGGGCTATTTGTGAAATTTCAGAATTTCCTTTGAAAAATAACAGACCAGGTTTCTCATCACTAAACCTGTAGTCCACAGTGTCCCATTCTCTTTTACAGTAAACCAGTAGATCATTATGGAGCTGGATGAAGTCACAGACTGGGGTGTGAGTAAGATCAGGGTGTAAGATCAGGGTGCTGAATGAATGCCGGTAAAGGGAAAGTTTCTTTTGTTACTTTTCTAAGTAGGCTAATAGGCTACTTGAGGCTGACTGTAGGCCTACAACCTTGCATGTCAGTGCAACAGAGAAGTCTGTGGAAAAAAAAAATCGTAGTTCTTCCTCTTTCCTTGTTCCTAAGGCCCTATTTATATAAAAAAGTACTTGTAATCCCTTTTGACGTTTGATTCAGATTTTGTTAGGCTTGCCCGTCGGAAAGTTGCAAGTATTTGAATTGCATGAACAAAAAGTGGCACGTCTTATTAAAGACTTGGTTTTGTTTAGAAATGGTTTAACATAATTTCAGAAACAGCTCTGAAATAATGAATAAACAATGGGTTATGTAAATAGGCGCATTAATTCAGAGCATGAGCGTATAATTAAGCCTCATAATTCCAGATGAAGTGAGCTGGTGGAGGTGTGCTCATGGAGAACAAACAGTAGGCCCAAACCTGCATGCTCTCTGAACCAGTGGCACTGAGTTTAATGCTTCCAACCATGAGGAAGTGTTGCTCAGTGCACTTTAGGATTTGCCATCGAGACTGAAAGGAAAATAAGCAGCACTTTAATGCGTTCAAAAAAGGAGAAAAAGAGAAGGGGTTATGTGGTTCTGTGGTCCTCTAACTCTTCAGACATATGATGGCACCTCATTATTGAACCATTTTTTTATTTAATCATCAGCCATGGTTTAATATGATTACAGGGTCTTTTCATATTTTGTTAATGTGCCTGTACGCTGCAATTAGAGAGGGATCTCCTCATGGCCTACTCCTTCTATTTGATGCAGCGGTAAGAATGTAGGCAATGTCTCATCATATAAGCCAGTTTCAGCTGTCCGTGTCATCGCATCTGTTCAGTGGCACACAAAGGGTTATTGTGGACTGTTGCTCTGCTGTGCCAGGCTTTTGATTTTAATTGCGGTGGCACTCATCTACTCCTCTTCACTCAAAGACTCAAATGCCCCGTTTGAAATCTAGCGTGTGAGACGCTGATTTTTTTCTCCCCCCCCTTTTCTCCCCTCCACTTAACGCTTGTGATACATTAAAAGGTGTAATCCGACTGAAATGGAAATTGCGCTTCTTGAAAACAAATGATGAGAGGAAGATGGCAGGGCGAGCGTCGTGCTCCATCAGAGAGCCTGCGAGGCGGGCCTCCTTCTTTCACTCCCAGATTGTGCCGGGCTTGTTATAGTGGTTAATGGCGGAGCTCCCAGGCAGGTTGATTACAAGGTTACCGTAAACAGTCCTTTTCAGCTGTGCCAAGTGAAATTACAGGTTGTGTTTATACTGTATGTGTGAGGCTAGTTTGTCCCTTTGGCCGTGATCTATATTGTCAGATGCTTGGTGCTGGGGCAATGGCCTGAGCTTTATTTGCTCCCAATCATTCCTATACAAACACAAAACACAGGTGAGTCTTAGATTTGCTGTGGAATCATGCTTGTACAACGAGCCTCGTGAAACGGTCTGCAGTTTTTGGTTCTGTTCAGGGCTGATCACTCGCAGTTGGTCAGTTGTTTGTCTGATGTGGTTTATTTGTTTATTTTCTGAATGCAAAGTTTTTAAGCCCTAACATATTATAGAACCTAACATTTGAAAAGTGGTGTAGATAAATATATAACATTTAAAAAGTGTTACATTAAAAAGTTTTTTTTTGGCTGCAATGTAGTCTAACCCTGAGATTCAGCACATTCAGCGGAAGGCTTGTTTTCCTGTTATAAATCACCGCGCTATTTGAGAATGCTCCAATGCCCAGTGCCCAATGCTTGATAATCTTTTGCAGTCCACTTTTTAAAAATTCCCTACAAATTCAAAAACGCAAATTCTGAATGCAATCAAATAATGAGAAAATCACAAAGAGCCAAATATTATATGATCAGTTACCTCATACATGGCTTGAAATATTGCAAATTAGGTCATGAGATATATTGTAATTAGCAAAGATGCTTTTGGGCTTTGGCAGTTGAATGTGTGTATACAATACTTCACTTGTGAAGTACTAACTGATTCCAAACACACAGTGATTTAATTGCTATTTGATCAGGGAAGCATAATATTATTACAGCCCAAGCCAAAGCAAATTTGGTTTGTTGTTGTCAAATATTGTTGCTTCAAAAATGAAAGCAAGAATGCTACATAATAGTAATGTCATTTGAGCAGCTGAGAACTGTTAATGTCGTCTTAAACTTTAAACAGCATGCGGTTATTGCACAGCAAACTTTATCTTTGGTGGTTTTCTGTCTTTTTTAGCTTTCCAGGTGGCATATTTTAGTTGTAGGCCATGCTCAAAGCAAAGCTCAAACTGTCTTATTTTTTTCTAATATGTTAAACTGAACAAATAATAAGAATCATGCACAAAAAAGGCAAAAAAGAACACTAGGCTATGGCAGTTTTGAGTTTGGTCCCTGAAGAAGAAACAATTTGTTTTCAATTCATCAACGTGTCATTTGAGCAGGGGTTTTCAAGCTTGACTGTATATGTAGTTTTAATATTTTTAATATGTGTTATTTCTAAAAACATTTTTTCAGGCGCAGTTGGTCTACTCTACGCTTACTTGGATGCAGGGTTCCCAAGAGTATATAATAAGGCTTTTGTATCAGAGGAAAATGGGAAGAAATTGTGACTTTCTGAATGTGAATGAGTTGCAATTAAAAATGAGTGGGAAAAAGGGGGGTGGTTGAACCTTATGTTTCCATTGAAATAGGTTTTGAAATTGAAGCAGGTTTTGGGCACTGCCCCGGCAATAGAGAATAAGCAGGCATTTGGGTGTTGGAGTAATTAGTTTAATTTAAAAAGGTTTGCCTCACAGCAGGTAGAGGTGAACAGTGGGGACTGCTGGAGGTCTGTGGGCTTTGATTGACATGTGAGGGGCTGGGGTTTTGGATCATGGCTTTAGGTCATACAGGGCAAATGCAGGCCTCTTATGGGGTAAGAGACCCTCAGATTGGGGGACAGAAACAACTATGTTTCACTTTTTCACAGCTCCATATTCTCTATATTTCCCATTGCACAAAAAGGCACAAAAATGTTATTTACTTTTCTTCTGTTTAGGTTATAGTATGAGTTAAACATGTTGATGCTTAGGGATGTGATGTTTTAAATCTGAAAATATAAATGGATAAACTAGATATATCAATGAAAGTCTTAATATTTTTATATAGAGGGGTTAAATTGCACCAGGACTATATGGGTCTCATCACTGGCACAAAGGTCTGTGCTCTCCTGTGTCATCTACACTTTTACACTTTGCTTGTCCTTAATAATTCAAACAATGACTAAAACATGTTCCCTTCGTAGCTGTAGAGAACTTAAATGAGGTGTGAGAACTTGCACACATCGGAACGGTCACAGGGTGTCCTTTTTTCTGTGAATAGATTTCTGTTAAAAGCTACCTACCAGGTCAGCCACCTCAGTCACTTGTTTGTCAGTCAGTCAGACAGCACAAATGCCGGAGTGATAAATGAATATGAAGATAGACCAAATGCGAATTCCTGATATTCTGCTTAAACAATGCTTCATTTTTACTAAAAGGTTTTGCATTGATGTAAGATAGTTTGCAGCAGATTGCCTACAGTCTAGTAGCTAACTAATTGTTACATTAAGCTACCTGGCAAGCTCTATTTTGAGTTAAAAAGCCAAGCAAGCAAGCATGTATCAAAGTCTCTTAGCATCGTCAGGACAATCGTACTTTGAGCAGAATATCAGGGCAACTCAAACTGCTAATAGCTAGGTAACGCAGGGAAATTTGACCATTTCCTACTGTATTGACCTGTATCGAGTCTAGTGGGTTGCACTGCCCATTGATTGCTGGCACACCATTAATCGAAACTCCCGTGTCTTACACACAACGACGTGCCAGTTGTTGGCAGCCCAGTGGGAGAGAATGACTTTGATTAGCGTTTTAGTGTGATTAGAGCAGAGGGTTGTCTCACCTTGTTATATGTTATTTATAGTTGGTCAAATTATATCAATCAGTTTTCGTAGTCTGTTCGCCCACACGTGTACCCATGGAAACACACGTCATGCCCACATATCCCAATTGAATATATATGTATTAGTATATATGTATTTTAACATAAGAACAAGCAAATACACTTGTTATACAGACTCTAAAGTGGAACTCAACAACCGGCCTGTTAACTAATCCTGAAGCTCCAGGTTTCGCTTGAGTGGACCGATAATTCAATGTAATGACCCGGTTATTTATCTCAGTGTTACTGACCTCTTTTGAAGGATGATCAAAGTGGTAATCTCTTCAGTAGTGGACACGTCTGTGAGTCGCATCGGTATTGTACTGGACTTGTATATGCATTTTGTGGCATGACGTTACGCACATTTTCTAATTTTCTAATATAGTAAGTGAGGCAATGTGTTTGAAAAAAAAATCAAAAACAGTTCCTCATTGCATTCTTGTCTACAGTATTAAAAAAAAAACCAAAAAAAAAAACCTCATGAACGCATGAAACACAAAAGACATGACCACATAGGTTTGATGAGGGTCCAGTTCCATAACTGTGGGGAGCAGGGTTGCTGCAGCCCCCCAAAAGTGATGCTTAGTGATTGTTAAATCTAAATCGAAACCATCGCTACCCCGTCGACAAAATAATGAAGTGCTCCCCCCACTCACACTGGCTAAGTGAGGTCAAAAATTTTGGTCCAATGGGGGAAGGCCATCAGTGTGACCACTGTTTAACATCAACACTCGAACACAAATCATGCTGCTCTTCCACAGAGACCAACAATGAAGTTATAAACATTCAAATCTTTTCAGTGTGAGCGCACAAATTATGTCAGCTGACCCAGTTTAAAAACCATTTCTGTGGCTATGTCTATTTCTACATTTACCAAAATCTTTCCCACTTTTACTGGCTTCGTGAGATGGTTGGACTAAAATAGGAAATGAAAGAAATGATAACTTTTCATGAAACATATTAACAGAAGAATTACATGACTTACATTGCTTTGCTAATGCTGATACCAGACCTACAACCCACAGACACTTATTTAGATTATTTAGTTTTGCAGAGTACCTTTGAATAGAGGACTGTCATGTAGATTATTGCACTGTTACAGTTCAAAGATGATCAGTTTAACTCAACGTATAGCCATGCATTTTCAGTGTACTACTTGGAATCTACTTGGAAGTAAGTCACAAAAAACACTTTGGCCTAGTCATGGATGAAGTCCCTTTGTTGTTGATCGGTGCTCAGTGTTCTTTGTAAGAGCATGAAAGGGAGAAATAAACATTCCTACATTGCAATATGTCATTTCTCTCTTCACATACTACTAACAGACGTACCTAGAGTGTATATGAGTGCGTGTATCTATGTTTGGTGAGTGATCAGAATACAAGAATGAAAATTTGATTGACAGACAAATTGTGCAGTATTTCACATACTGATTTGAGCAGCTCGAGGCACTTTTGAACGCTTTTGATATTATTCAAGATTTTTACATTGAACAGACTTGTTATATGGGAATTAAGCCTAAAGTACCTGTTTAGGATTCACTGGTTCAATTCATATTTTATTTCCCAGCTTATGGATAATTCCTCTGTAGAAATATCAATTATTTTTCTCATGAGTTTCAGATCCTCGTCTCAGACTGGGCTATGAGACTGCAAAGCCTCAGCCAAATGGGACAAATGGTCTTAATGAAAGTGAAACGTGCAGAGAAAGTGAAACATTTTGGGGTGTTGCAGGCCTGGGAGAAAACACAAATTCATACAGTAAACCGTATACCTTTTGTTGACCAAGATATAGGCCTCAAATAGATTTGTGTTGCAAATTTCATGGCAATTTTCCTCAGAGCAAATTATGTTAAATGAATTTAAATGACCAGCTTGTTTATACAGGTTATGGTAATTGAATTCAACCACTTGGAGTGTTTGTCAGAATGACAATAACATATTAAAATGTTATGATAATACATATGTTAATGATTATGAACATGACAAATGTATGTGTTTGCTCTGCATGCGAAGCATAATGTCATACACATTTATGCTCCTGTTGTCATGTCAAATATATGATGATGAATTAGGTAAATTCTAATTTTATGGAAATTGCATTCTAAATAAAGGGCAGCACAAAAAGGGATGGTAAAATAGATATAACCCTAGATAAGACTACGTTATACTAATTGTTAATTTTGGTAAAATGCAATTATTGTGTGCTTTTAAACTTGTAAAGTGTGTTGAGCTGCCACATGTATGAAAACTACTCTCTAAATGAATTTACCGTTATAAGAACAGAATTACAACAAGAACATTCAGATTTTTTCTCTGTTTGAAGTGTGCGGGAAGCACCTAAAAGAATGGCATCATTAGACTTTTTTGTGGGCCAGATGCATTCTCAGGTTAAATAACATGTTGATTCCGTGTGCTGCAAGACGCTGAATAGATTTTACTGTCCACCAAAAACAAAATGAGCGTACAAGTTAAAAAACCTAACATGTCTTTCATCTGACTAGTTTAGCCACATCTGGGTAACATATGTACTGAAACGTTCCCCTTTGACCAAGGCCAAGCTCTATGTGTTGGGTAGGCCAGATATTTTCTGCAAATTCAGCCCAAACTTTGAAGCACACTCCAGTGTATGTTTTTCTGATTTTATTGCGTGTGAATCCCGAGTTTGCGATATGTGTGACTGTCCATGTTTGTGTGCATTTCCGTTAGATGTGTATGTGGACGTAATGCTTGTGTGAGTGGACCCCCCCGCCCCAATACCTTGTTCAAACCTAACAGGCCATTAGTGGGATTGCGGGCCTCCAGCATTTCAAACACCTTAATTAGTTATTCAGCTCCTTATTTGTGTTTGCTTCCCCCTCCGGCGCCTAATTAATGCTTAATGGAAACTGCTGAACTGAGCCTGTGGAGAGCTCATGAATATTGAAATTAGCCTCAACGATTTTTTTAAGGGGTTGCAGAGGGGAGAGAGGTAAGAACTGCTAGCAGTGGTATTCATCACTGTTGTTGGATAGTAGCTTATGATCTTGCTGTACAGCTATAGATACACACATTTAAAAACACTTACACTATTGAATTTCTTCAGCAATTATCGGCATGCATTCAAACACATGAAAGGAATTCATTTGAGAATAATACAGGCTAACACATATACGCATCTAGTGCAATTAACTAGCATTTGATGTGCATTATTGTATTTGATACTTATCACAAGAATGGACCACTGAGGAAACTTACCTAGCCCAAATATGCCAAGAAATGTCCTGACTACTCTATTTTATTTTTAGAATATTAGGACTTTGCCTATAAATAAAATATCCTCAGAAAAGTGTGTGACAAGGACCTGAAGGTTTACACATAATTATGTACCATGTAAAACTGAGCAGCCTCAAACTCTCATTATTGCCAGTCATTACTTTAAATAAATGTCTTTTTTTGAAACATTTTATACATTTATGCGATGCCATTTTGTCTATTTTACCTACCCTAGTTTACAAAGCTCATGTCGTAACCTCAGGTAGTGCATCTTGGTAATGTAAATGTAAACATGTTTATTAATGTTACCTTGCAGAAATGGCCTGTCATATCCGTGCGTTCTGAGAGTGACTGCATGCAGAAAATCATTTAAAAATATACACTAAGAAGGAAAATTTTCCATATTTTATGAACACATTTATAATTCAAATGCCCTTTATTCAAATTCGAGCATTTCCATTGTTATGATTATTCAAGTTCATGAAACAACTGCATATTTAACGCAAGTTCATTTGAATAACATTTATGAAAAATTATGCCCATTTTTTAGAGAGAACAGGCAAACAGTGTCTGTTTTCAGACCAGTGGGTAAATCCAGACTGGCGCTGGACTCACGTACTTTTACGTCTCCGCAAAACATTTTTCAGAGGTTATTCAAATGCTGTTTGACTTGTGACAAGCCGGGAAATTCATGAAACAGAACGGGCCCATCAGTGTGTCCTGCATTAACATAACGAGAACTCTTCCCTTTCCGGCAGCTCAGCTCTCCTGACGTTTGAGCCCCAGCCTGGAAAGTGGGTTAAGAGGAGCCGGGTACTCGTTGGTTGAAGGCTTTCACACTGAAAAGAGCTGCACAGACGTCCCCGCCACGTGAGCCATAGTAAACAAAATCAGTTGAGCTCACAGAAGCAATCAGATCCCCTGCGGTGATAGAAAACTGTGCAAAGTCACCGGGGCCGTGGATGTGCCTGAGTGCTGCAAAGAGCTGCTGAAGCTCAAAGTCATTGTGAGGAAAGGGTGGAAAAGTTACTTTAGCTTTTAAATGCATCCTCTAATGATGGTACTATGACAGCCCTAGTTTTGAGCATGCTTTTGAATTTTGAAGAAGACAGTTTCCTTGGGTACAGTGTTACTCAAGGTTATCACAAGTAAAAAAAAAAAATCTCTGTAATACAAAAAAATAAACCTATGAATACAAAACAGCATCAGATTAACAAACTGAACAGCTTTGCTTTTTTCTTTAGCTTTAGACTGTTTATTGTGTAATTAGTGTATGTGATAACAGAAGGAGACTCACTCATTTCTTTCCTCTTCAGTTTTCCTGAAAATTCATCCCCAAGGTTATCCAGATTCTTCGGCCTCATCTGTTGGTTGTGCCTCGGTTTAGATTTTAATTCTCTTTCTTTTCAAATGGTCTCATCTTGCTATAGTCCTGTTCTGCTGTCCCACTATGGTTCGTATTAGTCCCCTCACTCCAAACTTTGAGTCCGCCTTCTAACTGTTACCGTTCATTCTTATACCCTCTGTGTGGTTATGTTTTTAACATATCTCTCGAATTGCAAATAGACTTATTGTGATCTCGAAAGGGATTGACATTTGAAAGCGGTAAATACATTCAAATAAACTGAATCTCATGAACTTGGAGAGCAATGGTTAAGCTAAGGCGTAATTAAAGTATAATATCTGCAGCAGAAATGCAGTGGGGTCAGTGCATAATATATCACCATGCAGATGCGGAATGAAAATGTTCATGTATTCATGTATTAATTTATACGTGTGGATGGGCCCAGAGTCAGACTGCAGACCTCCAAGCATGTGAAGAAATCCACTTTTTTTGATTTTTATTTTTGTGTTGACACTGCTGTCAGAATAACCTATTAGAGTCTTTCCTCAGTACTTTTCTGAATGGAAACAAACATTGACAGACATGATCATAAACATGATTTGTTGCGGAAGACTTCCTTTTAAAATATTGCCACTTTTCCTACCGCTTTAAAGGTGAAGTTTAGAGCTGTGAGTCATGGGGTCACAGAAGAACAGGCAATGAAATATTAGTGGTGATAAATAAACATTATTTAAGGGCTCCGTCAAGCCCTGTTAGATATCCTCGACGTGGTTCAGTCATTCCGTGTTCCCAGGGCAAGGACTATTTAATTATCACACTAAATGAATAATCAAAAAGTCAATTTCCAAAGAGCCCCCTGCTTGCCTGCATGAAGAAGACAATTGCATTTATAATATCTGTATGCAAAATTTGTCCCCCTCCACCACCACCTTAGAACCCCCCACCCCATATGCCTTGGAGCTGTGCAAAACAAATGCATATAGATCCCCCCCCCTTCCTTGATTTAAAGTTGTCCTTTACAGCTAATGAAATGTTGTAGCGGTTCTCGCTGCCTGGTACGAACAAGGAGACTGATGATACATCATGTACTACACCAGTACTAAGCGATCTTTATTGATCTGATTGTGCGACTCGTGTCAAAAGAGGTTAATTATTCAATAATTGATTGTTTGCTGGACTTAAAATGCATGCAGATTGTGTCTGTGTGAGAGAGAATGAACCAGTCAGTGTGTACTGGATTTGTGCATCACTTTACCTCCACACTCTCATGGCAGTTAACAGAAGTAATTAGATTTATCCTCGATGTGAAAGCTTTTGATAAATAGAAGGCTACTGGTGGTAAATGTTATAGATTGTGGTGTGAGATGTCTGAGGCTGTATGAGAATATAGAGGGAATGAGGCCTCAGCCACTAGATGGCGATACAGATCGGCCCACTCCAGAGGGGAGTGAAGATGCTAATACTGCTGTAAGCTTCTCTCCTTTCCACTATGTGTTTTTGTGATATCACATCATTTATATCAGTTAAGAGGCTAAAGTCTATTGCTGTGAGGTGGTGATATATTTTTTTTTTTTTTTTTTTTAAATCATTTTACCAGATTTGCAAGTTGTAGTTTTCGCTTTTCTGTCACCTGGTGTCTTTTTTCAGTTACTACTAAACTGCTAAACAAGCACTGCAAAAAGTAAGATCAGTTTAAGTTATCTGATCCCTCCCCCAAATGTTTTCTTTAAAGTGTATTTTTAGGATAAAGTTTGCTAAGGTTGAGGGTAATTAACACTGACTTGACTCATAAAAACAGCATGTTTCTTGCTTTACTTTTCTCCATTGCCCTGCTGGCAGAGGTCCATCATTTCTCCTGCTCAAGGTTTCGCTATCTTGAAATGCTACTGTGCTCTAAAGTTGCATACCTGAGATGATTGTTAAATCAGCATTGAGCCAGGGTTATTCTAGCATGATCCTGGAGCAGCTCTCAGCAGGGGTGTAGTTGTGCATTTAGCAGAATGCCCCTGTGACACATGAATTTTAATAGCAAGAGTGTCAGCGGTGCAGGATGATGCTAAGTCCCCTCGATACTCCCAGAGCCAGGAGCAGCAGCAGCAGCAGCAGCACTGGCACCCGCCATGCCACATTCTGAGCTTGTGCCAGAATTCCTCATATGATAGATTTTCTCATGAGGCTTTTATATTATTTGGGGGGATTATGTGCCGAGAGGCGGGAAACTTGGAATGCTCTCATTGGGAAGTGTGTTGGACACAAGCACTTGTCCAGTTTTTTTTGGCAATTCTTTTTTTGTAATTATTCAGATGAGGCAGATTTGCATGAGATCATGTTGGTGCTGGATGATGTCGAGAATGTTCCTGCCTCCGATTAGATCCCTCCTTAATTTTTTTTTGTCAGTTTCTTGACTTTCCCCCCATCTACTTAAAACATAGTGGTCCACTAATAAGGTTCCCTTGCCTCTGCTCGTTAACTTGTCCTAATTAAATCTCAGGTGTTCCGTTGTTCATTAATGAGTCTGCAGTGGCACAGTGAGAAGCCCTCACTCCCTGGGCTGTCTCATTCTACTCTATGTAAGAGCTTGTTGGGGAGAGAGAGAGAGAGAGAGAGAAAGAGGGTGGTTATTTTTTGCCAGTGTGCATCTGTGCCCCCTCCACCCTGTCATGCCCTACAGACCCATTCTCACACATTCTGAACTGTTGGCATGGTGACACCTGTCTGTTTGGCTGTGGGAGTGGCGTCTGTTGCCCTGGAATGGAAAGCACCGGAAAGATGCGTTTTTCATTCGGATGTGGGTAGATGAATAATATCATAGAAGCTAGATTTAATTCCTCACTGTGTGCTGCAGCGTTTAGGGTTTTTAGTTTTTTTTTTTTTTAAACTGTCTTCTTTGATGCTAATGCATGTAGCAGCACTGCTTTCTGCTTCCTTAAAATCAGATATATAATGTGGACTGTGGACTGTTGACTTTAGTGCACCATGTTGTACACAATACCAGTTCTTTTAAGTGTGATTCATAAAGTTTGCCTTTGGTGTCCTTGGCTTGTCTGATGAGTCAGCTGCTCTTTTCAGCTCTCTTTCTATTTTCCCTCCCTGCTCACTCTCTCCATCCTCATTCACCCTCTCCTTTACCTCCCCCCCCCTTTTTTATCATATTTCTTCAGGTTTTCAAAAACAAACACCATTAATGAACTACTGTGCTGACATATGCAGAATGCCCGACAACTAATTTAATACTAGTGCTGCTGATCGAATCTCCCTGTGGCCTACGTGTCACCCGCTGCATCTCAATGAGTGCGTGGAAGCGTCTGAGACAGGCAGGGTGACGCAGAACACACCGAGAGCTCCCCATTCAGATAATGATCACAATCAGGCAGATATTTACAGACTTTGTTTAATGTTGGATTATTGTTATGTTGTTGTTGTTGTTGTTGTTGTTGTGGATGGTAATGCTGAGTGCTCTGGTTTTCCAGTGTTTTCATAATCAGATGTGCTGCGAGGCACAGTTAGTTAGAATGCACGACGGCTGCATGGCATTGGTTGCCATGGGGGCAGGCCAATGTCGCTGATGTGCAGTAAATTGATTTCAGTGGCGATCTGATGGATGAATTGAAAATGAATGTCTTCATAGGTGACCTCTTTGCCGGCGTCCCTGTGATTGCCTCCCCAACGTGCCTCATGTTGATTGACAGGTCGGCTAACGAGTTCTGCCTCTGTGCGCGTTATAATTTACCTGTGCAAGAGACCTCTTCTACTACCTGCCTAACACACACGCACTGAGCTATGCAGTCTTCACACATTCGCTGAGGGAAAAAGAGAGAGTAAAGGAGAATAAAGTGGAACCTAAATATAGAAGCCCCCCCCACACACAAAATATTAAATTGTTACTGTATTCAGTTTTACAAAACGACATTTGCAAAAAGAGAATGCGCAAACAAAATAAGCCTCCTTATTGTCAGATTAAAGAAGATATGCCTGAGATAGGTGATCTACAAACTTTGTGGTAATAAAAATAAAACCACCATATCTAAGCAGGACACGTTCTATCACTGTTGTCTGGGACATTAATGCTAGATAGGATTTTATTATTATTATTATTATTATTGTTGTTGTTGTTGTTGTTGTTGTTGTTGTAAATTCTCATAACCACCCAGTAAACTGCTGTTCCTGGACAGCTGCCACGTACAATAGTTTTCTTCTACCCTACTTCAGCAAGGAGACTGCCAAATTAATCATCCTCTCTGAGTGCCCATTGCTCCACAGAAACAAGTCTTTCAAGATACTATGAAGAGGTTTAAGCTAAGGTTGATCCAACAGAAATAAGCAGAAAGGATGCATTGATCCAACTTCTTGTATCTCCTGATACTGTTTCCGATATCTCAGGGTGTTGGCTGATACAGAGTACAAATTCGATACTAATGCTCCTTGAGTATCAAAATGTAGTAGCTCTGGTTCCAACATTGAGATTAGTAGTCAGAGCTTTAGAGAGACATAATTCTGTAGAATGAGAGGCCTTTATCCAACAGAATCATATTTGTATCTAAACTCTGCAAATAAACAGCAGTACTCTTATTTCATTGATACAAGGTTTAAAGAACTTTCACATATTATAAAAGTCATATCTGAAAATGCAAAAGATTGCTTGTGACACAAGCAATAATTAAGACAAAAAAAATCTTGAGTGTGCATAGGTATTCACCCCCAAAATAAATAATTTGTAGAGCCACCTTTGGCTGCAATTACAGCTGCAAGTCTCTTGAGATATGCCTCTATTAGCTTAACACATCTAACCACTGGGATGTTAGTCCATTCCTCAAGGCAAAATTGCTCCAACTACTTAAAGTTAGATGGATTGAGTTGGTGTACAGCAGTCTTCAAGTCATGCCACAGATTCTCTGGGCTTTGACTAGGCCATTCCAAAACATTTAAATGTCCATCTTTAAACCACTCTGGTGTAGCTTTAGCAGTATGTTTAGGGTCATTGACCTGCTGGAAGGCAACCCTTCTTCCCAGTTTCAAATCTCTGGCAGACTGAAACAGGTTCTCCTCAAGAGTTGCCCTGTATATAGTACAGTCCATCTTTCCTTCGATCCAGACCAGTTTTCCTGTCCCTGCCGATGAAAAACATTCCCACAGAATGATGCTGCCACCGCCATGTTTCACTCTAGCAATGGTGTTCTTGCACTGATGGGAAGTGTTGGGTTTGTGCCACACATGGCGTTTCCCATGATGACCAAAAAGTTCAGTTTAAGTCTTATCTGACCAGATAACTTTCTTTCATGTGTTTAGGGAGTCCGTCACATGCTGTTTAACAAACTCCAGAAGTGTTTTCTTATTTTTCTGGCCACTCTTCCAAAAAGCCACACTCTGTGAAGTGTGCGGCTTAAAGGGTCCTACTGACAGATAATACCATCTCTGTTGTGGATCTTTGCAGCTTCTTCAGTGTTATCTTTGGTGTCTTTGTTGCATCTATGATTAATCCCCTCCTTGCCTGGTCTGTGAGTTTTGGTGGGCGGCCTTCTCTTGTCTGGTTTGTAGTGGTACCGTATTCTTTCCATTTTGTTTTAATGGATATAATGGCGCTCTGTGGGATATTCAATTTTTTTTTTTTTAAATAAAAACCTCGATCTACACTTTTCTTAAACTTTGTCTTTGACCTACTTGGAGTGCTTCTTGGTCTTCATGTTGCTTGGTTAGTGGTGATGCAGGGTCAGTGCTTTCAGAAGCATTTTATTTTCATTCCACTTCAACAGTTTTGACTATATTGTTAAGAACATTACAAAACATCCAGCCCTTATGAAAGCATTCATCCCCTTTGGTGTTTGTCTTGTTTTGTCGCATTTAATTCCAGGTTGTAATGCAACAAAACAGGACAAACACCAAGGGCGATGAATACTTTCGCAAGGCCCTGTATTTCATTTTCATAAATGGATATCCTAATAACCAACAACATTTTTCTTGACATTTTTCTTCAGTGACATTGTGCAAAGAACTCTTTTTGACACCTTTCTTTTTAGGGGTGTAGCATTTGTTTTTCTTGCAGATTTATTAAGAAATTCAGAGTATTAATGCAGAGAATCACACAAGGGTGAGTGCATTAATATTATGCCTCACTTTTAAACAAGGACATTAGCAAATGTCTGGACAGGTAAATTTCTAAGATGAAATGTGCTGTTCTAGAGAAGCTTGGGTTAGAATTGTTCTCAGCTGTTGTAGACATTGTGACTCCTGGATCGTGTCACCACCATGAAATGAAACATTTCACATCAAACCAGTCTGGAGGACTTGTTTTACATCTTAACCAGTGTACAAGTATGCAAAAAAAATTGAAAAGTTGGTGAAATTCACCTTTATTCTCAAGAACATAAAGTCAGTAAAAAACGCCAAAACCACTGCATTGCACAAAAGCACTGCTTGAGGGCTCGAGGCGCAATTTAGTTATCAGCATATTTCAATTAGCAATTAGCATGAGATATTGTTTTAGGCCAGATTTGAGAGCTTTCTCTTTGTGTGCTGAACCAGTCAGGTATGGAGGTGAACCCAGAGGAAGTGTGTGAGTGTCGGAGTGGAGTTTGATGGAGGTGATAAGGAAAGCAAGGTGACCTACTGTTAAAAGCTGGGGGTCAGAGTGTGGAGGGGTCCAGCTGTTCCCTCTGACAGTACCCCGGCTGGAGGAGCTCTTAGCCAGGCCAGGGGGTCTTCAGATTGCACGTCCGTAACCTTGCCCCTCTGCTCCCGCTGAGCACTAATGGAGGAGGGATTCTGAGTGCGCAGCAGACCAGGACATTCTGGGAAGAGAGAGGGCAGCTCTGAGAGACCACTGGATAAGCCTGGCTAATGTTAACAACTACCCTGTGTGTGTTTTCAGTCTCACCTTACTCCGTTTAGCTAATGTGTGTGTGTTTTCAGCCTCTATTTAGCTTTCCTGCACTACTCTCCAAATCCCTTGAGGCGAACAATAGAGCCAATCGATTTGTATCAAGCTGGTAATCTTATTGATGTTGTGCCTTTTGTCTGCTCGCACTTGTAAAATATTTTTACAAGATGCAGTATATCAGCAAAAGATTGTGAGAACTCTCTCTGGATTAATGGTAAAAAACCCAAACTATTATGCATTACCCTTACAGGAGGGCTTGTTTAATTATAAGCCAAGGGAAAAGTGTCCTGGTCATCAGGTTGATTGTATGTGAAAAGCTGAAGGTATGAACAGATTCTAGAAGGATCACATGTGCCCAGCACAGACAAGGAGACAAACAATAGCAAAGGTACGGCCCATGTTCGTTCCTTCAACATTTCAGGTAGTGTGATTATTAAACACTGGCTTCTTAAGTCTTCCAGACTCATAAACAAGAAAAAAACATGAAATTGTCATTAGCTCAACAAGACTTTAAACAAGCCTTCGAGAGTAACTCTTTTCCTTCATTCACCTGATGTTTATCATTGCTTGCTTGATAAAGAGTTTATGGTGAAAGTTGAAATGCTTCCAAGTCTTTCTTTCATGTGAGAGGTCAAGAATATTTGGTATTATAATGGGGATGGTGTCTGTATCGTGCATGGAGCAGTGGAGCGAATTAAACTCTGTCTTAGAAAAAACAACCTTTATAAATTTGTTATCTTTTCAAAATTTCTTGACATCGAAGTAAACAGGCAGAAGGGATGTCTTGAATTTGTAGAAGAGAATTTGTACAATATAATACATTATGTAATTAATTAGATCATTCATTTTGTTTTTATGTGGCTACATTTCAATATCATTCCTAAAAAAACCTTAATTTCTAAGTTTTAGAGCAGATGATGTGCACGTTATGATGTGTACACACCATCTGTCACCCAAATCGTCAATACCTGTGTACTAGTGCTGGTGTCACGTTGTTATTTTGATTTTCAGTTTTAGTGATTCTGAGAAATAGGTAGCATTATGTCCATGACAACATTCTGACCTGTATAGCAATGTCCATTTAGCAGTTTTCTTTAATTTTCCATATTCTATTTTGTAAACTTCATACATTATCTTAAACCTGACAATTAATGCAATGTATTTAACTTGGTGGGTATTCCAGATATGATTTATATTGGGTTAACATTTACAATATGGTGTAAATTTTTTTTTTGTAATTTTAGGAAACAAAAAGCAAACAGAACAAGCTATGGCAGGTACAAAAAACATGCTTTTAGGGTAGAGTATGTGAACCTAGGAAGTATGGGATTCACTTGTTTAATGCAAGCTCAAAGACTGTATACATTATTTATGGCTATTTCGATATCAACTAGCTACTGACACTACTACTAGTATACTGGCAGTGTAAAAAAATTAAAAGTAACAGTATTGAAAGAAAAAGTGGGTGTTGTTATAATTTCAAAATTACACTAATCAGCTAGAATAATGGATGCCTCTTCCACTGTGGTGTAAGTTGTCAGTATCATTGATAGGGTCATTGTGGAGGTTCAGTGTGGTTTACAGTGTTTACCGAATATTCCCTGTTGGTTCACAGACATTTAGAACCGCATTAACAATCCTGTCAGCTCACAGAGCTAGTGGGACCTGTGCCAATAGCTGGAGTTATGTGCCATATCTGAGAGTCTTCCGGGGAATAAAGGTGTGGGAAATGACAGGAGTGTCACTGCTTCCTGGGATTGATTTAGCTATGAGATCTGTTTCCACTGTCAGCATGCGATGTGCCTGCGTGTGTTTGTATGTGTGTATTTACTGCTGTGGCTGTCATCTCTGTCAGCATTATCTGGAAGGAATGATTGGGTGGTGATGTCCTATTAGACACCTCCAGTATATTTGGGAGGAAAAAAGGTGTTGACTGCTCCTCCGGGGCTGTACTGCTAGGTAGATTTAGCTCTCTAGCCCATTTTTCGTTTCTCTTGAATTATCTTCCCGACTCTACTCTTTCAGCCTGTTCTCTCCATTTCTCTCTCACTCTCATACTCCACTCTACTTGACACTCACTCACACACACACACACACACACACACTCTCTCTCTCTCTCTCTCTCTCTCTCTCTCTCTTTCTCTCTCTCTCTCTTTTCTGTGTCTCAGTCAGGCCCAGATGTCCCTCTGTACTCCTTGTCTCTTTCATGTAGCTGTTAATGAGGGAGTCACATATGGCCTTCACCCTTGTTAGGAGGACTGGGTGACACTTTTGGGGAGTGTGGGGGAGGTTGTTGCTGGGGTTGGGGAGCGTGTGGGTGGGCTGCAGCTCTGTCTCCCTGGCACATCGGGGGGATGTGGAGGGCGCTGTTTCAGCCACAGCGTGGACCCACACTTCAGTGCCTCACTGCATAACTAATAGTTAACTAATAATTCATATTATACTTTAGAGGAATAGTTTAGGAAAAAAGACAATTTTCCCAATTTCCCACTTACCCCAGATGTAGTCAAGCAGCCAAGATAAGTTGGAAGTCCAAATTTTGCTTCTTTAATTTAGAACTGGTGCTGCAAGGCTAATGTTGCTAACAAGCATTAGAAGACCATAGTCACCCAAATCGTTTCTCATAAACACACCCCCAAAACCTACTCCCAAACCATATCCAGATCTTCACTAAGGTGGTGTAGACATGTGGATGTATTTTAAGATACAGTATGACTTGCTAGGAGCTGTAAAAATGAACAAAACTTCACTATTGAACTTGATCTTGGATCAGGTTCTGTATTTGTGATGGCTGTTGCCGCAAAAACTGACACAAACTGTTTTGAAGAACTAAGGGACTTCATTTAGTTTGATGTACAAACTGAAAATGGGTTGACAGTTATTGTAAATGCATAAAAAATGTATGCATTCTGCCATGGGCTGGCGACCTGTCAGGGTGTTTCTCTGCCTTTCACCCTGTGACTGCTGGGATAGGCTCCAGCACCCCCCGTAACCCTAGTAAAGCATGAGTGGGTTAGATGATGGATGGATAGATGGATGTATGCTCTCTAAAAAGAAAAGAAAAGGTGCAAATAGAATTGTTTTGGAATTATGCCATAGTAGAACCACTTTCTGGGTCAATGGATCGCTAATTAATTTCTCCCTGAAATCATACTATACTTTTTTACATTGTTAGTTCATGTCTCTGGTTATGGCATTATGTGGTGCCATTTAAAATACAAAATTAGTTTTTCACAGTTTTCTAAGTGTAGTGACCCATGCCTGCTTCTAACATGCCTTATGATTTTTGACTGACACCATGCATCCGCAGGCAGGGAGAAATTGTTCTAACCAATAATATCACACCCCAGGAACATGTGTTATTATCTCTGATTCTCATTGAATTAAGAACCAAGGATATAGAACCTTTTCTAAAGTTTAAATGTCCTCCAGTGAAGGTTCTCCATAAATTGGAGTTTTAAAAAGTTTTCGTAGAACTGTATGTCTAAACCAAGACCCATTAAGTATCTTAAGATTCTGACCCTACTCTGTTTGAATTGAAATTTATGCATAATTCAATTAAGTGCATATAACAATTTATAAATTTTTGTGTAATTACGGACAAATAAGCCAATATTTTAAGTTGTTAAATGTTGTGTGTATGATATATTCTTGGTTCATTAGGCACCTAGCATGAAGCATGTGGCAATCCATTCATTCGCAGTGTATTACTAATAATCATCTCCTTTACTTTATTAGTTATAGGTTAGTATCTAAAGGTACATGCGATCTCAGAGTGTTTGGAGACATTTCATGGAAAGCTCTGCGTGCCTTCCCAAGGCAGAAGATTCTTCCCTTGCTTTCTGATGTGTTTATGCCACAGAACTGGCAGAGGATTAAAACAATTCTAATCGCTGCTGTGTACAAAGAGAAAGTTGCGCTGATGTTCACTCAAAACTCTCTCTACTTCAAAAATAATAACACTCGAAACGCTTAGAACACAACAAAGAGGGTTCAAGAGGGTTCAAAGAAATTTGCCATAAACAACTGTAATTTACTTTGCTCGTGTTATTTGAATATTCATAATCACCCCAGGTTTCACCTCTCATAAACAGGCATGTGTATACTTTAGTGTGCTGAAATCTCGTTCATGACAGGGTGGAAATCGGGAGTCGGGAGGACACGTTACGTTCATTTAAAGATACCGTCTGCTTTCATATATTATATTTATCAAGTCCTACCTTACAGAACTTGTTACAGAGAAATGCATGGCATTCATTGTTTGACCCAGGCTTGTAACTTCATAGTTTTCCATAGCCTCATAAATAATGGCACACATTACTGCATCAAAATTGTGTTCCAATTAATTCTGGATTATTTCTATTCTTCAGAAATGAGGTTTTGAGACGACAGCCACAATATAAACTATATCAAGGCACTCTTTTTAATTTCTTTAGTACTTTTACATGCCCTGTTCATAAACACAGGTGTTTAGTTGTGCACACACAGCTTGTATAATCTCTCTAGAAAAGCATTGGCAGTGAAGCAGCCACACATGAGCCTAAAGTCACCATGTCCAGTGCCAAGCATTGGATAGAAGGGCACAGATCAGTGATGCAGAGGAACTGAGTTCTTTGAACTGATGTAGCTCCACCCAATACATTTGGGAGAAGCTGGAGTGGTGTTTGTGATCCAGAACGAATCATCAGTACCTGACCTCACTGATGTTCTTGCGGCTGAATGCAATCAAATCCTCACAACACTGTTCCAACATCTAGTGTAAAGTCTTCCCAGAAGAGCAGAGGCTGTTCCTGCAGCAAAGAGACATTAAATGAACTGGTGTCTACAAATTTTGAACATAGTGTATTTTAGTGATAAAGTTGCCTCAGTGTTAGCGGTGAAAATGAAATACGTCTGATTCTGACTTGAGAACACACGGCTGGACACAGTTTGGTTTCATCATTTGTTTGTGCTGATACCACACATGTTCATACTTTATAATAAGAGCTTGGAAGGAGCGTCTGCTGTATGTTTTTGTTTTGACCAGACTGCTCTTCTCCCTCAGGTTTTTCAAGAGTAGCCATATTCATGAGAGCTGCAGTTCAAAGCACCTTCCACCTCCACTTCAAACAAGTATAAACTAAATCTTTCTCTTTTTTTCCTTCTTCTCCTTCCTCTTCTTCGTCTTCCTCAGAGTAGCAGTTTCAGCTCGGTCAGACCTCCAGAGCAAGGTCATCCCACGGCTCTCTGCTCTTCTTACAAGAGCCCCCTTTTCATAGGGCACTCAGACGCGGATCGAGATAGGGACAAAAGGATAAGAAGGAAAAAAGAAGAGAGAGAATAGTTAAAAAGAGGCGAAGGATACATGAGAGGATAGGTGACGCGTGAAAGGAAAGGTGAAGGGGGGGCAAGAAGGTTGGGTGGAGGAAGGATAGAAGAAGAGGAAAGGTTGGACCCTGTAGATGGAGACAGAGGGAAGTGTGAGGAGAATGAGTTGGTGCTCTTCCAGCTTGGAGAACGTGGAGAGTGTGGACGTTCTGTGCCCATTGAAAGCTTTCAATCATCTTCTGACCTGAGGCCACAATAGAGACGTGAAAAGACAAAGGCAGTGAGGTTCTTGGTGTCAGTGCTGTTTACATGAACCCGAGAGCCAGCGGCATGTCCAAAGGATCCTACTAAATTAACGAAGGTCCTGTCGTTTCAATAGAACAGGAAAAAAATAGAAACACAGATGCGCATACACACACTGAGAAAGAAAAACTCTGCATTTAGTCTATAATTAGTAACTTCTGATGCCAAATAGAAAAGTAAGCTTAAAATTTGCATTCTGCAAATCTGTGTTGCACAATTTGTAGGTTCAAAACATGTGTTTTAATAATGTATGCATAATGAAAGATAGAATTAGTGATTGCTCTTCAGATCCAGATGATCATGCTAATGCATTAATGCCATTAACTATTGCTTTTGATACGGTTGATCAAAGTATTAGAAATATGTAGTACAGATCTCCTCTCTTTCTTATCAGCAAAACTTCTTTAAACATTTGACTGCATGTAGCAATGAAACATTTCAGTATATTGTTGCTGTTGGACCAAAATCTCCACAAAACCAACATTACAGGACAAGTAAAAAAAAAGCCTTCCTAACTTATTGTATGTTAAAGGATCAAGTTTTTAATTTAAGTAATTTTGGACCATTTCTTTTGGTTCTTTTATTCTAATTTTTTTTAATGGAAAAAAGTAAAAAAATAAAATAAAAAATAAACGCACAAAAACTGAGAAACAAGGTTTTGTATCGATATGTAAAACTGTTTATCTGAGCAGTTTTCTTTATTTAAAAAATCGGAATAAATGAACAAACAATATATTTTATTTTATGTGTGTAAGTTAGCTTAATTATTAAATTTACCATCCAATATCTAGTCTAGTCAATCAGTCCTTCATTAAGTTCTTCAGTCCTTCATTGATGTGCTGCTGATGAAACTCATACAGTGGCTAAAGATGTCAGAAACCAAACAATACATTCTAGTTATGTTTTACTTGATTTGTAATTTAATATAATATTCTGTACTTAAAAATCTGCATATATCGTCAAAACATTTATTTTATTCACAACAGAGATAACACATTTAGCTATCTACTTAATATGGTCAAATAAACATG
>JBBPCZ010000002.1:11881907-11902044 GCA_037974445.1 Brycinus macrolepidotus | reverse complement strand
TATATATATTACCCCTTGAACTGCTTATTTATTATGATTTGGTTTGTACATTGTTTTTTTTTCTGAAAGAGCGTCCAACAACCAAGAGTGGTTTTTTTCACCGCTACACATCCAGTTCATCAAGGTCTAAGAGACAGTTGAACTATTTTTTTTTTATGTGTGTTGGCTGGGGCTGTGTGTGTGTGTGTGTGTGTGTGTGTGTTGAGCAGTGTGGACGAAAAAGGCTTGGTGCGGGCAGACATTCAGACAGTCAGACAGCCTGTCTGCTGTGCACCGGCTGCGCAGGTTTTTTCCCCCTCTGTAAAAATACCACACCTTATTTACAATTCAATGAGGTGCACTGGGTAAGAGTAACAAAGCCTCTCTCTCCTAACCCTCTCTCTCTCTCTCTCTCTCTCTCTCTCTCTCTCACACCTCCCCCCCCCCTTTTCTTTCTCTCTGATGTCTGTGCCTAAGCTCTGCTTGGTGCACGAAGAACAAATAATCAGAAAAAGAGCCCAGATGCTGTAGAAGTGGACAATTCACTCACCCTGCGTTTTCGTATAACGTTAGATTTTCTGATTCTACTGCTTTTCTATAACGGATCGGTATGATGGATGAAGTCTGAATATTCTGTGGCTCTTTTTCCTCTCAGTGTTCTTGCGCATTCATGTAATTGAAAATGACTTGAATGAAAAACGGGTCAGAAACCAGATGGTTTCAAACATCCAAGGGGTTGCTAGTAATTATGTGTCATGCCAAAGTGCCGTGAGTTGACGGATGTATTCTGACCACATTGTATTACGATACCACTGAAAGTAACCCTGAGGAAATGTTGGCCAAAACATTTTCACCAATGCTGGCTGAGAATAAAATGTTCCATAAGCATTATAGCCTCTTGGTATGCAAACATGAAAGTAACAATATTAAGGCTTAGAACGCAAGCCTAAATTTGCACAGTTTTTTTACATATTTTGGTCAATGATCATTACATTACATATTACATTACATTTATATGAGACACTCACACTTGCCATGGACCATGGGCAACTGAAATACGCCACCATTAAAGATATCTTTGTAAATTTGTCTATTTTTGCTAAAAAATGGAATTTGTGTCTGTGAAGAATTAAAAAATTCAAGAAAATGTGACAGTTTTGAAGATTTTCTCTCCACTTGAATTACTACTCTGAGAGTCAGCAAGACAGGCCTTGGCATGTTTTCCTCAGAGCCAACTTAAGACTAACTTGAAAAAGATTGACTATACTATCAGCTATTTGTAATACTTAGAGTCAGTGGAGATGGAATGAAAAAAGCTTATATAATTTATCATTAGTTTATATGTCTATACATTCATTAGTTTTACTGACCTCCACTGCCCCTTCACCAACCCTAGGCCCAAAAATACTCACCTGCTCATATCGTATGTAAACCTGTCTATGAGACTCATTGCTTGGTACATTCAGAATTACCAATGGGTAAACCCCCCTACAGATTCAATGTTTTTTAAAATAATACCTAGAAATTAAAAATAATAGTGAAGAAAATCTGATGTATATTTTGGGTGTAAACAGAGAATATCTTTGTTCAGAATTTGTTCTGAACATACATTATGAAATTATGAGACTATCGACCATAAAAATGGAGAAAATAACAAGATGAAAAGTAGATTACTTGTTGATGCTTTCTCCTCAGTGAAAACAGTATTATGTCCTGCTGATTGTTGTGATATGTGTACGATATGAGTCATGTCTTCCATTTCTACAGGTATAAAGTCTAGAAATAGCCATTCATACACCACACAAAGCACAGGCTTTGGGTTCTAAGGGTTAAACCTGTCTTATATATTAGTTACATTTTAACAGTGTCATACATTAACCTTAGTATATCTGCCAAAAAACTTGGCAAAAATCAGAAAATATCAGGAAAAAAGACAATAATGTGAAAAATCAGTGAATTGGCTGGACTTTATTCTTGACCTTTCCTGGTATATTGGTATATAAGATTGACACTGATGTACAGATAGGTCGGCCCAGTAAGACCATACCTAAAACTCCAAAGGCTTATGTACACAAATGGAAACACATTTAGCATGTAATACATTGTAACTGATAACTGTTACGGTCACAATTTTTAAAAGTACTGTTGGCCATCATCCTGCTCACCCTTAGCCCACTCTCCCACCAGGAGTGTATCGGTCTGAGCAGCTGTCCAGATGTGGGTCTTACATATTCATGGGCTTAGCTCTGGTTGTCAGGGTTGTCATGGTGACGTTTCCAGGGCAGTTAGATGCCAGCGAGAGTTTCTCTCTCATCCATCACCCGTGCCAAAGGTCAGCTTTAGACTCATTCACACTCTGCATTTTAATACACTCTGCCTTGCACAGGTTTTTTTGTCAATGGCTAGCACTAAATACTTCAACATAAGAAATAGATTGTTCGGCAATCAGTTTCTGACTTTACTTACTGTTTCCAAAGTACGAGACTTCCGCTGAATGTTTTAGATACTCCCCTCATAATCAATTAATAATTGCTACTTTGTGAAAGCCTGTGACAACTTTACAGTTTGGTTATTCTCATTTTGATAAGAAGAATAATTCATGCCCTTGTTCCCCGATTTGCGGATCGGAGGGACTTCAAAGCTGAGTATGGGTGCTGAGGTAGCAGAAGTGAAACTGTTGAGTTAAAGAATTTGGCTATGGGGAAAGAGGGCTTGAGGCTAGCTGTTCGGCTTACTTGCTCTGCTTTTGCCTTACTGACATTGTCTCCCTGGTCTAGGTCATTTCTGAATGCTCAACGTGACTTGAAGGTCAGATTTTCTTTTCTTTCTCTCCCAATACCATTTCCAGCTTATTTTGTTACAGGCCCTTACAAAGTATCCTTTCAGATACTTGCCCTCATTTTTCTTCTTTAATTCAAAATCTGTGCACTTTACTGTGTTTAACTGCACAGGATAATTCTTCCATGCATAAGATAACATGAGACTGTAACACATCATATTTTACCTGTAAAAGAGAAAAAACATACAAATACATAAGACAGAAATAAAAGAAGTATTTGACAAAGTATTACCCAGGACTAGGGTGCCAATATATAACTTACAACATTCAACTTATAAGTTCTCTCATACAAATTTACAGATGGGACTACTTGTTATCCTAAACCCTTTTTCTCTTCTTTTCTGCATTTTTTTCGTTCTTACTATATGGTTTATCCTATCTTATCTTATCTTATCTTATCTTATTCTACTCCCAATTAGGCCTATGACTATTGATGAATTTAGTAATCTAATAATCTACCTATCATGTTTATGATATATTGAGGCATCGAGGCATTTTTTTATCAAAGGTCAGACAACAAAAATTAACAGCTTAACTGGCGGTTAGTAAAATCCCCCAAGCAAGTTGAGCTGTCTGGAAATTTGAAAAAAAAAAGTGGTTGAATTTGAAAAGTTCTGAAATTAGTACTTAAAAATAATAAAAACATGCATAGCTAAAGGTTCCAAAATATTGTAAAACTAAGAGGACTTCACTACTAAGAAGCAACTATGTGGAAAAATATGCATACTGTTTGAATGTCACTCTCTTTTTCTGTCAGGGCCCAGTTGTGAGAATTTAAAACATGCATTTTTGTTAACATCATCATTGTCTATTTATTAAGAAAGTACATTTTACTTAATGGTTTTTTATTGTGTTTAATCAGTGGTAACTGTACTCTCATTTACAAGAATAGATTTATATTTGCTTGTTCTACTCAGTGGTGCTGTGGAATATGTTTTAAAATGCTCTTCTTGAGCAGCTGCATAGTGTCTATTGTAAAAAGCGTCACGCAAATGAAACAGAAAATTGTGCACAGCCGTTTCAGACCCTGAGGTGTTATGTTAGACCCAGTCACACCCCCGTACGCACTCCTGCTCCTTTTCCCACTCCCTCGCTTCCTCTCTGCGAGCCGGGCTGGCCAGGGGAACAGAGAGGGGGCTGGTGGGGGGTGAGGGGGCAACAGTATCCAGGAGAAAATTTGCACAAAGCTGTGGTAATGAATATTCATCTGTGACGGTGGCTCGGGCCATGGCACGTTATCCTGGCTGAGAGGAGGGCTGGTTGCAGCCGTGCTGCGGCAGGGGGAGCGGGGCGGGGGTGGGGGAACATAAAGGCCCGTGGCCGATCCCATTACCCAACGCTGCGCAGGCTTAATGCGATTCAGCCAGGAGCCTGTGTGCTGCCGAGACACTCCATTCTCCCAGATTTCATCCAGAGCTTTATTCAGCAGCCCCACTACACGCTGCCTTCAAACTGAAGCACACACGAGCTGATCCCACACATCTCAGCTAGAAACAGCTGATGTCAGGAAGCCTTATTTGTGTAGTTTCAACACATATTAAACAAGAGAAATAGGCTGATGGGCTTTTTAGTGTGTGTTTGCGTGTGTGTGTGTGTCCGTGTGTGTGTGTGTGTGTTTTATGTCTGAAGTTGAGTGTTTCCAAGCTGGTAGTGAATTTCTGAACTGGGTTGTAACTTGGCTACTGTGGTGTCTTTAAAATGAGTGGCTGAATAATCTGCAGGATTACGATCATGTTCATTGAATATTAGCCCATTTAGGGGTTATCTGTCTAATAATTTGATTGTTTTCATGGTTAAAGCACTTTGATATTATTATTATTATTATTATTATTATTATTGTTGTTGTTGTTGTTATTGTTTTTATTATTAGTATTGTAGTTATTGTTGTCATTGTTGTTGTTGTTGTTGTTGCTACTGCTGCTGAGGTAACACTGTAGACCAGTATTCATAAGGAATGACACGTATGTAAACCTTTCATGACAACTGACATAAAACTACACAAACTTTTATGTAATTCCCATAAAGCATCAGTTGTCGCAAAGGATGCTTTGGTCACTTCTAACTGCATTTCATCTCAATATGTTAGAACTGATGCTTGTTGTAATAAGCCTTTATAAATATTTATGTACGTTTGTCAGTCGTCCTGAAAGGTTTATATATGTGTTGTGTAGCCTTACGAATACTGTCATTTAGTGAAGTGTTACCTTTGTTAACACACAGTCGTCTTTTCAGTATCTCTTTCTCACATATCAGTCTGTGGACTCTTGGAGGCCTGGCTTTAGGAAGCTCTATCAGACTTTGGGATACTGACTGAGATCAGTGAAGCTCTTTTACTTCAGCACCCATTAGTGTGTTCGTCTCTTCATTTTTGGTGTGTAGACATACCTCTCCTCCCACATTCCTCTGACCCTGGTTGAACAGTCAAAACCTTCAACAACACGCATCAAATGAGCACAGAAAACTTTTGCTCTGATGTGAGGATGTCTTAGATGAACAAAGAATCCACGCACAAGAATATAACACAGCATTTTTAGAATTATTATAATCTTGTACTTCACTTACAGGTTATATTGCACATGGCATAACTGCAGCTGTGAGGCTAATGTTGCTAACAAACACTAGAAGTTGTCACCCAAATAGCCCAAATTGCTTCCATAAATTCCCAAAGACAGAGATCCCCAAAATCTCTTTCAGCCTGCTCAAACTACATCCTGCTCTTCATTAACGTGGCACAGACTTGACAGTGTGGTTAAGGACACAACTAAAGTTTAGATAAACAAAATTTGAATAAACTATACCAGAGGTAAGACTTGCCATAACTATTCCTTTAAGGGTTGGCAATACTTAATTTGTATAATTTACGTGCGGATAATTTATGTGTGAAGTTGCTTACAAATGCTAGACATTTTGTATTTTGTATTTTAGCTTATTTTGTTACAGGAAAACAACATTTATCAGTATCATCCAAACCCGTCTGTATAGTTCAGTTTTAATATAATAATTGTCACACCCAAATGTGTGTTCTGTAAACATGCCCTTGGACAGCACACTTCAGAGAAGCCTGGACTAGATATGGCAGGGGATTTGGGCTTGTGTAAGTTCCATTGATCTCTGAATATCTGCAGTCAAGTCAAAAGACCCTCAGTGATGCTGTCAGTGTGACATGTAGCTTTGTAGAGGGCTAGTAATCCACAGTGAGAGGTGATATCGTGTCAGCCTGAAGATCCAGAAGAGGGCATGGTATTAAATCCTAACACTGTTGAGCAGCACTACAGTTAAAACCACACCACACACACATACGCACAGACACACACACATACACATATAGACAAAAAATCAGAATAGAGAAATTAAAGCGCCTTCGTGAGGTGTGCTGCTGCAAGCATTTAGGCAAACACAATTTTCAGCTTATCGTGGCAAGCGCTCTTTTACCAATCATCCCTAACAGCACCTCGCCTCTCGCTCACTCCAATCCGGATCATTTTCAAATGCAAATAGCAGCACTTCACAGTAATCTCACCCAACAGAGAGGCGAATTTATTTGCATACGTAAGTTGGACGCTACTGCCATAAGTCTTAAACACACTATCTGCCTAAAGTAGGTGAGAAAAATATGCACTGTGCCAAATTTGGCAAAAACCTTAATGAATGATTAGCTTTTTGTTTTTTACTGACCAATTCCTTAGGTCTTAGAACTGTAAGAAGTGTGAATACAGAGAAGGCCCCGAATCATATTTGCTATTAACTGATGCCACTGAAGCTGACAGTGTGCTTGACTGATTGCGGACAATAAGCCACAAGGTTCATCTTTGTCAGACTCTGCAGTGAAGCAAACCTTTGAAAGCTCTTCTAACCTTCATTGAATTCTTGAAGTGTATTTTACTCTCCTTTGAAATTCTTTAGAAAAATCCATTATCCTATAGCAACATCAGTTTAATATTTAACATGCCAAAATGATGGATGGGTCTGATTTTGGACTAAATTTTGACAGTAAGGAAAAATAGGACAAAATGTAAAGGGATGATAATCTCTCAGTTTACTGTGAGAAAAAAAATAGCTTTTAAAGGTGATGAGATGTTTAATTACTTTGTTTTTAAATGCAGCTTTGTGTACTTCCATGGTGATTACATGCTATAATTATTGTGATTCTTTTTGTCTTACCTCTGCTTAATTATTCAGGGTCATTCCACCAGAATTATAATTTTAATGTCTGCATGGCAATGGGTAAAGCTTGCTATATTAACTTGCTATATTACGACATCCAGGGAGGTAAATTTTTTAAAAAGCTGTGCTGCTTTTCCGGCACTTTACAAGATTAGATACTGTCAAATTTTCCAACATGTTAAAACAGTAAGTAGTATTTTTGCTGGACCCAATTGTACCCTTGCTTCTAAATAGTTTATAGTCTGCATATAATATGGAACCTTGCAGATCATGGTTCATAGAGTACTCAGTGAACGTTTACTCTGATGACAATGCCAGATGGATTATGGTTCAGAGCCAACCATCTTTAGGGAGAAAGCCAGTGGTTTCACACTTGGAGAGAGAAAGCACGTTAATGTGACAGGATAAATTCATCTACCCACTGATGTGTTCTTATGTATGTGTTCCAGAGCACTGGAACATCATCAGATATTGCACATTATGCACATTATGATTCAGTCTGGAGAAAAGATGGTCGTTGGTCAAAGTCAATGTCCAGCAAAAGGTATGTTTAGAAGTTTGTTGTCATTAAAAGGATATGGAGACAAAATAAGGTTTGAAAAACAAGAGTTAGAAGTGGTAAAAGGCCTTGGTGCTTTTCTCATGTAGGAGTTAGCACCTCATTAGCAAGTACAAGTCTTGTGGGGGCGAAAGTGATGAAGATGGAAGAGAGGGAGAATGAAAAGAAAGGAGGCGGAGTGAAGCGATTCAGGAGTTATAGCCTCTTGTGGGAGAGGAGATGCTGGTCATTGCAATTGATTGGTTTATTTGTGGTCTGCATTATGATTGCCATCTTGACTTTACAGTTTTTGGTACTGCTAACTGGAAGAATAATGGGTGCCACATGTTATTCAGTAATGCTAATGTATGCCAAGAAGAAGTTACTTTAGAAGAGTTACTCAGGTACATGGGCAAATGCAAATGTGGTCCTATTTCTATAGGTGCCAACAGCAATGCTGTCTCAATTCAAGTGAAAAGTCTATGAAGTGTATTGATGCTGTCAGAACAAAACCTTGTACCTCCATAGTGTCATAACGTAGCAGGAGAAAGACAAAAACATTATTAACTTTCATTTAATAAAAACAAAAATCTGGTAACACTTCTCTGAAGACCAGTATTGGTACGGCTTCATCATACCTACATAAACCTTTCATGAGAATTGACAGAAACCTGTATAAACATTAATAAAGGCTTCTTACAACCACCAAACATCAGTTGTCACAAAGGCTGCTTTAATCAGTTTTACCAAAGGCTGGATTTGGGACCATTTCTACTGATCTGGAAATTATGAAATTTAGACACAGTGTAAACAGCAGCTGATATTTTTAAATTATGTAAAAAAAATCAATCATCAAAATGAAGATACAAGATTTTGTTCCTACAGTGATGACATGGTTTAAGCAATTTCTTCCGGGATCAGTAAAGTTTTCTGACTCTGATTCTGATTCTGATGGTTGTTTAATGCTTCTGAAATATCACCATCCATACTACGGCTAAATATTATAGCTTAAAGCAGTCTGGCTGAACTGTGCTCAGGGCTGCATGTGTTATCACTGCTTGCATGTTAGAGAAGGTCGTCATTTGAGAAAAGAGCCCTGTGCATTAGCATTCATAATTGCCTACATGACGAATCTGGTATGGTTCGTTTACCAGAGAGTGGGGAAACAAGCTGTCAGGAGTATGTTCTTTAATTAAGAATATGACTAAGGAACATGTCCCTCATGACCGCTAATGGAAGTATTTGGTAATTCACTTATCTGGGCATGAAATTCCTTTGGCTGTGATTGGCGCATAAGGTCATTTATCTAACAAAGTAGCACAGATCTTCTGAGCAAGCGTTGATTTACTGTGAACTGTGTTTGATGATTGGATTATGGCATGTTTAAGCACAATACATATAGGAATTTATTGAGAATTCTTCTTCTCTTTGTCCAGGGTCTTGTGTTGATGAAAACCTGGCATGCACTAGTCTCCCTCAGGCAGGTGTTTTGAAGTCAAACGTCAAAAGTTCAATTTCTTCTCTCAACAAAGTTTAGGACTTTGCCACAAGTTTGAAGAAAAGAAACTTAATTGTTCAAGGTTGTGTGTTTTAATCAAAGTGTGATCAAATACATAGACGTATCTGGCTGTGAATAATACATTAATGCCCATACAAAGGCACCCCCACAGGCAGTGTGCAGTGCAGGAGGCACTGGGGGATTCATCCACGTCCTCAGGTTATGCTTTACTTTTCTGCTGAGTTGACAGAGTGAGGGGGAGTGCAAGAGTGGTTCACTTGGAAGTTAGAGAACTTACATTTCGGGGTGACTGGAAGACTGGACAAAGTCGCTCTGTTAACCTATGAAGTAGTGCTGAATGTTCACACTACGCATGCAGATCAAGCTTGCATGTTACTCTAATGTCAGCATGAGATATTGATACTATGAGCAGACAGTTTTCCTTCAAAGAGGACCCAGCACCCATTTCCCATTCAGAGGAAAAGGTACGTCAACAGAGAGCACAGCACAGGTGGCAGCATCCATGGGGAAGCTTAAAAAGATACTATAAGCAATCAGCTCCATGCAGTATTTATTTTCAGTCTCCGCTGTTTCAACGGTTGATATTCCTCAGGAGAGAGTAAATATGGATGACTGTCTATCATTGTTTTGATATTATAATTTCTCTTTTGAGATATTCATGCAGTAGTTATCACTAATTGCTTTTACAAATAAAAAATTTTAGCTGCTGTCTACGCTGTGTTAAAATTTTATGATAACTGGACTATCACAAATGGTGCAAAATGGCATTTAAAATCATTTTGTAGTACATTTTCATTGAAAGATGAAAGATTTTTTTACTTTTTGCATATTTTTGGAATGTTTTCTATTGAAACACACCAAGTCATCAGAAAGTTAATCTCCACCTCAAAAGCTCCAGAGATCTGCAGAGATGATCTCTGATCTTAGGTAGATGTCTGACTATATGAAATGTCACCTTTTCTTAGCACTCATTCTCCAATGCTGTCACTCCTATTTACTCCTAAAAGCAAGGCACACCAAGCAGAAATGGCGCTTTTGGACCCATCAGTCATTTTTTGGATTTTTGAATAAATTACCTCTATAATACGTCTACTATTAACCTGTGATAATACAAACATGTAAAAACTTAACAGGGGTAAGTTTATTTTAGGATATTTACATCCTCTTGCCTGCAACTGTAAAAGTTACCAACTTTAATGAAAGCTTAGCTCCGCCCACAATTGACCCAATCATACCATGTCATGCATCACTGAAAAGCTAGAATATCCAAACAGGTCTATTTCCTTTTTACTAATGACAGTAATCTCTCAAATGATGCTTGTTTTTGAGATCTCACTGGATGATGCAGTGAGAAGTTTTTTAACTTGTTTTTCGCACGCACACACACACACACACACACACACACACACACACACACACACACACAGAAGAAAGTTTTTTTCTTTGTGAAGTTTGTGTTGGTTAAGTTTACGCCATGAACATGTGGTTGTTATCCTAAGTGTTTAGTGAAGAGGTGGGTCTTCAGTTGATGTTTGAAGTCATTCCATCACTTTGGTGCCAAAGATTCTTGACGCATGTCTTCAACCATTGAGAAGAGGTGGGTCAGGTCAGGCTGTGCTTGGTACTGTAAGAGAGCGAGCTGTGACCTGTGGTCTGATCAGTGCTGATAGGTGAGATGGAGCAGGACCATTTTTAACTTTGTAGGTGAGCATTAGAGTTTTAAATTTGATGCGAGTAGCCACAGGAAGGCAGTGACTTTTAAAATATATTTTGCCAATAGCTGCTAGATTTTGGTCTACAAAAATGACATGAAAAAATGTTAGAATAACACTGTGTTATTACACAATAACAATGCATACACCAAGAGTGTAACTACTGGTGATGCATTCACTGTTACAGCTGGATTACAGCTGTGTAGCTTATGTAAATAAACATGCTTATCACCTTCAGTCTTTGCTCAAGTAATTACTTTCATGATCCGTTTGTGCATTTACTGTAAAACTGCAGTTAATACTTGTATGTAATTGCATAAGCTGCACTACTGTAACAGTGAATACATCACCTGTAGTTACATTGTTGTTGGATGTATAGTAATGTGTGATAGCACTGTTATTAGAGACGCTTAATATAAAGTTTGATCAAATTCTTTGTCTGCTACATGTCTTCACAATAAAATAAACATTTTCATTTTAACATCATCCAAAGGCTTTGGTTTTCTAAAATATGCAAAAGTAATTATATTTAATCACAGAATTTCTCATTTGCATATCAACACACTGTCAAATACAAAAACAATAACCAAAAAAACTATTCATTGTGAGATCCACGGTATTGTTTTAAAGATGACCTGTGGTGTCTTGTCTCAGGCTTAATTGCTATGCCACATAAATCTATAGGAAACTGCCCTAATAATATGATGATAAAGGAGGAAAAATTTCAATCACACAATAGAGCGCCAGGAAGTGACAGGTGGAGTAAGAATCTGACAGGGTGATGGGAGCTGTCTGAAGCAGTGGTGCATGGCAGGACGTTTGAATGACATCTGTCATGAAAGAATAGTGACTGCGGTCCCTCCTCCCGCTCTTCTGAGCCCCTTATAACCCTCATACAGCTAGCGATTATCTCTCTCGCCTCTCTCTGCTTGGTCAGCAACATTAATCTGCTGACTCCACTCCCGATGACCAAATTTATGCCCTTTTTTTGTTTTGCTGTTACAGTGTTGTCATTTTGCAGTTGAAAATTACAACAACAAAGGACTGACTAAGAAGTCAGTTTCCAGAATATATCAGTATGTGCATGCTCTGCCAGCATGTTGTGTAGACAACCTAAGTAGACTGCCTAGGCTCACTAATTTATATAGTATGCAAATAACAGCCTTGCCCGTGAAATAGAAAACAACACAATGTTTTAATTGAATGCTTGTTACTTCACTGTTCCAGCTGTACTTGGGAACAAATGCAGGCAAGTGCAATGCTGGTGGCTTGACGAAATGTATTCGGCTTGGAGGGTGTCTCGCCCATGCCAGTTTATAATGCATGTTCAGGAAAGAACAGGCATTCGTAGTAGCTATATGTAAAACCTTTTGATATTATTAGTACCCTGCAGACTCATGGTCATGTGTATAAACAGGAATACCATGATTGCAGTTTTATTCATTCCCATATATTACCTCTGAGCTTCATATTTGTGTTTATGAAATTGCCCTCCCACAAATTACTCATGAATATTCATTACACTTTGATTATGGAATCTGCAAACCTTTTATCACGATAACTCATATGACTCAAACGTGTGCTGGGACACTCATGTTTTGGTCTTTTTTCATTGCTTGAGAGAGTTCTGTGTTGTGAATTACATTAAATATAGATTTTTAAAAAGCATTTTGCTGTGTGATTCATATATAATAACAGACATAAGAATGCGTGCGTGAATTCACTTTTCCAGGTATTGCAGGCTTCATAGGGTTTTGAAAAGAAATGAGAGACACCAACTAATGTTACCTCTTGATACAATCTCTTTGTTTGCCTTGCCATTTTCCATTATTGAGACGTGGCTTCCTTCGCACTCTTATCCAATGCTCAGCGCTGCAATTGCTTTTTGAATGAAATAGGACAAGTTTTCGTCCACTTTTAATTGAAATGCAAACTACGACAGTGGTTCACTGCAACAGCGGTGCTTTCTCTCTCTGATGATAAAGGCTGCAGCTATTTGTCTGCCTATCAGCTTGGTCATGTGTGTAATTGCCTTTTACTATTCTCTGGCCACAAAATGCACTAGAGTGATGCATGGGAAAAAATAGGCAGTGGCAGTTCAATGCAGTGCTGACCAAAACGGCTTGCTTAGGTGCATCGGTCTGTTTGTGAGCGATGACCAGTTTTGTTATGAGCCAACCAAACACCTTCTATGTTTAAAATGCAGAGGTGCTCTCATACTTTCTACTGATGTAGCACTAGCTAACATCAGTAATGTTATTAGCTGAGGTGGTGGAAAGGGATACAAAATGCATGGGATTTGGGTTACAAAATGCATGGATCACAGGTGTTAGCATGATAGCATGATAGCATGAAGAAACAAGGGGAGAGTCTGTAAAGGTAGAGCCATATGTGCAGCTGCTATTGATCCCAAGAAGGTCACTGTGGACGTGAACTTCACCCTCAGGAGAATTCTCTCAGTCACCTTGACCATGAGCTAACACCACCCCACTGATCTCTGACCCCCTGACCCCTGCCGTCTCCTTCTTCTTGGACTAATTTTTCATGCGACCTCCGAAGCTTCACCTTGAGCATGGACTAATGTTGCAGTTTGACCACTGACATGACCTTTAACCCTGCCTGTGTTTTCTGGAGGAATTAGGAGCACACTGAGGGGAGTAACAGCAGGGACAGTGCAGCCATTGGTGAAACACACTCCAAATGAAAACTGACAACGTTCCCTTTCCCCAGCCTCCAGCTCTCTGCCTGCCCACTGGGCAGTTAGCAGTGAGGGTTAAAACGAGTCAATAATGTTTCACAAGGCCAAGATATCCCCCCAGAGTGCTGTGAGTTGTCTGAAGTGGTTTGACATTTATTAGAGAGAGAGAGAGCGAGAGAGAGAGAGAGAGAGTGTGAGAGAGACAGAGAGAGAGAGACAGAGAGAGACAGAGGGGGGGGGGTGAGGGTTCTGGGAGAGAAGACAGAGGAACACTGACAGCAGGAGTGAAACACTAGTCGGCAAAGGAGCAAGCAAAGCAAAATGGAGGGATAGGCAAAGTGGCAGAGAGGGAGAGAGAGAGAGACAGGGAGGCTCTTGTGGAAGTACTGTGGGCAGCTCACTTCTTTATCATATTGATCTTGTTGCCACACACACAAACACACATACTGAGAGGAGAGCAAATGCTCAGACCACACACAGCCCGTCCTGCAAATGTTCTAACCATGTTTCCTAACCCGTTCAATGTTGCTGGCTGTTATTGTGCATTTTCCAGCTTTCTGTCAATTTGTTACTTTACACAATAAACAAAAAAAGTACCTTTTTCACAAAACCAAAAACTGGATAAAAGATAATTACTAATTATTGCTGGTTGTTATTCTGCATTTTCCAGATTTCTATTAATTCCTTTATTTATCCAAACAAATATATCTACCACAACAACTAAATCACAGGGCAATAGCTCACTAAAAGTTATTGCTGGCTGTTGCTGTGCATTTCCTTTAAACACCACAGAGAGACTAATGAAGAGCTTTATACAATAAACTAAAAATTATTAACTGCATACAATGAACTAAAAACAACTAACTGTATTCATTAAACTAAAAATAACTTTATTCAATAAACTAAAAAATAGCTAACTGTATACAGTAAACTAAAAATAGCTAAATGTTTACAAAAAATTAAAAATAGCTAAATTTATACAAAAAAAAATAGCCAAATGTATACAATAAAAATATCTCTCTGTATACAATAAACTAAAGATAGCTAAAGTTACATATAATTAACTGTGAATTATTGGTGGCTGTTATTGTGCATTCTCAAACTTTCTGTCTATTCCTTTCTTTATACAATAAAGGTAGCTCCATTCACACAATAAACCCAAAATATCTAACTTAACACTGTAAACCTAATTGCTGGGTATTTGCTATTTGAAACTTATTGGTGGTATTTCAACCTTCTGTCCATTAGTCCTTTACACAATAAACCAAAAAAGAGCTTTACAATATTGCCTCACAATAAGCGAAATATCTAAATGATACCTCAACTGAGAATTATTGATGGCTGTCATTATACATTCTTATTCTTTCTATCCATTTGTTCCTTGACACAATAATAACTTCTAACTTTGCATAAATGACAGTTAAGTTAAAGCTAACTTATAATTGTTGCTGGCTGTTATTGTGCATTTCCAGGTTTTCTGTTCATTCGTTTTCTTACAGAGTAAACCAAAGCAGCTCAATAGATAGTTGAGACTCCCGACCCCAGTTATTTAAAACCTGAGCTTTATATTAAGTCGGAATCGACAGGATTCTGAGTGCGTGATTATGTGAGCACATTTGGTGGTGATTGTCATGGAGCTGATGTAGTTTTTCTCCCACAGTTTGCCGGTTGCTGGGCGAGCGTGGTTAGCTTGGCTCGGCAGCAGAGGCGAGAGCATTAGTGAGAGGAGCAGGGAGCAGGGGAGAAAGCAGCAGTGAAATATTTATAGAGGTTTGACTCGCTCCTCTCCCTCAGGAGCAGCACATGCATGCTGGAGATAGCTGCAGGCCATACAGAGCAGCAGGTCAGATTCTGAGGTTTACACATCATAGAGAAACACAACATGTCAATGAGGCAGTGAGGGAGGAGAGAGGAACAAGGGAGGGGGTGTATGGAAGGTGCACTCGGAGGCACATTTGGGCTTTGGAGAGTTATAGATTTTTTTTTTTTTTTTTTTTACAATTTTTTTTCCTTCTTCTTGTTGTTTTTGACAGGTACCTTTCCTGTTTATTTTCTTCTCTTCAGATCAAAAAGTGTCTGCGTGTTATTGAATCCGACAGCTACCTGTATCCACATCAAACTTCATTTAGTCCCGTGGTTTTGACATCTTTCATGTGAGCTTGAAACTGTTGCAGATTTTGTTTTCATGCAGTGGCAACAGGTTTTGGATCGTGTTTGACTGCATGCATGCAGTCCCGAATCCAAACAGCTGGATTAACAGGGATGTACAAACGCCCGCAAGTCAGTTTCCTATAGAGCTGTGAATGATTTTGATAAGTGAAGACAAACCCTTCCTGTACACCTGAGTTTTGTTGTTCTGTGACATTTCATAAGACTGCTGTGGAATCTGCTTGATTAGCATGATGGACTGTTTAATATATAGCCTTTCCGTACACTTCGTGCTCTTTAGATTTGTATCAGTGCTAAATACATATTGAGCTGTAAGTTTAGGTTTTATTGCTGTTGGATCATCACCAATATTCCTGAGGAATGTGAATTGATTATCAGCTCATACTTAAAGCAAGGAACTAAAATCTTAAATAAATCCCTTACCCAAGCACCTCTTCATCCTGCCATTTTGTCTAACGGTGAACGTCGCCCCCAGTCAAGTCCAGACATGATCAATAGGTCATCAGACAGAGGGGTGGAGGTCATAGGTCAATGTTACTCTGATCAGGAGATGCTGGTCAGAGAGGGGGATTAGGCTGCCTTTCTGGGGGAGGTGGCTCCAGGAGAAAAATGGGGATCGCTGATTCAGGAGCCTGCAGAAACGCGGGGCCCCTTCAACCCGTCGATAGGCTTTCTCTTAAACAGATGATTTATTCTGTCCTAAAGGGCATGGAGGGAAGTATCGATCAGGACACTGTTTCACTGCAGCCTCTGAGAAGCAGCCACCTGAGCCTGGAGAATGAATGGTTGGCGGAGGAAAAGAGGGTCAGGAAAAATGGAAGCTCTTAGAGGATTTCATGTTTTATGAAGTCCCTTTATTGGGGATTTCATGGCAAACAGTGTCAAGAGCTCGTGGGCTTAAATGAGGTATGGGTGATTTGGCAGGATAAGGCTTAATCCTCATAATACAACTGTTCTCATCAAGCTCATGCTGCAGTTTGGTATGTAGAACATCAGCTTTTGAAGCCAGTCTTGGGAAGGTCCATTCGAGTTTGCTCAGGTACTTTTTTTTGAGTGGAGTTCTTGAGGGCCTTCAAAGACTCCAGTGTAGCGGTGCGCCGCCCTTTCCTTATCTCCTCTTGTTTTAGACACTGTTGTGATCACATTTATTAATCTCATGGCAATAGAACAAAGCCCTGCGTGTTCAAACAGCAATTACTCTCTCGTCTTTGGAGATACTGTCCAGGCATAATTGGATTTAAATGAACTCAAATCTTCCTTTGTTATGGCACATAACACGCAACGCTTTTTAATTAAGATCGCTGGGCTCGAGTAATGATACAGGCCCACGTTGAGAGCTGCAGCCTCTTTCATGTTCCATTCTTCAAACGCCGATGTGAGACGGGGAGGCGGCGTGGCGCAAGGCCGGCCCACTGTCTGTCTCAGGATGGAAGGGTGTGGTTTAATTAAGATCCCACCTTATCTGCTCCATCTGCTCTTCCGCTGGGGAGATGAGATACTGGGTGTTTGAGCCTCTATCATCAGTGCTGCTGATGTTCACACACCACTATTTCTCACCTTGCACGCGTCTCTCGCCTCACCTGGAGGGGCTGATGTAAACACAGGAGACTGTGATACTGATACCCATATTGGTTTGGACTTATTTAATGATGCCAAGTAATGTGCCAAGCCAGGTGACAGCAAAGTTCTTTCAGGAGTACGGTGCACACTAAAGGTAAACAAAAAAGTACTCAAGAGACGAATGGAATAATGAAAGGAAAGATAAATAATACAATTCCTCAGAGATCTGGATGCAAGTCCTAAAGAATGGTATTTTGAGACTGTAAATAGTTGTTTACACCACTGATGTTATAATTCTCAAAAAAACAGACTACACCAAAACTATACTAATGTCCTCTGCAAGAAGAATAAAATCTGTATGAAAGATATAAAAATGTACAGGATATGGAGGTGTCTTGAGTAATGTAATGGCAGCGTAAACCAGAAAACCAGAAACCAGAAAAAACTGTAAACCAGAAAAAATGGAGAGTGTACAATGCACTATAACTATAACAGATCCTTGATTAGCAATTCAATCCCGTAGTCCCACTGTAGAGATACTCTATAACACCTTAATTTTATAAGGGATACAACTCTTCATTTTCTTCACAGAACCTTTGTTTCTCGTAACTTTCCTACTCCTTAACAATATGGCAAGTGGAGAATAAAAATGTTAAATGAAGTAATATACTCCTGCTCAAACACTTAATAAAGTAAAAGAATTAACATGGTGTCAGGAACTCCTTGCTTTGGTTTGCAAAAGACTATGATGTATATTCCACAAATAGAAAGTGCTTACTTCACTCTAGTTATTACTGAAAAAGTAATAAGCCTTGATGGGGCAATAAATGGGCATTACAATCTCTGCCTAAAATAAAATGTTAAAACTGCATGAACATGTCACAGATGTCTGGCTGCTGTTTCTTGTTGTGTGATTACTCTTCTGTGGTCTGAGTTTCTAATGACTCTTTACTCTTTAACAACATCAGACCTCCTTACAATGTATCTGAGTTTAGCCTCTGTTACTTTACCATTATAAAGCAACAGTGAGGACTCAGGTAGCGAGTAGCTCTTGGCCTGACAGACCCTTCTGCACTTTTCGCTGCACTTCTGGATTATTTTATTAACTTTTTTTTAGCTTACAGCACACTGAAGGTTATGAATTGTGGAGTGTAGTTTGAGAAACTCCAGTAAAAAAAGTACTGGACCCTAGCGATGTCCTGACAGTGATGCACTAAGGGAAAAGTGTTGTGTGGAAATGGGTAATGGCACAATGATGACCTGGTGCTTTTGATGAAGTGTCTAAGTTGCGGCTGGGTGCTTTTCATGGCTGAAGTTTTAAATCAGGAGCAGACTGTATGATTGATAGGTTATTGTTTTCTCCATCTTTTACACCGTGTAGTCTGTCCACACCACGCACGGTACAAGGTATCATCAATCAGATGGTGTGGAATAACACACTCCTCATTTAAGCAGCATACAAAGCCTGTGACTCTGATCTGCTGGGCCGGCATATTACTCTCTCTCTCTCTCTCTCTCTCTCTCTCTTTCCTGTTGACTGCTGACTGTGCTGACTAGAACATTCTAGCAGGAAATTTTTCAGAGCCAGTAGACTCTTTATACATACACTTTCAAGATTTACAGCATTTTAGAAACCCAGATGAGGTAAGCACAGTTAGGATGATTACAGTTATTACAGTTGCATCCTTATGTTTGTGCTGCTCAGGTCTTTGCAGTTTTTTGGAAAAGTTTTGGTTACAAAATTGTTTGCTCCAAAAATCCAAGGCTGGACAAGTTTTTTTAGAATATTGGCAAATAAATTAGAAACTGTAGTGTACAACTCAGCACAATGATTAATTACATTATTATAAGATCTTATTATCTTATAATAATAATTGTCTTATTTGAGCAAACAGATTTTTTCCCTTTTAAGTAGTAGTGCATTTTATTATAGATATTTGACTAAATAAACAGGCTTGATCCGATTGTATGAATTGCTGTCTTACATAAACCCTATATAACCCTGAACCTGAAAATCATCTGATCACAGTTTCCAGTTTTCATCATCAGTGTCCAGTGACAGAAACTCAGGCTGCATGTTCCAACCAAAAAGTGAATATATGATATATGTCATATCTACACCCAACAGTTCCAGCTCCTCCAAGTCTGGAGCCTCTTGCTCCTATTCTTACAGCTCTGGAAGGGAACTTGATCTTTCCATTTCGCAGCTGCTTTGTTGTTTGCTGCTCGCTGATTTATGCATAATTCTCCTGTGAGCACTGTCCTGCATAGTCTGCTGAATTACTCACATGGCTGCAGTTAAACGAGAGGTATAGCAGCAGAGCTTCAGCCTGAACTACTATGGATGTTTTGAACAAAGAAACTGCATTAACAGCTTTAAAAAAGTGCTGAACTACTGAAATTTAACCTGTTCACTTTGGCAGCACTAGAAAATACTTACTATTCATTTGTATTTATTGGTATGTGTGTGTGAATGGTCACTCTGTAAGGATAGATCAGTTTTCATGTTTATTAAACAAACAACATTAGCATGGTGGCAATTTTCATTTAAAACCTTTCTTGCGTGCTTGGTATGATTCAGCTATGACCACTACGCTTGAATCTCTAATCTCAATGTCATGTAGTGACTATAAACAAAAACTGCATGTGGGCAATTCTCAGTTCTTCATACTGACTAAGAATTTATTGCTCTCTAATCTTAACTGTTTTCAAACATATACACTACTTTAAAAAATAGTGTATATGTTTGAAAACAATTAAGATCAGTCTGAAATGAAATTATAGGACTTTTCTAATGTAACTGTAATTTTTCCATTATGTCAATTATCGCCTCGTTCTCTTACCCTTTCTATGCCCCCCTCTCCTTTCTCTCTTTATTCTCCCTCTCTCCACACACACACACACACACACACACACACACACACACACACACACACACACACACACACACACACACACA
>JBBPCZ010000002.1:11863407-11876471 GCA_037974445.1 Brycinus macrolepidotus | reverse complement strand
TCTCTCTCTCTCTCTCTCTCTCTCTCTCTCTCTCTCTCTCTCTCTCTCTCTCTCTCTCTCTCTCTCTCTGTCTCCCTCTCTCTCTCTCTGTCCCTGTGCTTTCTTCCTGCAGTGTGTGAGGAAGAAGTTGTTTTACCGAACAGTTGCAGCTGGTTTGTGCAGGAATTAATCATGATGATTAATTGGGCTTCAAGTTAAATATCCACAGAGCGACGTCAAGCTGACAGGCGTCACGCTCAAATTGACGCTGTTTTAGAAAGCAGCAGATTGATTTACACAGAGGCCTAATGAATAGCTCTGTGAACCAGGGGAGACATAAACAGGAGTGTATGTTTTTGAATTTGACCCTGAACAGTCAGAACAGTCTGTTTCTCTCTCTCTCTCTTTCTCTCTCTCTCTCTCTTTGTGTCAATATGTTGCTTCCTCTATGTGGTCCTCTCACTCCAATTTGTTTTCTACTAGTTAGTCCCTCATCTTTGCGTGGGTGTGCATTAGAAGGATAACCTTCTATCCCAAGAAAATGTGTTCGGTGGCTGGAAAAGGAGATACAAATGGTGCTGTTTTCCAAGGGTTTATTGTGTTGTTATACAGTTTTGTTTATCATTAAACATATCAAATAGATATGTGAAGGGTTAATAAAATGAATAATTCGCAAAGGAATTCCCCAAATTCTTAGGAGTGGTGCTGGGACATCTTAACATAGCATCTGATAATGATCTGTTCCAGGCTTGATTGCTAAATTTCAAAATTATATTTTCAGTTGTTTAATAGGCATTTTCATTCTAAATTCAGAAGCATCCAACTTAGAGTACGTAGTGCAGTACAATTGAAAATTCTCATCTTCTACTGTGTGTGTGTGTGTGTGTGTGCGCGTGTATGTGTGTGTGCATGCATGTGTGTTTCCTGCTCATTGTGTAGGCACATGGGTGCATAGGGGAGGAGCTCTAGCCCTGGCATTTGTAATCCATCTATTGTGCCGGGCCTCTCCAGCTTTGGATCAATGCGCTGCACTCACGCTGGCCCACAGGTCTGTAACTGAGCCCCTATTCAACCATCAACTCCCCCACACTCAGCCTCAGCCACAGCACAGCAGCACGGGAGCAGGGGGAGTACGGCTACAAAAGAACGGGGCAATTCTGCATCAGATCCTATCCGGGTGTATGTCTGTGTGAAAGAGAATTCCTCCTGGAATTCTCTCCACTTCAGCTTCAGCCCCTTTTATATTCTTAGTATTATTTTTAGCCTTTCCATACTTAAAAAATAGAGGCTCGTCAGTGGTTCTTGGCTTACATAAACATAGATATATGGTTCTAGAACACCTTTCAGTTAGAACCTGCCCATTATGTGGAGGCTCTTTAAACTTTAAAAGCTTGTTCACACACGTCTCATTAATACGGTTAATTAATATCTCCAAAGAACCCTACCTTTCTTTTTAGGAGGGCACACTTTCAGTAATCTTGGCTAATGCAGGATATACAAAAACCATTCCTTCAAGCATGCTGAGTGCAATTTGTCAACCTTTGGTATGAAAGTTGTTAGAAACTGTGAGATGGGTTTGACGAGCATGGCCTAATGCAGATTATTGGGGGTGGTTTCATATACCCAGCTGTTCTTGAACTTCTCCTGAACGTAATGAGACTACTATTGTGTCTCTTTAATACACAGCATCAAGCATTTTGTGGGAAAGATGATAAGAGGGAATGCCTGATCAGTAAGAGAGAGGCTGTGGGCAGTGAGAGAAGGTGTGACTGTAGCAGCCAGTAGGGGGAGGTAAGACAAAAGGAAAACTTCAGCACGAATACACTCCCAAGAGCCTTATCTGCATTCACTTAGCTTTGTCTTAGGCATGCAGAATATCTCCTGCTCCTCAGTAATCATCTGAATTCAAGTGCACACATGTGGGATATATGGTTGTGTGCAGATTTGTCTCAGAGGTTAGTGTTTGCTCTGTCTGTTTGGGCTGTGTCTATTGGTTTTGCAGCATTGCCTGACCCCTCCTCTTTTTACCTTGAAGTGTAATTCCAAGTCCTATGTCAGCTTTTTCACCACAAACACAGCTAGAAATGCTCTCACTTGTGTTTTATTGCCATATTGTACTGTATATACCCCACCCACCTGCATGAGCATCAAAGGAACCCTACAGACACAAGTGTACATATGTATTTGTTTGCGGGAAGTCAATGCTTGCATGAGGAAATCTTCTTTCCAAGCTAATACTCAGATACTCTAATAGTCTCAGAGGTGTGATACTACAGACTGTGGTTCGCTGTTGGAGTGTCACATTAAGCTGTGGACACTGAACCATGTGATTGCACTTTCAGGAAATTGCCTACATGGTGATTAGGAACACCATTAGAATACAGGAGCGATCACACCAGGTAAGACAGTCACAGGCTTGAACTCTGTTCTTGTCAATTAAAACAATGAAAGTGAAACATGAAAATAAGCACATATTCTTTGCAGGAAAGACATTTAAATATGGCATGATTATGCAAATGTTAATTCTAAATTTGCTGACATATTGGAAGAAAAAAGCTCCAAATATAAATAGTGCTGTAACTTTTATGCTAATTTTTTTTTATCCCAAGCACACCCAAAACCCAAAGACTTCCTGCTACTTGACTTTTACTTGGGTGGAAAGAGGACTGAAAATCCCAGAGTACTGCTTCTGTAGTGATTAGAGTACAAACAAGAGTTTTAATGCATTATATCAATATTATTAATGCAAGTAAAGAAATTTGTATTTAAAATGAGTATGTATATTCCGCTGTTTATTGAGTAATTTCATTAAGTTCTTTTTGTTCCGTCTACTGTAACTGAAACATATCTGAGTATGCTATAGCACTGGAAATAACCTGTACAAATAAAGTCAAAGCAAAACTGTCACATTACTACTAAATTAAAAATGTTTGAGACCTGACAGTAAATACAGTATGGTGTACATTACCGCACCATATTCTATTGTTCTGTGTAATGTCTCAGGCACAAATGTTGCTTATCAGATTATCTTCTGCAAGTATACATTATTAAACTAGCTTGTTAACCTCTCTAAAAAGTAACATTACAGCTCAAAACAAGTTTAATGAAAGTTTAATAACTTGCAACCATGCTTGTTATTCTAATAGCAATCCAAAAAGACAATAGTAAAAAAAGCAATACCTGTCTGGCTAAGATTTGTAGCTGTACGTGGTTCGTAAGGTTGAAGGTGAGTTGTGAAAAGGAACTCATTTCCACAGGCTTCAAGAGACATATTTTTAACAGCTCATTATAATGTTTTCTTTATTGATGCACTTCATTAGAATTAAACTCAAGTAAAACTTACGTAATTTAGTTCTGCTCCAGAGAGCACCATTCCAGGGGAGAAATATTCTGAAGAACTGTAGCGAGAGTAGTTTGTGTTACTTTCTGCCTTTGGCTGGTAATGTGCAGCGAGCCAGTGAACCTGATCTTTGAGTGACTTACTTACCTGTATCCCTGGAACCTCTGGATTCTTCGCATCTGCGGTAGCACTTGTTACCAAAGTCAGAAGGCTGGTTTTGTTAAGATCCCATCTGTTTCTCGAGGCGCTCTCACTCCTCTCACTTTGTTTGTGGGATTCTAATTAAAATTTTGAAACTTCAATACTCTTGAATCTTGTGTCAACACTGCAGGGCTTTAGAGTGAAACGTCCCTATTTGAAGTTTTGATCCAAAATAGACATGGTCTGTATAGACCTAGCCAATTGGCTTTTGTGACATCTTGGACTGTTAATTGTGCCTTTTTAGATCTGAGAAATTTTGAAACAGTTACTGAGTTTCTCTATGGAATTCTCAAACTTTGAGGCCAATTACTGCATCTCTGAACTACACTTTTGTCAGATAGAACTTGGTAATTTTGAGGTCTCATCAACATGGAAATAAACACTGGAGAATGCATTTAAGGCTAGCTCAACAGACAAACAGTTTCGTGTTTATGTCTGATGCACTGGATGTGTGTATTTGTGTGTGTGTTTGTGTGTATGTTTGTGTGTGTGTACAAGAGCGTGAGTGAAAGAGCCCAGTGGATAGGCTGCATGTTTGATGTTCAACGCTGACCCATTTCCCTTGTATAAAACCCCTGTTGAGCCATGCTGCTCTTTTACCAGGTAATTAAAACCTCTCTCCCCGACCTTCACAAACAGAACGCCTGCATGAAAGTCATGGTCAGCAGCCCTTTGTATTGTGTATTAGAGAAAACAACAACAACTACAAAAGTAACCTTCCTCTCAGCGGCGGACGTGGGAGGTCTTTGATTGTGAATATCAAAGAGCTGCTCTCCCTGTGTGCTCGTGGTGAGCCTCCCAAGGTCGGCCTGCCAACCCTACACGCATCACCATGGACCACGGAGAAGATAAAGCTCAAACTTTTCCAAAGCCATTTGCACAAAGTAAGAAAATATTTTAAGCTACAAAAAAAGCTGTGAAATATTGAATAGTTAAATAAATGATAAATTAATAATACATATTTTGAAGTTTTGTTACAGAGGTCTGCCAGTGTGAAATGAACAACAAGTAAAATGTTGTATAGATTTATCATAAATGGTTGTGAATATGTTTTAACTATAATGATGCAGCTCATTTTCCAGTTAATGCACTGGAAGGTGAAGACCTCAGTAATGCAGTCACATGATGTTTAAATGCATTGCAAGATTAATTAGCGAAAGAAAGATAAATGACATGATATAAATAATAGTTACACAATTTCACATTCTGTGAAGGAAAAGGTTCACAAGCAAATAGAAACACATTGTTACAAAGAGTAAAAGAAGCAGATGTGTATGTTTCAGTGTTTCTAACGTTTTATTTTAAGGTTAAGTACATTAACACGTATATGTGGACTGAAGAAGGTATTTAAAAATCAAGTTATGAACAGCTTCTGCCAGAAATCGCAAAGTGTCATAAGATGGTTTGTGACATAAATGATTTCAGTGTTTGAATTGAAATAAGGGGCCTTAAAAGTGACGGACAGCCGACTGTTTAAAAGAAGCTCTGCTGTTTGAATACATTATTCAGTGCTTTTGCATATGTTATGAAGTCCCTGTATAGGTAGCCTTCAAATAAAGTGTTACCCTTCTGACATACTGTCTCACATTAAAGATAAAAATGTTTTTCTTTGTCTCATAAAATTATCTTTTTCGGAAGTAAAAGGTTTTGTTATGACGGTGACAATATGTAAAAAGACATTCTCCTTGGCTGAATGGCTTTTGTATTGTTTCTCAGTAGAATTCGCTAAAGCAGGTGCGCCGTCGTGGCTCTTTATTTGCTGGAGTGAATGTGTGGAGGAATGGAGCAATTCTTGCCTGTTCTCCCAGTGAGACAGGTCCAAAGAGGCCTTAGCGTCCTCCTTTCGCTCCTCTCTGGGGTAAACGTGATGGCTGCCTACCCGGGCAATCATGCGCCATGTGCCGAGAGAGGGAATACAATAGAGAAATAAAAGGTCTTTTGTGAAGGAAGAGATGATGGAGGGAGAGATAAACGAGAGTGCCCGCAGAGGCTCGCCTCAGATGGAGGGGAAAAAGTGATGACATTTACAGTGCTGGGGGAGTGAATATAGAGAGAACACTTCAGTACACCGGTGAGGACCACAACCTGCCATTTGTGCTATAGTGCATTATAACTGTTTGATTTATGACTGTTGAACTCTAAACGCATGATTCACAGTGTGTCAGTGTGTTTGTGTAAAGACAGGCCTGACAGTTTGTGCAAATGCTCTTTACATTGTTTAAATATGTTGAACAAAATGTTTGCAGGAATGAGCTGCTCATCAGTTTTCAGTTGCAGCTCAGTAAGACTCAAATAGCACAAGAATGGACGCAGTATATTGTTGTTGTCTTGCCAAAACCCTATTTTTCACTCACTTTTTTTGTTTATTTTTTATGACATAATGCCAGCTGCCCTTGTTTGAACTTTTCATGATGAAGGGTTTTATAGAAAAGCTCCAAAATTTTTCAAAACAAAATCTTATTACATTAAACTAGATCAAAGCTAAGAACCTTCTTTCCTTCTTCTATTTTTTTTTATCCCAACGACAAAATGTATTGAAGTTTCTGACTTCAAAAATAGTTCCTTCTCACTCTCTCAATCTCTCTCTCTCTCTCTCTCTCTCTCTCTCTCTCTCTCTCCTCTCCATTTCTTTTTGCTTGCTGAAACTCTCTTGGTCAGTCAGTTTAGGCACACACACACACACACATACACGCACACCTGCATGTCCTGCTGTACCCAAGGAACCTGAGCAGTAATTGCAGTCATGAACCAGGCTGTTTTGTGTGTATATTGGCCATTGTGTGTGTGTGGTAGTGGTGATGGAGGAGGGGAGACTGTAGAAAGGGGTGAAAGAGCAGGGTTCCTATCCTGAGGGAGGATGGATGGAGCCTGGTTAGGAGTAGAGAAAGACAAAAGGGCTGGAGAAGGCCCTTTTCCCACATCTCCCTGGAGGGTTTCATGTAGAGTTTGAACAGTAAGAGAGATGCTGATAGAGGAAAGAGAGACGGTTCTGAACTCTCAGACTGGCTCTGTCTGGCCTGCCACTGCACACTCATGGAACACCATTATCCTTAACCTAAATACGTGAAGATCTGACACAGAGTTAAATAACGACTAACTCTGTGATCTGTCACTAACAGATTGGTCAAATATTTGTAGAATAGTAGTATTTGCTTCAACACTGAATCATGATTGTGTATTCAGTTTAATATTATCAATTTATAATTAAATACAAATTCACTGTTGTTTGTTTTATAACTTTTTCATCATGTTTTTCATTTCATTTTTAGCCTTTTACTATATGTGGCAATTTCACAATGAAAGGACTAACAGAAATCATCCAAAATTATTTTAACCATAACTTTTTTTAAAAGTTAAGAACTTTTAATATCAAGTTATGATTTCAAAGATAGCCAGTTTTATTGCAACTATAACAACAATATATTACTCGACTTATAAAGTGAGATTATATGTCTGTTAAGTCTATACTGTGATTTTTTTTTTTTTTTTTTTTTTTGTCCAGGAGGTGTCGTCATGTACGGTTCACTGTATCTTTGAATTGAAAGATTAAGGTAATTGTTTCAGCTGTTTGTTAACCTTTTCATCCTCATTGCTTTTGTCTTATTTTAATTAGGGGTCAAAAAGACCTTGAGACCAATCACTTCAATGAGTCTAATTACAAGAAAGAGAACACATTTTAATTGTATGTCAATGCCAAAGAAACATTTGTAATTAATTATTATAGCTGATGATTCTGATGTGTGTATGTGTGTGTGTGTGTGTGTGTGTGTGTGTGTGTGTGTGTGTGTTTGTCTAGTTAGCTGTTCCTGGTGCCAGTGTTTGAATACTGAAATCACTATTCAGGTATTTGTTATGTTTTATCATGGAAACCCATGTAGGAAATATACAGGCTAACACTTCAAGGAAACACTGTTTTAAATGAGGCTGTTAATGAGGCTTTTTTGCTTCTCAGTTGGCAGCAGAAACAGCACAATTGGCAGTAAGGTATCTATTCGAGCTGGCATTAGCTAGAACCACAAACAACAAATGGAACATGAAGATATTTTTCCATTCTCACATTAGCCGTGCTGCATCGGTTAACTCTTGCATTAATGTTAGCTCATTGACTCATGTGAAGGGGCAGCCTCTAGTGTAGTCAAGTCAAGTCTTGTCAAGTAGGTGTTTATTGTCATTTCAACCATATACACAGTGCACAGTGAAATGAAACAATGTTCCTCTAGGACCATGCTGCAACACAAAGAACAAAAAACAGAACACCACAAAGAACAAAACAGAACACCACAAGACTACACAAGAACATGAACAATAGTACAATAAATTACGTACAGTGCAGTTGACAGGAGCAGTAATAGTACTAGTGTGAGTGAGTACAGTATTATAACCTACTGTACTAGTAGCAGAGTCATTTAGTGTGTAAAAATGCAAAGGAATGCAAAGATTGAGTTAGACAGCAGTAAACAACTGCAAAAACAGCAAGTAGCAGAAACAGGATTAGAAAAATGTACAGTATATAAATAAGTATTTACTGTGTCAATTTGGGAGTAAGTTTTCTTCGTTTATTGCAGAACAGTTTAGTGTGCGTATGCAGTGTGATTGAGAGAAAGGAAGCAGTTAAGTTCAGAGTGTATGTGTGTGTGTGTGATGTACAGTTAGTTATCCAGTTCTGATTACGGAGTCTGATGGCCTGGAGCAAGAAACTGTTTCCTATCCTGGTAGTGAAGGCCCGGATGCTGCAAAACCTTCTACCAGACGGAAGGATGGAAAAGAGGGTGTGGGAGGGGTGTATGGGATCATCCACAATACTGACGGCTTTGCGGATGCAGTGTGCAGTGTAAACGTCTGCAACAGAGGGGAGAGAGACTCTGATGATCTTTTCAGCAGTCCTTACTATCCTCTGTAGGGTCTTACGATCTGATGCAGCACAAATTCCATACCATGCAAGGATGCAACTACAATTCTCTCTGTAGTCCCTGTGTAGAATGTTTAGAGAATCTGGGGGGGGGGGGGGGGGGGGGGCAGGTACACTTTCCTCAGTCTCCACAGGAAGTAGAGACGCTGCTGGTCCTTCTTGGTGATGGAGCTGGTGTTGAGGGTTCACATGAGGTTCTCCGTGATGTGAACACCAAGGAACTTGGTGCTCTGGATGATCTCCACTGAGAAGCCATTGTCAACAACCATCTCTTTTAGCCGTTGCAGCTCTGTATGCCTCCTCATCATTCCCGCTGATCAAACCCACCAAGGTTGTGTCATCAGCAAACTTGATGATGTGGTATGAACTGTGGATTACTGCACAGCCTTGGGTCAGCAGTGTAAACAGCAGAGGGTGGGGTGGTCTTCCTGGCAACCATGTCATTCTGTGCCTCAAATTGCATGTAAAAGTCATTTAGCACATCTAGTAAGGAGGCCTCACCAACACAGGTAGGTAATGTCCTGTAGTTGGAGATAGCCTGGATGCCAGTATCCTGGAAGTGGCCGTGGATTTTCAGAGCATGTGCATGCTTTGCTGCTCTGACGGGCCTGGACAGGTTGGCCCGTGCTGTTCCCAGGGCAGCTTTATCACCTGACCTGAAGGTGGAGTCACGGCTTCTGGTTGGGGCACGTGGTGATGGTTTTGGAAGCAGTAACGTCATCAATGCGCTTGCTGATGTAGAAAGTCACTGAGTACTCCTTTGTAGATCCGCTGGGGTGGGGATGGGGCTCAGTGTGGTATGTACCAGCGAGGTTTGTGTAAACACACTCCAGTATCTTTGCCCCCCTTGTTGGAAAGTTCACATATTGATGGAATTTAGGGAGAACTGACTTGAGATTTGCATGGTGGAAATCTTCAATGACAGTAAACAGTCCATCTGGGTGTGAGTTTTGGAACTCGCTGATGGCATCGTAAAGTTTGGGCAGCACATGGTCAGCATTAGTGCTGGGTGGGATGTACACTGCAACTATGAACACAGTAGTGAATTCCCGCAGTAAATAAAATGGTCTACATCTAACAGTCACAAGCATGTCATTAATCTGGGTAGCCAAGTCCGGAACTCTGTCACTGAGCCATGTCTTCATAAAAATAAAAACACAGCAGCCTCTGTGGTCTGAGGGCCTGGTCCCTGCAGCAATCGAAGGTCATGGAGCTTTTCCAGTAGCCCCTCCTTGAGGTAAGCTTCTTGTTTATATCTTAGCTGTAGAAGAGTCTGACAGTGATAGACATATGCATCAGTCATTCTGATGCGCATGTGTGCAGAAATGTAGTGTGAAATTTGACTACAGCTACAGTTTTGCATCAAATGTTGGATCCCGCTTTTTTTTGTTCTATCAAAAAAAAGTGCAGTAATAATACTGTAATGCAATGTATGACACGTGTTTCCATCCATCCAATTCCATCAACAGTGCCTGATTTAATTTAATGAATTACTAATTTGCTGAACTATGTACTGGATAATAACCTTAAATCCTGGTTCTTCTTAGGAGAGGTTTGGAAATGGTTACACTACACAAAAAAAATCACAATATATTGTTTATTTGTTTTTATTCTAATTTACCAAGCCTATTATTAATAAGACTGCATAAATGAATTAGCGTACACTATATAAAAATGAATTACATATGTATATATTTTTTAATAGTTACAGTCATTTTGTGTTCTCCATGTGATTACGCGGTCATAAGTTAAACTTATCACACCACGATAATGTTAAACGCAACAAGCTCAGTGTCTTCAGTTCTTCATGTTACGTCACCACAGCTCAGAGTTTTTTCTTCTTTTTCACTAGTGTAATGAGAATTTTTTTCATTTAAGTTGATTGTCTGGTTTCTTTGATTTAGTCAAGCCAACTGAAGGCCTTCATGTTTATCAGTGCTGCAGAGGCAGTGGTTTGAGAGTTTGTCAGATCCAGAACATTAATGTTTTCAAGAAACAGCAACAAATATCTTGGCATTGAGTAATTACATTTTTCTGGAATTAGTGATGTATAAACAGTACAACAGAAAATGTTTATATTTGGTCTAGTGAAATGTGCAAAATATAAACGTATTCTCAGCACACTCATACTTGCTGTAAAAAAAAAAAATCACCAAATTTCCAGGGAAAGTAAATATGTCAGTAATGCAGGTGTACCCATTCTTTCCTCCACAGTACGTTTTAATTACACTCTCACTGCTTCACAGGAGGTACACACTAATGACTCTGCTAACTATGTGTTTTTTTTCCCCATCACTAATTTTTACTGTCAGTGTTTCAGTGGGATGCATGAAAATCTAGAATATAAGAGAAATAAACAGACAGAATGTCAGAGGGAGAAAAAAACAGGCAGTATTTGAACACCTCAGTAGGCTTTGAAGTGTTGGACTTCTCAACTCAGCTGTGTGTGTGTGCGGCGCTGAATATTCCCTCTGACAGCTGATGAGGAGCTGACTGCTAATTGTCACGTCCCTCTTGTTCTTTGAAGTGTAAAAAGAGAAGATATCCTATTATATGTTTGCTTTACTCGACTGCATGTGGATTTTTTTTTTACACTGAATGGTTACATTGAAGAGTGCTTTTTATTTCACGTCTTTTAAAAAAGAAAATAGTGTAGATACGGTCTAGTTTTTTTTTATTTAAAGACCTGCACTAGGCCTTGTTTTATGGCACTGAACATGTGAAGACGTGACACTGAAGTGAGTTTGAAGGCGTTTCATGTAACACGGATTCTTGTTGGGGGAACTTAGAGGTGCTGGGAATGTTCAGTGATGTGACATCTCAAAAGTAGACTCTTTTTTTGCCTCTTTTTCTTCTCATATAATTTATAGGAAAGCATTAGACAAGGGGGTCAGTGAAAGGAGAAGAAATGGGGATGTAAGAAAATATCTGATAGTTAATATACAGGATGCCAGCATCAAATTACCACTTGGTGAAACCAAAGATTAAATTATTAAGACGAAATCATTTGTTTCCTTTAATTGTGACAGTTTTTAGTGCCTCAATATGATGAAATACTGAGCCTATCAACATCAGCCAATGCTTTAATCAGTTAAATGGTCACAGGTCACATATTAACAATGATGACTCTCCATGGCCTGTTTTGATTGAAGATGATTGGCAGAACTGTAATAGCTACAATAAGCTGCTTGACCCTGGTGCATTTTGCAATCACTGGCACTGCCAAGATTGCATGCTGTTACTGTACTGCTGCCTGGACGCAGTTTGATTATACCGAAATACCACTAATCTTACATCACTGAATAGCGCAATTAACATTACGAATATTTTTCAGATTGTTTGGATAGGACGGCAGAACTTTGGAAGCATCCGCAATGACAAAAATAAATCCTGGGCTTTGGCTCACTTGTGGATGATGGATTGTAGTGAGAAGGGCTCCACTGCTCCACTCTGATTGACATGTCTGACATATGGAATAGTTCTGATACTCTCCAGAGAGAGAGAGAGAGAGAGAGAGAGAGAGGGGGGGGGAGAAAGAGAGCAAGCTGGGCTGGAAAGCAGAGTATTTCTCTGCCTGGCAGCCAGAGGAGGAGGAGGAGGAGAGAGGGAGGTTTCTTACTGCAATCTGTATTTGTGATCAAAGGGGCTCTAGAGCTCTCTCACACTGTCTCTTGCTCTTTTTTCTCCGCTTTACTTTCTCAAGCTTCACTCTTACTGCACTTATAAATTTGCGTGTACTCAACCTCTCTCTCCTTCTCTCTCTCTCTCTCTCTCTTTCTCTCTCTCTCTCTCTCTCTCGCTCTCTAAATTTAGCACCAGAGGCAATTAGTACTGAAGTGCTCTGAGCAAGCACTGTAGCCGCTGACAGGCAGAGGTTCCACAATTACAACAAACTACAGCGGTGTGTGTGTGTGTGTGTCTGCTTGTTTGAGTTGTGTTAAAATGTGCAGTGTGTTCTCCAGTTTAAGCTGAGATTACTGAGGAGACGCTTTTGGCATTAATATTTCTGTAAACATTTGAGTGGGCTTGCTTTTTCCCTAACATTATCATAGTTTTTACCAAATAATTAAATGTTTAATTTGATTAACCGGCCTTTTTTTGCGATACTTACGCATCAGTATATAACTCTTGTTTTTAATTGTTTTTGTTGTAGCTGCTTCTTACTGCAGTAGTTTGTTGCCCATTTGTGTGATTAGTGTGTGTTCTTGCTCTGGGAGGGTGAAGGAAAGCACATGCTTCATCTGCAGCATGTGAGACCTATCACTGTTTCTCTTTGATCTTCTAGCCACACAGCATTGAGGAACCTCTCAACGCATTCACTGGAGAGCACTAATCATTCCATGTGGCCATGCGGAACCTGCTGTTCTGCTGTTCTTCCTATGAAAATGAAGTCATTTGCATTTACAGGAACTGCCAGCCACATGTAACCTGGTAGGACTCTAGACTCCTGCTTTTGCCAGAAGCATCACTTGAGGTTTCAGGGTTTTTTGTGTGCGTTTTGAAAACTGTCACACGCACCAGACATGTGACGCGCACGGGACGTAGGAAATGACGCGCATCACAGAGTATTTAAACAGGATATGGTGCGTTAAATCCCCGCTCAGTCATTGAGTCATGTACCTGGTCGACTCATCC
>JBBPCZ010000002.1:11851620-11863307 GCA_037974445.1 Brycinus macrolepidotus | reverse complement strand
TTGTCTGCATTTGGGTTCATCCATCACGCTACACTGGTCTAACCGGTACTTCAGTTCCTTCTTGTCTTGGTCCGTGATAGAAAACTATACAACAGGCAGTTTATACACCCTTAAAACTAAAGGTTCCTAAATGTTTTAGGTTTGAACATACATTTCTAGGGAAAACCTCAGATTGGTGGACTGTAATGTTCTCCTTGTATTTTCCCCTGTTTTCTTGTCTGTCATTGTTTTTTTCTCTCCCTGTTCCATGTGCCTTTGTTTATCTACCCCGCTATGTGTCTGTCTGCCATGTGAGTTTGTTGTTGATTTGATGTCAGTCTCCACCATAGTTCCACCTCCTCCTCAACGTTTCCACCTGTGTTTTGTTACTATATCATCCCCAGCCCAAGTGTTTCCCATTCCTTAGTTAGTATATATACCCTGTGTTTCAGTCTGGATTTGTCGATTCCTTGCCTAGTGTTGCTTGGTTCGTTTCTTGTTCTGTGTTTGTTCAGGGTTCTGTGTTTTTGCCCCATTGTTAATTGACTCATGTTTGTTCTGTGTTTTTCCACTGTGTTCTGCCTTTGTGTTTCTCTTTTTGTTTTCTGCATGTCTCTGTTCAGCCCTGGTCCATCACTGTTAATTTTTAGTCTGTTTTAGTTCTACTTTGTCTTGTCTTTTGTTAGATTTTACTTTATTAATAGTAATTACCCTTTATTGGTTTTGTGCTCTATTTGTTTCTCATTTTATTTCTCATTTTCTGTTTTGTTGTATCAAATCCATGTTTGCCACTACATACTTTTCCTTGTCTAGTCTCATCATTACACGTATAATATTTACATTATGTAGAGCAGTGGCAAAGAGTGACTAGAATTAGACCCTCATTTTTGGTCAATAAATGGTCAAAACTCTGCCAAAATGTCCTCTACAATAATGCTCATTTCTGCTACCACCCCTATGGGACTCTATGAGAAGTAGAGCTGAGTTAATGGCAATTCACATGAACACATTTGGGCTGTTTAAAACACAGATATTTGAAGTTTGTAAAAGACATTCCATGTTCTATTTAAGCTTTTTTCCAAAGAAAACACTGTATCTCCATTTTTTTCTACATCATTTGAACACAGAGACTGCCCTTTATATTGTGTGAAACTTTCATGATGAATGAAGTAGAAGTGGAATGATGCAAACTTACTTGGAATAAAAATGTGTTATATTAACTTACTTTAGAAGTAAAGAATGTTTTTGCCTTCTCCAGTAAAGTTGGCATTTTGGACATTTTTTGATTGTATGTATCAGATTTACAGTGACTCCTTCATTATGGTGGTGGTTAATATGACATGTTAGGTCCTCTGTCTGAAGTTAGGCCTAACCTGAAGGCCTAACTAATAGGAGAGCTGACTACCTAGATATCACTGGTAGGTTAATTTTTTAATGTTTCAAAAATGTATTCCTTTACCCAAAGAATTTAACCCTGCCAAACCAACGTTTAATAATGAAATAAAATTATATATTATATATACAGCGAGTGTGATGAACCGCAAATCACAGATTTGTATTTTTAATGTCATAGAAATCATTAGGCCTTCTCTTGAGCATAGAGGCCTTGCAGATTCCCCTCTGATATGTAGGTTCTTTAAACTTTAAAAAGGTTTCAAAGGAAGGCAAATTTCATTTACAAAAATTGGTCTTTTAGGAACCATCTTTGGAAAGATTTTTAGAGAACCAAAGAATGGGATTCAGTTTCTATATTGAGATTTTGGGATTCTTTTCTATGTCCTTTATCACTTTTCCATATGTTAATCCATGTTTGTTAAAACAGGATTATTTTCAGCATGATTTAATTAATCTACATCATTACAGCTACTGTACTCTCCAAGACAGGTGGTTTTAGAAAAGTCTGGCTTTTTTTTTTAGTTCTCTTATAATGTCATGCGCTGAGAATAATGAAAAGCAGGGATGTGTACTAAGATGAGTAACAGTTTAAATGGGAGTCTAATTGAATCCTTCTCAGACCAAGAGCTGGGAGGACATTTTTGCTGGACCTGACTGCTCTGGTGCTAGGATAATGGAGAGTGAAGGGGACGAGTAGTGATTTGAGGGAGCTAGATGGCAGGAGAGGAACCCATTTCTCTAGAGAGTTACCGGCCTGTCCAGCTTCATTAGCCACTAACTAACTTTTCTCTTTCTAGCTTATTCCAGTGAACGAGGCACATGGCTCGTCTGCTGGCTGTTTTGTTCTGGCGAATATTAAAGATGGCAGCACAGTTTTTCACCCGTGCGAGTTAGTCATTATTTTACAATGAAATCCCCTGTGGACCATAGATTTTATTCCTATCATGAGCATTTGACTGAATACGGCTTTTGAAATTCTTTTTATAATTTATTTTTTAACTATTAAAGTCAAATGAAACAGGGCAGTTAGAGATAAGCCCCTGATTATAAAAACAACTGAACCAATATTTGGATGTGCAGGTCAGGTATTTGCTGAACATAGGAGATTAAAATTTTATTACATCTCATCCTCTGATACTTCCAGGGCCACAGAGGATCTATTCAGAGTCCAGAACTTCCCTAAGACTCTACAGTATCCTTTCCGTTTGCACAACACTGATCATGAGCACTGATCTTTGTTCTTTCTCTGCCAGGACGAAGCATAGGGGTCTTGCAATGTAATAGGACAGATTGCTAACAATGTGAACTGCTATATTGCATATTGCTTTATGACAGAAGAATCTTTGATGATTTCATTGCTTTCTGTGTCCTGCATTTCCCCCTTGGCTAGAGAGTAAGTATTTGCGATAGAATCTACTGCTGCTTGGCTACTTGATACATTGCCAGAGCTCTATTGTCTCAGGTGATTTGGGAGAGGATTTCATCCTTCCTCAAGGGGAATATCACATTTGCATACCGTGATTATCTTCAATTGTTTATCTAATCGTCATAATGCCAAAGCCCTGAAAGACGTGCGGGTTTATGAATGCTTATAGCCCATCTTTGAGACGCGCTTTGAGCAGTGAATTGGGTTCTGGTGAGTCTGGGCTGGAGTCACTCTAATGAGGAAATAACTACTGCCAACACATTATGTTACCTTTTGTTGTCACAAATCCCGCCACTTTGCGAAGAAAGAAAAGCCATGACTGTCATTTTCTGAAGGCCATTTTGATTTCCTTTCCACAATTCTGTCCTTGTTACTAAAGTACTTCACCTGTTCGTTAATGGAAAAGTAGTTAACTGTTCTTTATATAACATCTATACTTTCTTTAAGGAAAATGTGAGACACATAAAAAATGCAAATCAGCAAGTAATTTGCACATATAATGTAAAGTCTGTCATATCGTGTATATTACAAAATCATTTTATATCAATATACATTTTTTTACATCAGTATAAATTATTAATAAAATGTGCACAAATCACCTCATCAATGACACTACTTGGTGCTGTGTCTTGTAATGTACTGAAATTTTTTACTTAATTAATCTCACTGTGTGCTGACCCACTTTTCTCTCCACCATCTCTTTAGCTGAATACAAGTTATACACACTCAACGCTACACTGGCTACTTCTTCAACATCTATTTGTTTGGTTTGGTGAGCAAGTATTCTTTTAGAATGTTTGATCTAGGACAGGGGTTTGATCTAGGACACTGGTCCTGGAGTACTGGTGTCCAGTGTTTGGTGATTTTCCTGCTGGTATTCACCTCTCACCTCATTCAATTCACCTGTTAACTGTCAGGTTTAGTGAATGCGTTTGAGTAGGGAACTACCAAAGTGGGAACTACCTTCAAGACTGGAACAGGGCACCACTGTTCTAGAATAAGATCCAGTTGTTAAAAATGTCTAAAATTACATCTTACTACGGCATTTTAGATGGTCAGCTCCCCAGCATTGGTTTATGCTATGTAGTCATTTTGTATTTTGTAATTTTTTAGTATTTTAGTGCTGACTGGTGTGTGTGTGTGTGTGCTTTATGTATACTAGATGCTAAATATATACATGAGACTTTGGTGACTTTTGCAGTTGTTTAAAAGTTATATGAAATTGCTTTCAGTTTGACTGAAATGTTTGTGAAAATGAGCTTTGGAATCAGTACGAAGGTACATTGGCCATAAGTATCAATTTGACATATGGTTATAATAATTGTTCCCAGCTGCGCAGCAGAAAATAAGCATTCACAAAACAAAGACAAAAAGAGAAGGGGTCAGAGATCTGCTGGAGTGTGCTCCTTCACCATAGAAAAAAAAAACCCTTTTGCTTTTGAGATCTTATCAACTGGCTGGAGAACACAATCAGAAAGAACTGGCTAAATGGAGACTGGGCATGGATGGGTGAGAACTGAGGGAACTGAGATGTCTGACTCTAAGTGGGAATATTTGCAATAATACAATAACTCTGGGCACCATTACATGCTTTACATAACATTGTTTTTTATTTTATACACACTATCAATGTATACAAACAATGCCAGTGCCAACAATGATATTTTTGTAGTTCTGCCCATGACAGAATTAATCAAATAGGGCTAAGAAGATAAGATAAGATGAGAAAGAACTTTATTTATCCCGAGGGAAATTCTTTTGTCATAAACATGCACATTGCAACGAGAGGAATAAAGCCTACAACATAATAAAGCCTACAACATAAGGCTCTGTAAATGTACGGAGCATCAACATGTAAGAAAAGAAGTGGAGTGGTAGGAGATGACCTATATCAAATATTGTATTGAATTCCATTGGCTGCAGTTTTTCAATATGCAAGTTTGAAACTTGAATATTTTCCAGTTCTAGTGCTTTTGGGGCTATGCTACTCTGCAGCGGTTCTTCTAAGAATTAAGAATGTAAAACAAAGAGCAGACATTAAGTCAGTTTTCTCTCAGGTGTGAGCTGCTAGTGCTCTGGTTTGAGAAACACAGGTTTACATGCTAATGACTTTGATCTATGGTGTTAAATACCTAAAATAACTAGTATTTGGCTTCACATGTCTGTGTAAAATAAAAAGCTGTGATAATCTTATTCCAGTCACCTCAGCAAAGTTGGTGACCCCATTAAGCTACACGAAAATCGTATTAAAATTTCGATTCATTACCCAGTGCAATTTAACTGAACAGCATCCTGGATTCTGCAGACTTTAGTAGTACTGCACAGACAAACGCAGATGGTACCATGCTGACCACAGTGGGCACGTCACCTCCTTTACCCAAGCTTGTTTTCCTTAAGAACAAAGCGAAATGAGTTACATTTTAGACCAAAAGCCATAACCATGAAGCTTCTGTATCGACATGGACCATAAGCGTTGAATCTTGCACAGATGACAGTGGAAAGAACATGTGGTTGTTGTGCTCAAAATTTCAAGTTATCTGTGAGCTTCCTGCTTCTAGAACCAGGCACAAAATACTCTAACTACATCTGTCACTCACTTTCAGCTTTGCTGCAATGCCACGTGGCTTCTGACATAAAACAAGCTTGTGTCCGCCTCATTAGTGCTGTTAATATTTTATATTCAGTGACAGAGCGTGCAGTAGAATAGCTAAAGTTGAACTTCCCTTAATGCCAAGAAATAGAGCTGTTCTTTAGCAATGTCGAGAAAGTATTAAACAGAGTTTTGCAGACATGCCAGTCTAACACCATCTGCATGTTCAAAAGGTGCCACTGCAACAGCCCTTCTGTCGAGTACTTTAAACGCACACACACACACACACACACACACACTTTCAAAGTGTGCAGCCTGCTGTAATGCTGTGTATATAGTAGAGTTGATTTTTAGCTCAGAGCACAGGTCAAGTTGTTTTTTTTTTGGTCTGTTTTACAAATATCTTTTGTATTTTTTTTTCTTTTAATTTATGCTTTTTAAAACAATTTATTTACATATTTGTTTATATGTTTGTAATATCTGTTTATATTGTTCTATGAGTTATTATTTAGAAAGGAAATATTATACAGGAATTACAACATTTACATATAGTTCTTTACAACTTTACAACCAGGAATCTTGCAGCCTCACTGTTTAGCGATGTGTAGGTGAGCATGAACATACAGCATTGTACAGGGCTACAGCTTGGATGTGACCCTAGAACAGTGGTTGGGTGCTGTCAAAGTGATGAAACAAAGATATGTGTTCTTGCCTCATGCATATGTAATTGCCCTGTCCACATAGTTTGTATTTAGGACTGTTTTGTCACTCGCAGACAAAATGTTAGGAGACTGTCTCAGTTTAGCTGACAATTTAGCTTACATTAGAGAGTGTGTTCAGTGCTACAGAGAGGAAAGAGTGTGTGAACTACACAAGGCCTCAGTAAGCCGTCCTGACGCTGGGGACTGCATGGAGAAATCCTTACATTCATGCCGCGCAGATTCATTGCTGTTTTCTGTTTAGCTAGCCATTTCCTCACAGGGCGCTGCTGTTTGAGTTGGCTGGCCGGCGGTATTGGGGTACAGGGCTGCAGTTGTGTTCCCCACTCTGTGTGCAGTGCCTGTGGAATTTCCTGCCCAAGTTTTTCCTCCGCATCTCTCTGATTTTATGTGACTGACTGGCTGGCTCTTGATGCAGTGGCAGATAATTTAGAGACAGTGAGCATTAGCATTAGTGGCTAGCGCTAGAGCTTAAAACCCTCGTATTAGTCTTTTTTCTCAGTGCTCAGTGCTTTCTCATTTGCAATTAAGAGCTGAAAAAGGTGAATCAAATATTTATCTACTGCATAAGTGTGGCCTGTTTATTTTTGTACAGTATGGAAAAAATGGTTATTAAACTCACACTTCTGTCCAAATTTGCCACTAGCAATTTGTCTGTCAAAGGTTTTGTGACCTTATAAACACAGGCAAATAGTTGCTCATTTAATTACCTCTCCACATATTTGCACAACCCTAAATATAACTTGTTGTGACAAGCCATAAATTGAACTGGCTAGTTTTCATTTAGTGGTGTGAAAGTCTTCAACACGGCAGGCTCATCGACAATCTGCAGCGGAATCCAAGCATTTAAAGGCCTCATTGGCTGCTCGCTTGTGTAAGAATCCATGCCTATTGAGGTGAGAGGTGTGCACAGCATGGAAAATGAAGGCCATTTTAGGGAACTGAAAGCTTAGCATAGTGCGTGCTGCACGCCATTCATTATGTTCAGTCACTAAGAAAGTAGACAGAGCAGAATGGATCACAGGACAATAAAACAACATCTGTTTACGAGCTCACAAGTGGTAAAACCTCTAAAACGGTTTCTCCCTCCCATCTATCCACAATATCAGTCAACTGAGTAAAGCTTCCTAATGTCTCTGTAGCATGTTTTTCTTCATATTTATGACAAAGTAAATCTGGACAGGAGGAATGATCGAAAGAGAGAGATAGCTCTGAAATAATGCCATAAATCAAAACAGAACTTTCGCCATTTCCTTTAAAGCCTTTAAATATGAAACCAGATGTTGGCTTTGTAGCCTTCATTGTTTTTCCTTTTTTCCTTTTATAGCTTTTTTATTTTTTTTTTCAAGCCAACTAAAATGTCCTCCCTGCCTGAGGTGCCTGGTCTGTTTTGAGTTGATATGAAGAGCTAGTAGACCTTTTTGACCAATCCATGTCTGCTTTTTCAACATCATTCCACCAGTTCCACTCCCCTAAAGCACTGTCTTCTGTTCTGCAACTGGGATGGTGGGGTGGGGGGATGAGAAGGGGAAAATGTCTACAATGGAAATGTTTTATTCAGAATCAGTCTTTCCTCTCTCCCCTGTGCGTGCTGATCTATCTCGCACGTTATCCTTGGCGTTTCTGTTCCTTCATAGTCTGTCTAGCAGGGGTTCCTGCGTGCAAATCGTCAAACACTGGGGCAGTTCTGCCAGGTGACCAGCAGCCAGTGATTACAGTGTATGTGGGATGTCGCTGTGACTCGTGTGGAAACTGCCCTTCAGGTGGAGTGAGCATTAGCAGCTCGCAGTAGTTCTTCAGTCGTATCCGCTCACTGGGAGACATGACTGCACTAGCTCATGACTCCCCATATGATCAGAGAGATTTCGCACCGGAGTGTTCAAAGGCCTTACAGCCACACTGCCGGTGCTTGCTGCGGGTAGATCTAAAGCAAATATTGCTCTGAGGTAGTCTACGGCTGCTCGTGGAGGAAAGTCGGGCCTGTGTAGGAATGAAAGGATATACAATATTTCCCCTCTTTATTTCCTCTTTCTCCCTTTCATATGGAGCTAAAGCAAATGTTGATACTGAATTCAGATAGCGCTGATCCCCCACATCATGCAGAGAGAGCGGATAAAATGTATTTGTGTCTTTACCGGAGTTCACATGATCCACCCACTGAAAATAAATGGAAAAAAAGGGCGGATAGTGTGGTGGAGATGATCAAGGGCACCTCACTTCTAAAACCTCCACATTGTACAGAACTCACTAAGTGTTCCTGTTCCTCACATCCATATGCTCTCTCTTTTGTAAAACGTTTCCTTCTTATTTTGTCCGTATTTTTCTGCCAATTAGATCGCTCCCAGCATAGTCTGCCTGTACCGTTCTTGCGCCGCCAATCTGGAAGCACAGAAGGCAAGCACATGCCTTCTTTAATATGTGTGGAGACAGCCACAGTCTTTTTCTGAAACACTGGCCTTGCAGCATACATTGAGTGCCATAGTGCATTCAGAACAGAACTCCGAGTGCGGCTATGCTCCGTAATGTTAGAAATACTAACAGCATGTGAGCTAATAAATCTTTAGACATGAAGGTACCATCACTTAACAGTCTGCTAAAAAAATAAGAGTTCCTAAGTTATGCTTGGCTTGGTCATATTGCCCCATGAAAATAAAACTTTTAATTAGATTAGAATATTAACATTGTGTGGAGGTTCCTCGTACTTTAAGGTTCTTCATGTTTGCACATCTTACAGAAATGACTCTTTTAATTGTTTCTTCTTTGGCATTACTCCGAAGCACCTTTATTTTAACGAGTGTGACTGAAGCATGCATTTTAGCCCATGTTTTTAATTTCAAGTGAATTTCAAGAATTTACAGATGCAGTTGCAATACTTTGTGGAGGTATCTCAGCATGAAAAAGGAGAAAGTGAGAACCGGAGGGATGTTTTTTGAGTCTTCATTGTACTCGACAGTGTATTTGGGGAACCATTTGCATAAAGAGCAAATCCCTGCAGTCCTAACCTTAAGAAAGTGGTGCGGGCAGGGCTCCCAAACAAAAGCTCTGCCAATTAAAGCCACTCTTGCTACTGTCTGCAGTCAAGAACACTGCTTCCCAGTAATGACTCAGTCTCTCAATCTACATGACAGCATGTCAGCGGACCTCTCCCTGCTCAGGGAGCAATCTTAATTGGTGAAGTCTCAGGGGAGGCTGTGTTGGGATGTGGAAGCTGGGGCCGGTGCTTTTGTAGTGTCTTGGTCAGTGCTTTATTTTGTGCCCTACTTTCCGTGTGGAAGACGGAGGGCAAATTATAGGCAGCGTTTCAGTTCTCTGGCCAAATGAACAGTTCTGTCCTATAAAGAAGGTACAAGATGTGTCTGTAGATAGAGAAGCTAACAAGAAGCTGAGAGTGAGAGGGGATAAAGCTGAGTGAAGAACACTTTAGAGCAGGAGAACAGAACTGTTGATGAACAATTGGGTAGAAAAATATAAAATATCTGTTGCTGAGGTTCTATACACACATGGGAGGAGTTGGACAAATCACGAAACAAAGCAGGTTTTTCCAGGTGTACTATACCTTGTTTGGGATGAAAAAACAATCTGTGTAGAACTATTTGATATATTTGGTATATAATTTCAGAGGCCTACAAGAATACTCTTTTTGCTCTAAAATGTTTACATAACCGGCTTTTCTGTGCACACAGTTCCTGAGCCTGATAGAAATAATTATCACCTTGGTGAGACTGGGTGCATGCAGCACCTATGAGGGTTCCACAATAACATATTGGCTGTCAGTGTGTATTTCTGGACCAACTACTTCCTGGAGTTCTTCATCACTTTCTGATGTGCTAGCTCTCCTTGACTCTTAACTAACGAAACATCCACATGCTTAATGAGTTTTTAAATATCGCCACCGCACTTCATTTTCACTATGGTGAGCTTTTAATTTGCCGAGCAATTAAGTGCAGGCTCTCATCCATCAGCTCTGGTTTGTCTAGAGGGAGCCTCACCGCTGTTTATTGATGGCTTCCACAGAAACACTGTGGTTAAATGAGAACTCCCATGGTGGGGGTCATTCCAACCAGCTTCAGGAAGCCATAGACTGACACTGGAGATGAATTGTTAGCCTGGCCAGTTACACCTCAGATACCTGCAGATATTAGCAGGCACGGCTGGAAAGGTCTTTAGCTGGTGTGATGGATATTTCTAAATGTATATAGGTGCTATGCGCCATCTGTTTCTGGCTGTGGAAAAAAAAAAATCTCAAAAATTCTTCACTTGCAAACAGTTCTCACTGCATGTGAAAGGGACTGCACCAGGTGAAGTGAGAACTGACTGGTCACACGTCAATGTGGGAAACTTATGCAGAATCCTATGCAGAAGTGTGAGAGGAAATCATCGCACTTTTCTTCTACTGCTGGAGTTCAAACACATTGAAGGCTACTGTAAACAATGATAGATATCCCCTGAGATCTTTCTACTCCAGGGCTCCAATAAAGGCATCAATGTGCATAAGAGAGATGAAAAATGGTCCATCTTCTTCACTGGACTCAAAGATGAATAAATTCATCGATGCTTGAGCAGGTTTCACTGAGGCCACTTTGACCCGCGTGACCTATAGCGAGCCGGTGACGCTCTTTCAGGACAGAGCTTTGTGCACTTTCAGGAATACCCAGGGAGCGACTCCCACTAATACATCCTCATCCCTCATCTCGACAGACACCAGACGACGGGAAAAGTGCCGGGGAAGAATATTCAGTCTCCCTTGAGTAGCCTGTAATAAATTACACTTTCATCCACTGAGCGAACCGTTTGAGATTCTATCCATCTCTGTATTTTTTTTTTTTTCAATTCTGCATCCCTCGCTCTTCATTCCAGCTTGGCTGTCAGGAACCACCTGGCCATAGTTTCATGTGTACCCAGTGTACCTTAAGTGTATCGTTCCCTATACATGCAGATTAAAAAAATACTTTTTAGCTCACACCAGAGATATTAAATTATCTCTGTCGGCCTTCTGGACCTTTAGAAGGCTGACAAAATTTCAGCTCTTCCATTGTGGTGGAAGTGCTTTCATATCATTTCAGATTCAATCGCTGACTTTTGTGTTATTTGGTGTCCACAGTTTGCTTAGATTTTTGACTATTATGGGCAAGGCATTGTGGCTTAAGGGCTATGGCATGATCTGCTGTGGCCCTTTGTTTCTTATTCATTCACTCTCATAACAAAAACGCATATTTAGTCATAAACAGTAAAGCAATAAATATTTTAAGGTCACTAATGGTGACCTTAAGGGTGATTTCAGAGAGCATATTGTAAAACCTTGGCAAAATGAGGCTGTCATTCATCTGCTTTTTCTTTCTCGCTCCCTCTCTCTCTCTTTCTCTCTCTCCCTCTGTCTGTCTCTCCCCTTCTTTTCTCTTCTTCCCTCCTTAACCTTCGTCTGATTCATGCAGACTTATCGCCCTTGGGCAAACCCAGTGGCATTTCCATAGCAACCACCTGCCCCCTCCAGCTCTATGGCTGCAGTGGATCAGCAGTTCTCTCTCTCTCTCTCTCTCTCTCTCTCTCTCTCTCTCTCTCTCTCTCTTTTCTCTCTCTT
>JBBPCZ010000002.1:11811720-11823366 GCA_037974445.1 Brycinus macrolepidotus | reverse complement strand
TATATATATACAGTGTACAGCAAGTTTTGCTAAGTCTATATGTGTGATCCTTGCCCAATTTAGTTGTATTTTTTCATTTCATTTTCCCTCTCTGTTTTTTTTTTTCTGTCTCTCTCTTTTTTACATTTTTTTTAATGTTAACTTTCCCGGCATGCACACATCGCCGGCGGCAGCCTGCTACCACAGGTCCAGTGTAAGGTAAATGAGTGTAAGCAGCAGCTCCTGTGTGGGGACTTCCAGAGGTAAACATCTCGCCTGGCCCGGGAGTGACGTGCAGCACTTCTCTTTTAACAGCTATCACTACCCACGCTGCCTAAATGGAGGATTTAGGTTTCTCTACATTTCTCTTGCTTTTTCACACCTTGACAGCAGTTAGAACTAGAGGCACACTTTTGGCATGTGAAATTTCTGGCCTAAAACTGAGCAGTTTCTCCAGTCGCTCTGTCCCCTTCTTTTGTCCTTCTTCTTGAACTCTGCTTGGTCCCCTACTATATAAGTGCTTTTATTATGAGGGCACTTTCATTCAACTCATTTGTAGACTTAACCGGCTTCTGAGTCTTTAGACTTTTACTCAGTAACTACTACAACGTCTTCTTTTACTAGTATGACACTTATATTTATAAATACACCCTGTGTCTAAAGTATCCAGGTACCTCTTCTAATTTGTGAAGTCATATGTCTCCATTGCTGACACAGGTGTCCAATCGTGAATACACAGATTATTTTGTCTTAAAAGAGTGGAATACTCTAGAGTCATCATGGTCCAGGTTTCCAGGCTCAATCCCACGTGTCAGCTAGAGAGGTATAAGGCCCCCCAGTACTGAGCTGTAGAGTAGTGGAACTGTGTGCTCTGGAGCTCCATCAAGTACCCTTGGGATGAGTTTAGTGATGCTTATAATCCAGAACTAATCATTCAACATCAGTACCAAACCTCACTAATACTCTTGTGGCTCAATGCAATCAAATCCTCATAGCAGTGTCCCAACATATGGTATAAACACTAGAATACTGCTGCAAAGGAGGGACACATACCGATTAATATCCCTGATTTCAGAAGGAGCATTAGATGAGGAGTTATGGTTATGATTATGATGAACTGAAATGTAGACCCATATAGAGGCCATTAGGGGTTAATGCCCCTGGTAAACACCAGGCAGTAACATACAGCATGGAGTTATGAATGTTAAAGATTGTTCATTACCAGACTAAGAATGCTTGCGTAAGTGGAGAGATATGGTAAACAGAATGAATTTTCAAAGCTTTTTAGAAAAGAAATCTCCCGGGTCACAAAAGTTACCTTTGTTTTCTTTGCTTTTTCTTTGTTTTTCCAATGATATACAACACACAACAAGCATTTATCATGTCTAATGCATCGTGCTGGAAAATAAAAATACATATGCATTTGAATCAACCGAATATTATGAACATTACCTGGCAAATATGAATGTAAGGGTTCTGGTGTGAGGGAAATATCTGCCCATTTTTTATATGAAAAGGGGATTTGTGATATTTGCAGGAAGAGATATCGATGTTAAAATTACACCCAGTGTACTGAGCATACAGTAACATATAGCGGTGTGTGCACATGTATAAATGTGTGAAAGTGTGTCAGCTGATGTGTGTGTGTGGGGTCTCATCTCAGCATAAAAGGAGCAATATTCATCTCCCTCTTTCTGTGTCTGTGTGTGTGCATCTGTGTGTGTGTGTGTGTTAGACATAGAGAGAGAGAGAGAGACAGTTAAGATGAGAATCATCATCTGGCTGTGACTGGCATAATTGGCTCTTTTCTTCCCTGCCGCTACTTAGCGCTGATAGCCCAATTTAGCCGCCGCATGCTAAAGACACTTTCAGAGTGTAATCAAAATTAAAGAGAATGGGTTTTACTCACTTTAAAGGCCTTTTTGAGGCACTCTCTGTGGACTGAAACGCTGATGGGTCCCTTTAGTTGTCAGAGGAGCTGGGACCACATGCAGTTAGTGAGGTCTGATGACGATCACTCGCCTGTGGTGTGTCCTTAGGTAACGATGGAGGATATACTCCACACATACCAGCTCCTCTAAGGCCAGCCCAGTCCTCCACAGACTGGCGAGCATTGTGCCGCTGCTCTCTAGTAATAATCGCATGGAGATTTTTGTAAATTGGACTCCAGATACTATCAAAAGACTATTTAAGGCTTTCAAGTAAAGATATCCATAGTTAAGTGACAAAGGATGAGTGGATTGCACTTCATATCGCTGTGCGCATGCTGATGCATTTTTCCACCCTTTTTGCAGATGATTGGCTTATGACTACAGTGGAAATGGACAGTAGCTTTGAGATAATCTGTCATTTCCTTTCAGGCTGCTCTGTCGCTCCGTCTGCCTCTGTCTCCCTTTTTACTCCTGATCTTTCATATTCTCTCTCTCTCTCTCTTTCTTTCCCTCTCTCTCCTTCTCTCTCTCTCTCTCTCTCTCTCTCTCTCTCTTTCATATATGCATAGTGGTTTGAGTTTTCTCGCTGCGGGCTATTTCCTTTGGTAGGCTGAATAAAATGCAAATGCAGCAGATGAGAATGAAAGGAGAAAAGGACTGTTCTGTGGTTTTGTTCCTATTAGTATGAGCCATAGTCGCAAAAAACCTTGAATGTATCTGAGGAACACTTCTCCCTAAGAGCTCGGAGCTAAGCGCCGTACTATCCTTAGAAAGCTGTCACTTTACGCTTTTGGCTGTATACATGGTCCATACAGCTTTGTCGGCTCATGACAGCCTGTTCGTAATATGCTAATTTCCAAAATTAAAGTCATAACTACAAATATGTAAACCCAGTTTTGTTTATGGAGACTATATAGGTACTAATTTGCGTAGGTAGTATTTTAGGTGCCTTATTTGCTAAGTATAAGTGTTAAACCACACAAAACAAACCAGTCAAGAGCTTTAAAAGAGTTCTTCTGCAAGGCATTCACTGCTAGTTCTTGCATTTAAAACTCTTGTCTGCTTTTTTGGAGAGGAACAAGAGCGCTATCATCCTTCAATGATTTAGCGTCTGGAGCTGCTACCACTTTGTTATTCTGAAATCCTAGATTGTGCTTTAAAAGAAGTAGGATAATAAGTGCTTCATTACAACTGCCATTAAATATTGACAAACACATTGCTCACAAAATGAGTGGCAGAAACTGCTGAATTTAAATTAGAGATGGGCAATTTTCTTTTCAGTCTGATATCAAGTAATACCAGAGCTAATATCCCGATACAGAAACTACCCGTTAATGAAACTGTCACATAAACTAATTTTTATAAAAATAACTTCAATTTAATCTGTCACTCTAGAGCATTTGCTACATCTCCAGTGGTCATCTATGCCTCTGTGTGTATGAGGACAGTGGGAGAGGGTAAAAGGAAAAGTATTTCCTATCCAACACAATTATTTATTAAAGTCATTAGTCATTTTTCAGCTTTTCTCCATCAGAGACACTCTTTCATTACCAGTTTAATAATGCTGATGTGTTCTCAGTTTACTATTTAAAAACATTTTAATATGAGGATTGATTGTCAAAAAGTAATCCTAAAAACGTAATCCCACCCCTAATTCAAATTCTGTTCATTTAGTACAGCATCAACAAAAGCTTTAGAACATGACCACGATATAATTGTACCACACTCTCTGTCAGTAAACTCTGGGGAGTTTCAGGGTGTCCTGGGTGCTCTTCATTCGGGGCTTTACTGTCTGACATGGAGCAGTGGGCTAGTGAGCTGGTGCTGTGACGGAGAGAGGAAGAGAGGAGGACAAAAGGAAAGATAATCCTAGCCATCCTGCCCCTGTAAAAGGAGCTTTCTTTGAAAGAAGGCCTTGTGTGTTTAGCAGAAGCACTGGCTCTCACCTGCAGGAGAGAAAGAGATTTGAATTGTAATCACTTAAAGATGAGAGCGCTGCACAATCAGAACTTTTTCCTCACATTACGATAAGCTAGGAAGATATATGATATGTGATCTATGTGGAATCCATACAAGAGGTTGATTGAGTTTTATTTTCTTATCACCAGGTCAGTATTTCTGATACATTTGCCCACCTCGAGGTGCCTCCATCTCTAAAGTGTCATTACAGAGAATGTTCTGTAGAGTGTATTATGAAGAGCAAGTTTTCCTGTTTCTTGCTTTTTTAGGGGTGATAGTGCCAGTAGCCTTGTCCAGTGGAGATGGAAAACAGGGCCAGAGCAAGCACAAGTTCTGTTTTTGTTTGCTGTTTATTCTACTCCCTGAATTCTTCTTGCGTTCACATAATGGAAATATCTCGAAAAAACATGTATAGAAAATAAGGGTTGTGTTACAGAGCTACGCCTATGTGTGATTCAATTTCGCTCGGATTTGCTGTGATCCATGAGTGGACTCCCTTGGGAAATATGTACTTTGATTAATGTAATCCTGTGGAATGGGTGAAATAGGTGTGTGTGTGTGTGTGTGTGTGTGTGTGTGTGTGTGTGTGTGTGTGTGTGTGTGTGTGTGTGTGTGTGTGTGTGGATGTATGTATGTGTACGTGCAGGGAAGAAGAGCAAACGGAATCATTTGGGAAAGTACACGGATACACAAAACAAGCAACAGCACTTAACTCACACCTCTAGAAATCAAATCCCTACTTGTATACTCATCTTAGTGATCAGTGGCAGCACTGAGGCATTTCGGTCTGCCTGTTATTAGCCATGCTAAAATGATGCTGGCTGACTGAGTCCTATATCTGGTGTTACTATTACATGTTTGAGGCTATGAGCTGCTATACAACACCGTGTCTAATGACAGCGCACCAGGCACTTCATGTCTGTGTAACCCGGCCTAGAGATGGATGTTCCCTGTCTTAGCCTGAACACCTTCTGACGTATCAGGTTTTACAGACCCACGACTTAATCATGTGGGGGAAATGATAAGTGAGGGACTTTCTGGAAGGTAGTGGCTTGGCCACACGGTCCAGCTGGACATATGGCTGTTCTAAATGTTCTGCAATGTTCTCCAGCGTTCACCAGTCTGGAGGATGAGTGAGCACAGGTAAGGACTTGTTCTTGCTACCAGATACGAAAAACAAGGATATGTTTGGACAGTCTAATTGACGAAAGATATACTCATTACTGTGGCCTGGGCAGCTTTAGTTCACACCTGAAGCATCACAAGAAAAGGAGTTACAAGGAATTAATTGACCAAGTAAATAAATAAATACATAAATAACATTTTATCCAACGATGCTAATGCATGCGGGTATATATTAAATTTTCTATGCACTCTGTAATATGATGTCAAAGCTCAAACAGTCCCACATACGCCCTGATTAAGCTGTTCATTACCAAGAACCAAATTCAGTGAGGAAAAGGCCACGGAACTTCTTGTGTCTACAGTAAAGCTTTTATTTAGTTGGATGAACATCTGAATGTTTTGTCCCATTGTTGTGTCTATTTTGTTTTGTTTACATGCAATTTTCTTATTTCTATTCACAATTAGAATCCCTGGTTGGTGTTTTTAAAATAAAACAATAGCGTCACATTAATAAAACAATAATGTCACGTGACCAAATTGCTATATTTAATACAACACGAGATTAAACCAAAAAAAAAAACAACACATTGTAGCTATAAGGTTTGATCATTATAATTTTTTTCTAGCGAACTCACTGAGCACAGGAGCCAGGATCCCCATTTGGCCATGAATGGGTTAAGACGAGCTGAACCAGTAGGCCGCTCAGTAATCACCTCAGTGACGCTCTAACAAAGATGTTCTCCAGCAGCTAAACAGCAATTCATCATCACCTCCCATCACGGGACGAGAGGAGTCCTGCAACTTTCCCTCGCAGAGGAGTCCTCCTGAACGCCTCAGACACATATAGGACGGTCTGAGGAAATGTCTCTGAGGTGTTTTTCTTACGTGCAGTACTGGTCTGCTGTTCCTGTGGCCTATAGAGAGAACAGCGACTGTCCTGGACGGGTCGTCAGTGAACATGATGGGTTTATCCAAACGAAGAGAAGAACAGAGTCACCACAAAGCATGTTAATATGTTTAGATGGGCTAGTTCCCATTTTTTCTTAAATCACTCACCTTAATGAGAGAGAGAGAGAGATTAAGAGAGAGAGACAGAGAGAGGCTGGTGGTCTCCTTCTGCAGTGGGTCCAGGCTCTGCTCTGCTCGCCGTGTTCTCCTCCTGCTTCTGCTCTCCACCCGACTGAGTCCCTCTCTCCTCCGCTCTGCTATTATTTCCCCCTTAAACAGATGAAAATTTATGCTAATGAAAATCAGCACTAACTGTTAGTTGGTTGTTATGCAGGAGAGTCCTTCTCTCTCCGAGCTGCTCTGGAAACAATAGAGCACAACATGGCAGAGCAGGATATCCTACAGAAAGACATACAAACAAATAAACAGGGACGCACATCCCCCCAAATTCACCTTACATAATTCCTCTTCCTTTCGTTAGTCTAACGAGAGCTACTTGCCAATAAATTAATTTTATTTAAACTTTACGCTTTACTCCGAGACCTCCCTGCTCGGCTTCTCCCTCAGAACCGCTTGTCTGAGTCTTACCAAGCACTGTGAGAAATAAAGCACGAACAAAATAACAGACAAACGCAGATTTGAAGAGCCTGCTCAGCTCCCCGGACCCCAGTCCTAATGTCAATTTAAAATACTAATAATATTAATAATAATAAAACAATAATAAGAAATAGCTTAATTCCAAGCAACGACCCGTTTTTATAATGTAAATAGTTATATGTTTACAAGACAATAATGTACAAATTCAGCTAAGCTAGTTTAAAAGCAGGCTGTCTTTAAATGATTACGCCTTAAATAACCATAAATAAAACCAATGCTAAATACATCACGGGAGAAAGTATAAAACTAAAACTGATACTTTGTCTTTAATATTTAAATAACAATAGTTTCTGCGTTGTAATCTTCAGAGTACCCGTTTTCCATGTTGCTAGAATAAAAAATGGACTACTTTTAAATGTTTCCGCGTCAACTTTTTAAAAACTTTTTAATTAGTTCAAAGAGAATATAAACGCATGAATAAATTAAACAGCTCTTTTTTTTTTTAAAATAAAACTTGTTTTATAACCTTTGAAACCTGGTTGAATTAATCCAGGCACGTTTTGGCTCAGTTAGACTAGTTTTAATCCCATAACAGCAAGTTCTAGTTTTAGGCTTTGAACTAAAACTGGAACAGCCGACACACACACACACACACACACACATACAGACACGCATACACACACACACACACACACACACACACACACACACACACACACACACACACACACACACAGTATGGGTGTATTCAGGAGCCAGAGTGTATCAGTGGTCTGATCAGTGGCGGGGTCCCTGGGCCCGGAGTGGTTCAGAGACGGCTGTGTGGAGACCCTCCGCTGCTCCGCGTCTTAAAGACAGGATCGGGGATCTGCCACGCAGCCAATGAGCGTGCGCCTTGCTTGGCACCCGGCGCAGTGATTGGCCGCGAGCTGCTGAAGGCTGTGCGCACGCCCCGACTGATCGTAAACACTGGAGAAGAGTCTGAGGCACCGAGGCAGGAGCGGATAAAACTGTCAGAGGAACCAGAGAGGAGAGAGGAGCGCCACTCTCCACCAGCCGCGCCTTTATCACTTCAAACTGTCGTTAGGCTTCATACGTGCGTTTTTTAAGTTGCAGTCTGATGGACCTGGTGAGATAAAACACGTTTAAAATAAACCTCGAGGAAAGAGTGGAAGTGAGGCCGAGGCAGTTCCCAGGACGAGCGGGAAGTTTTTACAAAGGAATCGCCCTGAAATCGCCCTGATGCCTCTCTGAGAAAAGAGAGCAGCCGTTCCTCCACGTGGGATTTACCAAACCTATACCCTGAGTCAGAGTACATGGGACGCGAGACTCAGCTGTGTGCTTATTTTTAATTGTTTTTTTTTATTTTTTATTTTTTTACAAATTTGTGATTGTTTTTTTTCTTTGCATTTTTCTGAATAGGACATTATGACTTTTACGCAAGGAATCCAGAGTTGAGCAGAAGTGAAAAGCGATTTCGCCGGGAAATGTGGATTTCTACTTTCCAAAGTCAATTTCCTCTCTGAAAAAAATTGATGGATATTTCTGATTACTGCTCTGAGTTGGATCAAACCAAAATTCCAAGCATAGTTTTCCCCAGTTTGAATAATTCATGAAATAGAGCGTCCCTTCCTGGGCTGGAAGAAAGTTACGACAGTGTACTGGGAGGGGGGATAATAATAAGTAGACTCCTACAGAAGTGCTGAGGGGGGGAATGGCCACGGCGGCTTCCAACCCCTACCTGTCCAGCAGCAGTGTCCTCTCTTCAGGCTCCTTAGTGCCCTCGGAGTCCGGAGGTGGTGGCATGCAGCCGGGCAGTGGCGTCGTGACCTCGGTGTCAGGGGGATACAGGGGGGATCCTGCGGTCAAGATGGTGCAGAGCGACTTTATGCAGGGGAGCATTGCAGCCAGTAACGGGGGGCACATGTTAAGCCATGCCCACCAGTGGGTCACCTCGCTGCCACACGCCGCCGCCGCCGCTGCCGCCGCCGCTGCTGCCGCCGCAGCCGAGGCTGGTTCTCCCTGGTCATCCAGCCCAGCTGGCATGGCAGGCAGCCCCCAGCAGCAGGACGTCAAGGGAAGTTCAAACAGAGAAGACCTGCATTCAGGTACCGCGCTGCACCACCGCCCTCCACACATAGGAGCCCACCAGTCCCACCAGAGCGCGTGGGGTGGCACGACAGCAGCGCACATTAGCACCATCACCGGGGCTCAGCAGCAGTCCCAGCAGTCCCTCATCTACTCCCAGCCGAGCGGCTTCACAGTCAACGGGATGCTGAACCCTACCGGGAGCCTGGTCCACCCAGGACTGATGCGTGGCGATTCTCCAGAGATGGACCACCACCATCACCACCACCACCACCACCAGCATCAGCACCCTCACCACCACCACCAGCAGCACCACGGCGGCGTCAACAGCCACGACTCTCACTCCGACGAGGACACGCCGACTTCCGACGACCTGGAGCAGTTCGCCAAGCAGTTCAAGCAGCGCCGGATAAAGCTGGGCTTCACACAGGCCGACGTGGGCCTGGCCCTCGGGACCCTATACGGCAACGTCTTCTCGCAGACCACCATCTGTCGGTTCGAGGCGTTGCAGCTGAGCTTCAAAAACATGTGCAAGCTGAAGCCGCTCTTGAACAAGTGGCTGGAGGAGGCGGACTCGACTACGGGCAGTCCCACCAGCATCGACAAGATCGCGGCTCAGGGCCGCAAGCGCAAGAAGCGCACCTCTATCGAGGTGAGCGTCAAAGGGGCTCTGGAGAGCCACTTCCTCAAGTGTCCCAAGCCCTCGGCACAGGAGATCACCAGTCTGGCGGACAACCTGCAGCTGGAGAAGGAGGTGGTCCGGGTCTGGTTCTGTAACCGCAGGCAGAAGGAGAAGAGGATGACCCCGCCTGGAGTGGGCCAGAGCCCGGAGGACGTGTACTCTCAGTCCGGCAACGTGAGTGCAGACACACCGCCTCCGTCCATGGACTGCAAACGTATGTTCACTGAGACATAGAGCTCGCATTTTCTGTACAGTTCAGTTAAACTGGACGACCACCAGGCACCATTTAAAGTACCCTTATGAGTGAGTTGCACTGCTGCAGATGTGTACATTTAGGAGAAAGAAAAAAACTCGAAAGTCGTCCTAGAAACTCTTCTTCTTTAAATCTGCCTACTGACCTCCAATGTCCCTAACTCTAAATGGCTGTCTCTGCTCTGTCTTGCAGGAGAATTTTGTGATAGATTGCTTAAAAGATGCAAGTTTGAAAGGTGAACCAGAGGACCAGGTGGGGATCTCTTCGTGCTCCTATCGCCCGGTGGTTCTGGCCCACTGACACTCCAACCGTGAGCAAAACACGAGACTAGATGTTTTTTTTTTTGTTTAATTTCTCTGTGGATTGCCCTGGAGAGAAATTGAGAAAATGACTGGCACGGACACCACCCTCGGTGAAGACAAACGAGCTCCAGGACGCATCGCCATTTTAACACTGAGGAATAACATTATTCCTGTTAACAAAAGGGAATTGTCTTATTACCTCGCGTTACTGGCTGCTGTCCACTTCCCCAAGACTTGCTCTGCTGCAAACTTCAGCTTTTCTATTCCAGATTTTTTTTGGTGGACCGCACTTCTGTGAATAGTTTTCACACAGGGAAAAAACATTAAGAGGAAAACAAAGATTCTAAAACTGCACTTATTCCTCCTTCAGCCTACCCTAATGTAAAACCTTCCTCTCCCTCTCCTTTTTTAGTTTTAATTTTTTAGTTTTATTTGATTATTATTATTATTATAATTATTATTATTATTTGTTTGACTGAATAATTGTGGACTCTGTCCCTGTCCTAACTGCTATTTCCATGCAGTAGTTTTGGCGAATTTTGATAAGTCTGTGTAAGTTTGGCAATATGAATTCTCAGTGGTGATCTACTTGCTTTCTATTTTTCACTGAAATCCCACTTTGGAATATTTGATTTCGGAAGTTCCCCGAACTGTGGCGAGCTGTGACCTTTCTCTTAGTCGTAGCATTTTCATGTGCACCGTTTCTCCCTCTCCTCTTTTAATTCTGAGTCATATTCTACACACTTTTTCCACAATCGTAATTTAAAAATTTGCCTACAGAACAGAACAGCACACCGATAAAACCTGATAGGTCGAACGATTTGATTTGATTTTGATTTCTGTGGTTGTTATTTAAGTTCAGTATTGAGTCAGTCGGAGGTGATCGAGAATAATAAATTTGATAGATCTGACCCGCCACTCTGTGTTGTTTTATTTCGCTCAGGCTGCAGCATGTCTATATAAAAACATTTAGAATAATAATAATAGAAAAAAAAATCATTCTTTCGATTGAGAGTTTGTAGTCATGGATTAAGCTTTGTTATTTTTCTCGGGTTCACTGACCTTTGGCCTTTATAAATATAGAAATATCACAAAAAATATTCAGGCTAATTAAAAAAAAGATAAAGATAGGAGATACAAGGAAAAACAAAACATTGGAGGTTTTCAAATTTACTTCAAGGAAAGACATTTTTTTCCTAAAAAGAAAAAAACATTTATTGGTGCGCGATGTTGCTGTTTTTGCATTTCTTTCTTTTATTCTTCCTTTGTTTGTTTGTTTCCTTTCTTTCTTTCTTTCTTTACTAACCGCATAGGCTGTTATTTTTATTTCTTTATTTACTGTTTACGGTTCTCTTGTCCTAAAGCTGCACCCCTCAACATAAACTCTGATTCTGCACTAGAAGTAAAACTTCTGCGCTTTTTGCGCACTGAATGTGGCGCAAACTACCCTCCATTTTAATCTGGGGGCCTGGATTTTGCTTAGGATAAAAATTCAACAGACAAACTTTTATTGTTGTTTCATTATTTTTAGTGTGTAAAAAACAAAAACAAAAGAGCGTGCAGAATTAAGTTAATCATTATCTGGATGACACAGAGCTACAAAACAGAACTCCACTACCACCACTGTTCAGTTTACAAACATACTTTATTTGACTCTCTTCAGACTAATTTACTATTTATCTATCTATTTATTTGTTTATTTATTTGTTTATCTATCTATCTATCTATCTATCTATCTATCTATCTATCTATCTATCTATCTATCTATCTATCTATCTATCT
>JBBPCZ010000002.1:11793976-11811451 GCA_037974445.1 Brycinus macrolepidotus | reverse complement strand
GTGTGTGTGTGTGTGTGTGTGTGTGTGTGTGTGTGTGTGTGTGTGTGTGTGTGTGTGTGTGTGTGTGTGTGTTAAGGCGCTGCAGCAGAATAAAAGCGTGCGCGTTCCTCCACGGCGCGCTGACGTCATGCGCCCGCTGTGTGCGGGTTCGTATTCAGGCCACGTCTCGCGCCGGGTGCAGCAGGCCGAGATCCTCCAGCAGATTGCAGTGAGGGGCTGGGACTCAGCCGCCCCCCCGCCCCCCCAGAATAAACCCTCCGCTTCTGCTCGGGGCGTGTGGGCCGCTCAGTCTTCCTCACACTATTTTAGTGTGTTTGGTCCTGGGGTGTGCGGAGCGGCTGAGCTCCGGGCCGGGCCGGACGGAGGGAGCGGCTCCTTCATTGTTCCTCTGTTCTTCTGGAGGAACTTTTGTCTCCAGCTCACTGTTACCCGCCACCCCTTAGATTTAAATTTCGTGGATGATTTACTACCCACCGGTTGCGTGGCAACCAAACCCAACCTGCACCCAGCAGCAGCAGCTCGGTCACATTAACATCAACCAATCAACGGAGAGCTTCACATACACTGGAGTCAAAAATCCCAGTTCAAACATGTGATTTAAAACTGACGGCTAGAGCAACGGTAATAATAATAATAATAATAATAATAATAATAATAATAATAATAATAATAATAATAATAATAAAAACAACAATAATAATAATAACAATAACAAAAATAACAAATGTATTATTATTATTATTATTATTACTACTATTATTATTATCATCATCAATAGTAATACTAATGGTAATAATAATAATAGTAATATAATGTTGCTGTTGTATTAAATAAAACTGGTACAATCGGTTAGGATAACACTAGGTGATACTAGGAGAAGCATTTTATTGTACTTTTTTGTTTGTTTGCTAAAACATACGTTAAAAAGTAAAAACAATCCATAAACCTGTTTAAACTGATAGAAACGCTTTGCTCACTTTACTTTCTCTTGAAGTCTGTTTAACACTGTTAACAATTTTTATTTATTAACAGTGGTAATAAATTCACTCAGCTTTAAAAGCCGTGCTGAACTCACCCGAACCCGAAAAAGCAGGTTTATTTTCATTCTTCTAGTTTCTTCAGTTCATTCTTCATTTGTTTTGAATTTAAAACACAAGGAGAGCGATGGTCACTCCTCTCCACCTCTCTCTCCAACTGTGAACTCTAAGCACTTGCTCCAAAGGCCACTACCTAATATTCTAATAATCTAATATTTAACAAATAATTTAGACTGATTTTTCATGCAAAATGTAAACAAATAATTACATTTGACTATATACGGACTGTAAGCGTTGACAGTCACTGCTCACATTTCTTTAGCGCCATCTTTTGGACGCGTACAAGCGTTTATGCCTCCAAATCTGATAACTGAGAGGTAATTTATTTATCTCTAAGTAAGTTCAGTATGTAGATTGATTTCAAATAACTTGATATTACCAAACGTAATGTCTGTAGTATGTGTAGATCATACTTATTTCTCTAAAAATAAATAAAGCAATGACTAAAACACTATTATTATAAAGTATAATGTGAAGGTTTTAAAGTTTAAAGGAAAATATACAATATACAGGGCTTTGAGGTTTCTTTATTAAAGATTTTACAGTTTTATATATATATATATATATATATATATATATATATATAACTATGGCACCTCTTTGAATGTTTTAATTGTCCTTTCTGATGCAACTGTTCTTTTCACTGAGTATGGTTCTTTAAAGAACTCTTTAAATTGGCTCTACATAGCACCACTACAGTTAGAAGTAAGTCAAACAACCCATTTTGTTAGAGAATATGGGCTTTAACTGTAATATCAATTGAAAACATTCTAACTTTGAGAGAATGGGAACCATACCAACAGGTAATTGAATTATATGGAATATTAAAAGGCTCTGTTTGCACATTTGAACTGTCTGGATGTGAAATGAGAGAATGAACACTGTGGGTTTATAAAGCTGCAGATAAAGAGAGAGAGAGAGAGAGAGAGAGAGTGTCTAGTGGAGTTATTGAAGCAGACTCTTTCAGTGGTCAGGGCACCTCTGTCATACACCTGCTGCAAGCCAGTGGCACGAGGCCCGGACGGGTCAGCTGGCCCAGCAGGCTCCTCACCCCAGCACCAGTAGCCAAGGTGACAGCATATCAGAACCTGCCCAGAGTTTGGGAGCTGACTCTGAACGCATCGCTGCCTCTGACCGCTGGCTGGGCCTGTGGGGAGCGGAAACATAAACACTCATGCGGATCCTCTGTAACGAACCTGGCCCTACGCGCGACGAGGCTTAGCTTGTCCATACATAAACCCATGAAATCCATGAGAGCCACATCACTGATTGAGGCCTAAAGAGCCTCGGATGCTTAATGTCACCATATCCAGAGTATGACTGTGCTTTGAACTCAAACAGCATTTTACTTGCGTCATGCATGCATGTAGACGTGCTGTAACTGTGAGAGTGAGAAACTAGGCAGAGAGAGCTGAGGAGTAATAAAAGAAGTAAAGAACAGGGGGGTGAAAGGTTCTGTAGCTTTCGCTGCAGCTATCACATTAACTGGGGGATTTGAAACACGGAGGAAATAGTCTGTGGGCTCAGTGGTTTAATAGATTACTTACAATTGGACACAGGTATTTGGAGTTAACCATTATACCCTAGAGGCCTACAGAGAAGAGGAAAGGGTTTGTGCAGGTATCATGCATCCAGAGAAGAGCCATAAGTTGCACTCTTAGCAGACACTCTGGTAAAAGAAAGTGGGATATAAAATAAAACAATGCAGCTCATTTCAGAAATGGATTTACAGTCGCTTACAGTCTACACACAGAATGTCCATCATATCACCCACTAAAGCACCTGCGCGAGAGTTGAAATTCTACTGGAATCTCTATGTTGTTGTTGTGAGGACAAAGGTCAGATCTTTGTCTGTGGGACTGGAGTCAAGATTGTATTGAGGTCATCAGGGGCACGGGCATCTTTCCTTGAGGGGCACACATGCATTTCTGTTTTCACAGCGCCTCCGTCTCTCTGATTGAAAGAGAAAATCTCTACACATGAGGCTACTACAAAAAAACGCATACACACAAAATGTAATGATCAAACTAGAGTGGATATTTTGTGTATGTGTTACATAATGTAACATACATCCAAAAAAAAAAATCCAAAATGGATTTAAACTAAGACTCAGGATCAGGCGCCCTGGAACCTGCTTTGTAAAAACTGAAAATTCAGTGGGGACCACAAACTCAAACTGTCAATTCATTTTTTTTTTTTTTTTTTTGCTTTTTGTTTTTTTTTCCCCTGGGACAACATAATCATCGTAATTAGACAACAACAAAATGGCATACTAACAAAATCAACAACAAAATCCTTTCATAGATAAGAGGATACTTTCCAGTTTCTATGCTATCATATTCCCATGTACTTATCTGCGTTTAAAGGGGATAAGTGCAGGAATTCCTGTTGTTCAAGCTTTTTGAAACGAGCCACACATTGCAAAGCAGAGAGTTTGGAGGCTGAAATAAAAGTAGTTAATTGGTGCAATACACCAAGGACATAATTATCTCTTTGAATAACTGGCGGTGGTTTAATTGCTGGTAATTGTTCTCCAAACCTTGTGCAGAAGTGATGAACACTAGATGGTTATTGTGCATCATGTGCTAATCCTGCTATTTAGACTCAGTCATTAAAGTGTGTTTCTAAGTAGTGTGACAAGAGCTCTGCAGTGGAAGGAAAAACAGTATGCATGCACATACAGTATACTTGCTGGTGAACATAGTTTAACACACACACACACTCGTCTATAACTATAAATGTGACCCCCATCCACCCACACACACACATAAATATGCTAATGAAAAAAATAATGTAAACCATATTGATGACAAACACACACAGACATGCGCACACACACACACTGGTATAAATTCTCAGTCATTCGGCATATTCATAGCAGTGGGGTTGCTGTTATCCTTTGTTTGCTGTTAATTATTGCCACATTGCAAAACCAGGCATGGAGCTCCACAGGAAACAAACACTGATTAACGTGATTGGGCCTGCTGAGAATTGGAGTCCAGGTGAAGTGTGTTGACGGCTAAACTATTCCCACCCTCTAACCCCAGCAGTCTTGCCCCCTTGCCCTTTACGCCTTCTAAAGCAGATCAGCAGTAAATGCCTATTCTACGTGTCTGGGATGCATGTGATTTAGGCCGATTCAAGTACTGGAAAGCTCAAATGAGGTGTTTTGTTTGATAAATGTAATGACTTCAGTTCAAAATATGATAAATGTGAGACAATCCAACACTGTGGAATCTGATTCCAAACAGTTGTAAATATGGATGAACCACAGAAGAGCGTTTATTTAATGTCGTATTTATTTGCCTTCAGTATGTTGAGTCCAGTTTGAGAGGATTGTGCCCAGTCATTTTAAATTACTGTTGATAGATAAAGAGCAATACCTGCATTGTATTGTATAGCACATGATTAACACTGTTTTTGCTCTTAAAATGGGAAAAAGAAATTGACTGCAAGCTCTCTCTCTCTCTCTCTCTCTCTCTCTCTGTGGACAGGAAATTTATTCCCTTCAGCACCAGATAGCCCAGGCTAAGCTTTGCCTTGGACTGACACCTGTACATAGAATTTAAATTTACTACAATAAATATACACATGCCATAAAACTAAATATTCACGTGCCTGTGACCATGAAAACAAAGTAAATATTTATTTTCCATACTTATTATTACTGCCCCCTACTGGTCTTTCAAATGAAAACCAGTCTTTTACAAATGCTAAGTATTTTAAAGGATCAGGGATATTAATGCTGTTCTTTCTTTTCATATCACTAACATGTGCAAAGTTAACATAATGAATGCTGCTTCCTTCAGAAAGAGTACCTGAGATTATTGTTTAGGAATACATTACATTTAAAAACAATTTATAAAGGTTGAGGAGAAAGATAAAATAGGGCACCCCTTCTGATATCAATTGAACTGAAGCCTGGTTTGTATGGAGTTCCACTTGGGTTGACTGTGCAAGCTACGTTAATGACGTCAAATGATGTTTTCAACAATCTGGCAATTTCTAAATGGCTAAACTTTGGGCTCCTTTAAGCCATGTAACAATGCTCTGTCTGTGTTGGGGTTTATCATTGAGTCCATAAGGGATAAATCACATTTAGGCATGACGGTGGTGTTCAGAACAATCTTATTATCCATGCCACCAGCTGCTAAAGCTATTAGAAAATAAGAGTGCAGTGCCCAGTGAAGGGGATAACTACTCTTACTAAGCCAGTGGATCACAGAAAAAAAGCTTTTTTTTTGCTCTAGCTTAAAGCGTTAGGCCTATGTACAGCCAGTAAACTCATGGATATCCTGTGCATTTACTACTGTACAACTGAGACTTTCTTACAACACTGGTGCAGTTGGCCTCCCTGATAAAGGGATATCGACATGAAGTAGAATACATACTGCATGCGTACTGAATACATACTGTATGGACTTTTTTTCTTCACTTTGACACTTCTTTTTTTCTCACCGAGTCTAAATCAAAAGAGTAATACTCATATAATAATCAGTGAAAATGAATCCAAAGTGAATATTGTGACTAAAACTAATAATACCCTTATCATTTAAAAGCTTCATCATTTCAAGTGTTCATGCAGGGCACGTTTAAAAAAACTTTTTGTTGCCATGAACACAAAGGTCAAAAGTTCATTTTATCTGGCCACCCATAAATACATTTTTGAGTGGAGGATACAGGTGTATGTGTAACTCTTAACCCAATGAACACTGTAGATGCAAGAATAGCTAATCTGGGGAGACACAGCCAGTGTTTGTTGAATGGTGAATTAGACTCAACAGGAATCAGCATGCATTCTGTTATCAAGGCCTAATCATCCTTTCAATTACAGAGCAGAAATATTCGCCTCTAATTGATCTGGCCTGCCGATTTGTTTCGATTTCTCGTTACCTCAAGTCGTTTATCCCCTCTACCCACTGGCAGCTAATGAATGGACTCGTTAGGAGAGGGCGTGCCTAAGTGAAAGTGACTCTAAGCATGGCGCTGCCAGATGCATGATGGCAGGGAGAAGGCCGAATGTTAAAACAGCAGGCAGTGTAATGGGCACCTCATTGCTGGAGAGGCAGGCAGGAGAGTGGGCACCTGTCCATTAAGCCCCACTGCGGGAGCAGGAGTTAAGTGGCCTAGTCACAGTGGAGGTTTGAAGGGACAGCTGCCTGCAGCAAGCAGCTGCCAGCCTGTGAGGTGGTGGTGGTGGTGAGGAAGATTGGAGGATAGACGAAGAGATGCACTACTTATTCATTAATGTGCCTGGTTTCTCTGTGCATTTTCATCATATAATATAATGTGTGAACACTGGGGGTGGGGAGAACACTAGAAGAGGTGCTAATGAGTTTGGACAATTTTGAAGGCTTAGTTTGAAATTGCTGTTATCTTTTCTGTCTCTCTGTTAAGGCACATTTTATATACTGACAATTTCTCATGTAGCACATTCAGTCAGTTCTATGTGTGTGACTACATTTTCCTTATTGGGGCCCTTAGTAGAAATACTGTATTTTATTTAGATTAAATAAAGGAAAGTCAGATGTCTTATTAAAGTCTTCCTTCATTTAAATGTAATTATGCAAGTACTTGATTAATTACATAGTTACATAAGGAATAACACTGGCTTTCAGTTTGCATTTTTGCAGGTTTGGGTCTGTAATTCCACTTGTTTCAATGAGCTAATTAATATCAAATTACAACAACTTGCATCATCGTGGGCAATAATTACATCTCTGGGCTAAGAGAACTTCTAATTAAATTGTAGCATCACTTTCCATCAGATAGAAATACACTATCCAAACGTCTTCTGAAATCAAGGGCATTACCAGGAAGTTTGTCCCTCTTTGCTGCAGGAGCAGCCTCTATTCTTCTGAGAAGGCTTTAAAGTAGATGGTGGAACATTGTTGAGGATTTCATTCACTCCAACTCCAGAGAGTGCATTGCTCCACAGACGCTTGGCATTTGTCATGGCTCAAATGCAGCTGCTCCAGAGTATCCTATTATATTGGCAATGCTTTTCTATGAAATTTGATTATACAAGCTGAGTGTGCTCAACTGAACCTGCTTCAGCAACGAATGCACCTCAAAATAGCTGAGTTCACTATTTAGAAGGCCTGTCCGGATACTTTTGGACATTTTGTGTAATTCTTAGTATGTTCTCAAGTTCTTGATGTCAAGCAGCTCTTGGTGCTCCATGAAATTCCCTATATTCCTAATTTGATTTAAATACCCCATTGAATCTGCCCATTCAGTTCTGCAGTATCTATAGCACTGTGCCTCTGGGCATTCTGTTCGTTTGCCTTTTAAGAAGAGAGGTGGAGGATTGGAGCTGTACTATCGAGATTGAATTAGAGCAAACATCTGAGGAGTAATTGACAGGGGGATGAATTCTCACTCCACTCCCAGTGTCTCCCGACGTGATCAGCATACCTGCATGCTCAGTGTAGAGAGTAAGCTTGCGGAGTGCTTGATGGCCATATCAACACGTGATCTCGATGCCAATTTAGACCAGCCTGCCTGCTGTTCTGCTCTTCGCAACCATCTAACACGGTGCAATGTGCATAAGTAATGTTGCCTCAATTTGCTGTATGAAACAAAATCAAATTTTCTCTAACAGCATTTTACTTTGCTCGTAATTGAAAATGCTTTGTTGAGACATTGTAGTGTAGCAGGCTGGTCTGTGATCAGCTGTTACTTTGCATAACCCTTTTGATGTGCTGATGCTGGATGGGCTGGCTTAGTTGGAGAAGTTTGATGTTTGAGTCAGATTCCTGCTTCACTATGACATTTCCCACGGTTCCTCTTTGATCAAGCCTGTTTCAGCAGTATAAGCTTGATCATTAGGTCATTATTATCATATCATTAACACATGAGTGTCATTCAGCCCTGATAATGCACTCTGAATTAAAGCTGCCAAAACTGTTCCTTTGGCAGTATGGCCATCTTCTGGTCAGAAGTGGAATGACATGAAAACTCCTACCCCTTTCTAAGAACCAGTGTGATAAAGTGATATTGACTGTGTCAGAAATTATATCAATAGCTGATAAGGCAGATAGAATAAACAGCGGTTGTGTCAGATAATCAATCACAGAACACAATAGCATTTTATATCTAAGCTGTTTGTTATTTTCCATTTTTTGGTGTAATTATGCTGTTAGAAATGACCTGGTGAGATCGAGCCTAAAGATGACTGATAGACAGTCAGATCACACTGCTTCCTTCAAATATATTTATTCTGGCTTGTCTGTTATCTCTGGTTCTGTCAGTAAATGTGTCATGTGTGGTGTGAGTTTTTTTTTTCAGTGCATCACAGAGGGATTTGATCCATAAATTTACAAAACCAGTGAGGTTTTAAAGAAGCCATGAATTTTGTTTGTGGTGTTGTTTCCCCTGATGTTCACTTGGGTTTACATACTGATTTATTATACAGTAAGGCCTTCTCTTACAACATCAGTGCCTGACCTGTGGGTGGTAGAAGGCTAGTGGGTAAAACACTTGCCTGTAAACCTGATGACCATAAAGTTGAAGGTTCAAACCCCCACTTTCTACCACTGTGTCCTTGAGCAAGACACTTAACCCTCAGTTGCTCCAGGGCGACTGTCCTGGTAACTAATGATTGTAAGTCGCTCTGGATAAGGGTGTCTGCCAAAATGCCCCTTTACCTTTACCTCATAAATGCTCTACAGTGTGGATGGACACAAATTCCCACAGAAACACAAAATCTTGTTGGAAGAATTCCAAGAAGAGTGGAAGCTGCAAAGGAGGAACCAAATCCATGTTACAGTTTATGTATTTGAATGTCATTAAAGTCCCTAATTTTCTGATTTACTGTCCTATACTATGCCTTATTCAGAAAAGCTGACTTGAAACACTTTTAACAGCTTCAGTGTGAGTCCATGGTCAAACTACTATAGACTGAATATGTATTCATTGTTCTTGTTTGCTTGGAAATGAATTTTTACAGCATTGTTTCCATCTGTGGGAGTGAGCCGTGCCTTTTGTACCAATGTATACATACTAAAAAAACCTTTGCTAAATTTGAGAAACTATGAAAAACTACTTTTGCTCTGCACAGACCTCATCCGTGTACAGCAAGACCACTTGGGGCACCAGTGTAGCTCAGATGTAATAACCTGTAGAGACAGTAAGGACATGCACTGCACTCTCAGCTGGACACATTGACGTTTAGCACACCGTGCCTAAGGGCTGAAATCAGTGGGAAGGTTTGGTGAAGCCGCTCAGGAGTGTGATGATGTGCTTGTGTGTGGGAGTGTGTGAATCATGCTCTTTGGCTCTTGGTGTGAGTAATTGACGTCAAGGCGGATAGACATGGACAGGGTACAGAGCGTTCTCCTCCTCATTAGTCAGAGGGATGGGAGGCTGTATGGTTGCCTGGGCGACAACTGGGCCATGGCACTGATCACTGCTACTACCTAAAAACCTGGGGGGTCATAAAGTATGAAGCCCCCCAACCCTGTCTCGTACACACTCCCCCCTACCCCCCAACATAAACACACACACACACACATACACACAGTTAGAGATTATGGGGATTCCACTCAAATATACTTTGCAGGGTGCTGGACTGATGAAGCTCTTTAAAGATGACAGGTGATGATGTTTTTATTTTTTTCTGCAGCCATCACTACTCCTCATGCTCTTTGGACGCTGCTCATTATAGGCGGTTCCTCCGCGTGCACTTGTGCATCCGTGTGTTATGATACAGGACGATCAGCACAGGTGTAGCTCGCTGTATCTTTACACGCTTCTGGTAGAGCTGCTCTATGGTGGGCGAGAAAGAGCTCCTCAGTCTTCTCCTGGATTCTCAGAGACCGTCCGGCTCCTTCTTCGTCCCAGGTAACGTGATGTGTACTTCCATTCTTAGCACAGCAGGCTCGGTCGTGATTATCTGGGGATGCCATGAAACGCCATGCAGAGCAGCATCAGACAAAAATCAATGCTTCTGTGGCGTCTTTCATGTTGACTATGCTGAGAAAAGCAACGCTTAGACGTTGATGCAAATGATACATGACACATCGATTCAATTACACATTTATGTACTTATGGATTGATACAGATATTCACTGTATACGCTAATACAATTTATGAATTGACATACTACATGTGATACACTAATATGATTGCTACATAGGAACAACAGTATTATAAATACATTGACAAGTTACTGCTATTAACACATTGCCCTGGACTCCAATATTCCAAAGGAAGACTGTTATAGATTAATTTTGTATTAGTTGGCATTATTAACCATGCTTTGATGAAGATACATATTTTTATTATTGCATCATCATGTTTCATCTTTTTTAATCCTGACCTGTCATGAAGATCAAGTGATTAGAAGTTATCCTAACGTCAAGTCAAATGTATTTGTGTACAGACATTGTCACAAAGCAGCTCTACAGAAGTGTGTGAGCAAGCCTGAGATGACAGTGGCAAGGAAAACTCCCTAAGACCAAGAGGAAGAAACCTTGAGAGAAATCAACACTCAAAGGGGGATGACTGTCAAGACAATAATATAAGAAGCAATTAGAATTTGAGGAACGAGTTGATGACATGTAGTGATTAGTAACAATGATGAAAGAGAGATGAGGCTATCTATCATTATCATTAGACAGATTAGCTAAAAGTAACAAATGATTAATGTTGGAGTCTAACATTAACCAAGCATCCAAAAAAATCTAAAAAACAAAAAAGTGTGCAAGTCTGTGAAAGCTATGAGGGAGTTAGTCTGAGCAGGTGTGGGAGTCAGTATAGTGTACAATGTACTTAACTTGATAATGTGTTCTCTCTACTGTTGAGCGTTACTTAAGCAAACAGTGTTTCCACGAGCAACCGTATGGATTACAACAAAGCCAGTGCACTTTAGTAGGAGATATAACATGGGGTTGATGTTGTGTTGAAAGCAAACTGTGAAAAAACAGTCACTTCCATCATGAGTTCTTCACAACTTCAAGAGATCCAGTGACCAAAGATCACTATTTGCTGTAAATGTGATTGGATATCCACATAAGGGGCAGTCATGTCAGATAAATGAAAGAAACAGACTGAACACGCATAGTGGAGCTGAAAGTATTGGTAAATGTGCCGCAAGTGACCTGTTTGACAAAGTTGTGTGTATAGCTGCAGCTTTCTCGTGCATTTTTATCTCTTCACACATTAGGCCAAGACTGTGTTATCTTAGTAACCAGCTGATTATGTGATGAGACAAAGATTCAAGTAGCTCACTTGAAGTGCCTATGAGCATATGTGTGAAAATTTTGGTGCAGAAAAAATATTTAAATGCTCAGTGGTATAACAATGAGATATTTATGAATGTCCAAGTCCTCGGAGCCTTGGAAGGGTTTTTTTTTTAAAATGTAGTCTGGCACTGATGATAAACAACATGAATACACTGTAAAAAAGGTCAAACTATCAAGGCAGCTTGATGCATTAAGATTTTTGAGATTTTTCAACACAACACAACTCCTTTTGTATTCATCCTTACTTAGTTTCATTTGTTGCATTCTTTTTGTTGGAACAAAACCTCGTAGCTCAATTTTGGGCATTTTTACTTTATCGCATAATTTGAAACAATCTCCCTACCCTTTACATTATTTGAAAATGTTACAATGAAGTGGTCAAAAAGTACTTGAAAAAAAGTATGTTTACATGGATAACCATTTTGGAGATACAAAGTTCATCCAACGTTCGACTGCCAATAAAATTTAGCCTGCTTTACATTTATGGCATATGCCTTTACCCAGACGTTTCTCTAGTCTAATTGTGTTAGAGCAGATGTGTGATTAATGTAGAATTAAGAGTCTTTCCTAGGGATACATATTAGTGCAGCATAGAGTACTTCCCTGGCTGGGGAATCAGACCTTGGGCTGCTGGGTAAAGAGCAGAGGTGTTACCCACTGTGCTATATAAACCAAAGGCTGGAGACCAGGAGGGTAATGTTGCCACTGTCATTTCTATTGAATACACACCCATGTCTCAACAAGTGTATAATAAATCATGTAATGAAATGATACTACATTCCATAAATAATTTGAAATGTCATGACGTCTGATAAATATAGCATGTTGAGACATGCTGTGTTAAATGAAAATGACAAGGGTAATGCCATTCTTCTAGTTTTAGCATACAGATAGTATTGTTTAATGGGCAACACTGCTCCTCATCACCCCAGAAGCCTGGGTATGATTGCCAGCTTAGGAATGTGTGATGTGTGTGTGTGTGTGTGTATAAATCTAAGAAAACAAATCTAAGTTGGTTAAACATGCTAAGTACAAACAGTACAGTATTAGTACAAAAGCAGCTGATGAGAAAAATATTTTAATGCACAATGTTACCTTAATATTTTGAATTCTCTCAACAGTTGCCTTGATTTCCTAAAGTAAATAACTGTAATTAACCTTGATTTTGACGAGAGCCAAATTAAGATGGCTTGATGACTGGGTCAGAGCTTCTCCAAAACGGCAGGTCTTGTGAGGTGTTCCCAGTATGCAGTAGTTGGTGTCAACCAAAAGCGCACCAATGAAGGACAAATAGTGAACTGGCATCCAGGTCATGGACGCCCAAGGCTCACTGATGTACATAGGAAGTGAAGGTTTGCCCATCTGTTCTGATCACACAGAAGAGCTCCTGTCTGTGACCAGTCAGTTTTGCAGCCAGCTGTGGTGTCACCCCTAGTGCAATATTTCTTTCATAAAATGTTCTATATGTACAAGGTTGTCTTCCTTTTGACAAGTAAAAGACACATATTTCAGTTGAAGCTATTACATGTGTATATTCTCCACTAGATATCAGAGAATGTGCATTGTGTCATAAATATAGGCAACAGAGTATCTTGTGAGCATATTTAGCGGGGTAATACTGATCAGTCTTGCTGATGTCTAGATGGGTGCATGCATTATGTTAATTCTCAGGCTTGTAGAACTGGAGGAGAGCTCTTGAGTTTTAGTAATCACTGCAGGAGGGGCTTTCAGGGCTCAGAGTGGTCTGTTAGGTCATGAGCTACCCCTATTGCAAACATTTCCCTTCATCCAATCATCATTTGAAAGGGCAAATGGCTTCTGTCCTTTTAAAGCCACAGTAAGAACTCCGCATCCTGCAGCCCTTCCTCCAGGTAATGACATCAAACCTGCAGGCTAGTTTTCCAAACCTGTCACACATACAGTATATTTTCACCATGTTTTTAGGTATTAAGCTCAAAGCTAATCATGGTCAATGGACAGTTCCTAATAGAGGCTATGTAGTTCCAAACATCTTAACTCATTTTCATTCTAAAAACAGTTGTTGTTTTTTTTTTTTTTAAATCATATGGGGTTCTACTGTATTCCCCTTCACAGCTTCTCCAGAGAGCTCTGACTCTGTTTGAGAAAGAATAAAGCAGTAAAAGAAGAATCAATCAAATAATCTTTCCTGGTGAGCTATAAAAAGACAATTTGATTCCATGATTTCATGAATGGTTTCAATGACAGTTAAAAATGAGTGAAATTAAATCCCACCAGTCTAATGAATGAGCTTTACAAGTGAAGTTCTGTGCTGAAATGATCATTTACAAAATAGGTCACTGTTACCCTGCGAGGGAGACGTAGTGAAGCTCATTCTGGCAGAAGGGATTTTCTCGTTGCCATGGAATTGATGGCCTGGTTGCTAAAGCGGCCATGTATTGAGGATCCTACTTCACTACAGGAGGTCCTCAAAATTAAGTAATTAAGCCTAAATCCTTCTTTCATTGAATTGTTTAGTAATTGGCACTTTGGAAAATAATGGCAGAAACTGACCACCCTCAGTGTCAGTGTTTGCTAAAAATATATGCTATAATTGGTTAGTGGTGTAAATCTACCATAGTACTTATTTACTTTTCAGAGTCAGATATACAGACACAGACAGATCTTGAAAACATCTGATTTCGTTTGCTACAAATCCTGGAAACATTTTATGGGAACATCAGGTTCCACAGAAGAGGAAAACAGTATCTATCGTTTCATCTATCGTTTCTGTTTGCTGCAGGTTCTTGTCTAATGCACCTAAGAAAGAAGGTCTCCATTGAATTGTGTTGAATTTATCTTTTTCACCGAACATTCGACCCTGTCCTCAACCGAGAACAGCCTGCTGCAGTAACCATGGCAACTGCAGCATCCAGTGGGTGAGAATACTTTGAACATTCGTCTTTTCTCTAAAATATGAAGTAGTGATGCTGTGTTCATTTGTGTGTTTAGTGGAAAAATTCAATTTTTATATATTAAACAATTATGAGGGCAGGATACAAATGTAAAAATTTATCATCTTTTTGTTCTGCTTGAGTGATAATACATGTCATTAAAGACATAATATTGAAAATACTTAAGTTTAAATGTTTTCTTTAATGTCACTGATAACTGACCCCTCCCTGACTGCATAGCTGCTTGATGTAATTCTCTGCTAGTGACAAATATTAATCCACTGGATTTCAGATCTATCCCCATATCCTCTTTAAGAAATATTAAGCTGAAAAATGAAATTTTATAAAATTTACACATTTTAAACCAAATACTAGGAAGCAAGTGCCAGCCTGCCAGCTACATCCTAATGTTTGTATATCTCTCCCAAGCCTGGCAGCTTGTGAGTTTGAGGAGGCGGGCTATAGGGGAAATACTGGAGTTATGTTGAGGACTGATCTTGGATCAGATTCCTCTGTATTCTGAGTCTAGAATATCACTCCTACTCCTGAGGTGTTTTGTGAAAATACACCATTGTCTAAATGCCTGCCTGCAGCATTTGGGTACACTGTGAAGCTTTGTTCAGTTTAATAACTCACGGTAAGTCATATTGTGTCCCAGAATATATTAATGAAGCCACCTGGATGAGGTTTTAGTTTGTTATGGGAAGTTTTAGGGAAGTATTTACAGATAAGATGTGGGTGACTGTTGACCTCTAGTGTTAGAAATGGACACCAAAAACATCTTTATTGATCAGCTACATCTGTGGTAGATCGAAACTTGTGTAAATCTGGTTGAACTTTCAACTTGAGCTTTTGGTCCAGGCAATAACAGTATTCATTCACACTCTGTTGTTTTAGGTTAATTCAACTGTAGAGAGTGACAAAAGGGTGCTAAGAGGTGACCATGGTGAAGGAGTCGAGCTGATTCTTCAGGCATGGACTAAAATTGCTTTTAGTGGACCCTGCTACCATGTCCGTGTGTAATGCTACCTCTCTGGAAGGATGTGGTCTGCTGGAGCCGATGGAGGCTGAGCTGCAGGATGCTGAGACCGCTCTCATGCCCGCCATGCTCAGAGTGGCACTGGCCGCAATCATGATCTTCATGATCACTATCGGTTTCCTGGGTAACGCCATTGTGTGCCTGATCGTCTATCAGAAGCCAGCCATGCGATCGGCTATCAATCTGCTTCTGGCCACGCTGGCCTTCTCGGACATCATGCTCTCACTGCTGTGTATGCCTTTCACCGCTGTCACTCTGGCAACCACGGACTGGAGTTTTGGCACAGGATTCTGCCGAGCATCTGTCATGCTTTACTGGCTTTTTGTCCTGGAAGGCGTGTCCATCCTGCTTATCATCAGCGTGGATCGCTTCCTGATCATCGTGCAGAGGCAGGACAAACTAACGCCACATCGGGCCAAAATCCTGATCGCAGCATCATGGGCGCTGTCCTTCTGTGTGTCCCTCCCTTCTGTGGTGGGCTGGAGGACGGCTGGGATGGCAGAACGGGCACCTCAGTGCATCCTGGGGTACAGTGACTCACTGGCCGACCGGGGCTACACTGTGCTGTTAGCAGTGGCTGTTTTCTTTGTGCCATTTAGTGTCATGTTGTACTCCTACCTGTGCATTCTGAACACAGTGCGGAGGAATGCGCTGCGCATCCACAATCATGCCACTGAAAGCAGCGTTGGGCTCAACCATGTCAGCAAGCTGGGCCTAACAGGTCTGCAGCGCCCCCCGCAAGTTAACGTGGACATGAGCTTCAAGACCAGGGCCTTCACCACTATCCTCATCCTCTTCATCGGCTTCTCCGTGTGCTGGCTGCCTCACACAGTGGTGAGCCTGCTGACAGTCTTCAGCCGCCAGTTCTACTTCAGCCCGGCCTTTTATCCTGTCAGCGTAGGAGCTCTGTGGCTTAGTTATCTGAAAGCTGTCTTCAACCCAGTCATCTACTGCTGGAGGATTCGCAAGTTTCGAGAGGCCTGTTTGGACTTCATGCCTAAGACCTGCAGGTTCTTTCCTAAAGTTCCCGGCCGAAGTCGCAGACGCATTAGACCCAGCAATATTTATGTTTGTAGCAGTGAAACCCAGTCTTCAGTTTAGGGTTTGGGTAAAGAATACCAGAAACCTTCAAGAGAAGTGTAGAGTATATAAAGGGTAATACTTTGTGTACTTTATTCATCAGATCAACCCAGATGCCAGTCATTTGTCATATTTTTTTTTTTTTTGCAGTAATTAGTCAGGGCATATTAGGCTTGCATTTCAAACAGATTGTGAATTTGAAATACTTGCTACAAAAAAAGGCATGTTTGTGGTACAACTATATGCAAATAAAAAGAACAACAAATAATTCACATCTTCATATTTGTCATTGTTCACCAAAGCAATACAAGCATATGTTTCTAAGCTGGGTCTTATCTTTTGTTTTATATCTTTTAAATCACATATTAAAAATAATCAGAATGGCAAATAAGCAGTTTCCTGTGGGATGCTGATTAACAGTGAATCATATTATGTGAAATTAAATAACTGAATGAATGAAAAGTGGCTATACAGATCATTTTTAGTGGTAATATTGTGTTACAGAGCAACAAAATACCGATTTTATTTTTCTTTTTTTTTCTAATTTAATCTATTTCCCTCTAAGGGCAAAACACAGATGTCCTTAAACAAATAGCAAGTTCTATTGCTTATGACAATGACAGTCTATTCATAGTGACAAAACAGTCATTTACATCACAAGACAGGTCAAATCTCTGCTTATGATTTATCATTGTGCACGTGTGGTTCAGGATGATACTGCTGGAACTGTAGATTTATCACGCTGCATTACTTAAATGAGAGAGGTTGGTGGTGAAGTTACTGAAAAGGTAAGCTTTTGAATAATGTTTTTGTATGTCAAGTTTTATGTGACTCACTGAATGTCTGCATTACCTATGATTACGCTCCTAAATGTCTTTCAGAACTTGCTGCTTTTGCTGTATTATTTCCAATAAATTAAAACTTTGAAACAAACTGCACGAATGATATTTTTACTAGTAAGAAAACTCATACTATCACTGGAAATTGTCTCAGCACTTAGTAGTATACAGTGCTGTGAAAAAGTATTTTTTTGCATGTTTGTCACACTTAAATGTTTCAGATTATCAAACAAATTTAAATATTAGACAAATATAACCCAA
>JBBPCZ010000002.1:11726391-11746601 GCA_037974445.1 Brycinus macrolepidotus | reverse complement strand
GCTGCCAACTGGGGTGGCAAGGCTTTCTTTTAGGGTGGCATTTGCCACCCTATGCCACCCCGGTAGATCCGCCCCTGGTTATATTATATTGTGTTGCACAGCTTATTCTGTTGGTTATGCTGCTCTTTTCTTCTTTTTGTTCTGTCCACTTTGTTGCTGTAACAATGCAAATTGGGTTATCTTATCTTATCTGATCTTATCAACGCCTCTCTGACTTTTCCTCCAAAAGGTCCAACTCGAGCTGTTCGTATAATAAACTTATTCTAACCAATTCTAGCAAAAGACGCTGGACAGGACCAGCCAATCGCTGCATAGTGGGCGGGGCTTGTCGGAATACGGGTGGAAAGTTGATGAGAACGCCTCTCGCTGTGCCCGGGCGCTGGTGACGTCACTGGCTGGGAGAGTGGCGGAGAGGGAGCTGGGGCAGGATCGGAGCTGCCTGGGCCCGGAGACAAAACCAGAGCAAAACTGACAGAAAAACGGATTTATATTCCTCCCGCGGTGTCCCCCGACCAGTTTAGCCGGAGAACGGGCTCCTGTGTGACCGCGTCCCTGAAGCCGGACTGTCAGGAGTCACTCCGAGGTAAAGAAAAGAGCTGAAATCTCAAAGTGTGCCGGGGCTCGCTGAAGTTGCCTGGTCGTGCTTTCTAGAGAAAAGCTGCTGGAGGAGAGAGAAAACATGCTGTACAGCCTTATTAGTGTAGTGTGCTCGGTCCAGTGAATGAAAGTGAGTACTATTTCCAAAACAAATGGGCTTTAAAGCACTTTTAGTCCTCTCTGGTGGTCTCTCTGTGCTTCAGGGTCTGCTGGTGTCCCGTTTGTGCCTGTTACACACTGAACCAGCCAAACGTTACTAATGTAACCAACGTTACCACAACAGACAACAGCGTGTTGTCTTTTACACAGGTTCGGATCGTAAATGAGGGGGGTCTTCTTTATGTTTGTTGTTTTCTCGCGTTTAGAAACACTGGAGAGGGTTATCTTTTTGTGCTTAGATGGATTGCTGATTTGTACTGGCTCTAGTTTAGACAGGGAGACCAGAGAGGGCTGAACAGGCTGGATGTCCTGGAGCATCTTGTTCAGCTCTGCTCACTCATCTCCATTCAGCAGCAGGTCTTTCAGAAGGTCTTTCAGTCCAAGAACTCGTCTGGACAAAGCTTTTAGTGAGTAGTCCCCACTCTTGTGTGCATGGTTGAAAGTAACATCAGACTGTTACACATGGCAGGGAAGCCCCTTATGATGTTTTGCCTGATTAAATATAAAAAAGTGTAAAGTGTCCATTTGTCTTATGTGAACACACCACGCCACAGCACACAGTGTGAACAGCACGAAGTACTTCTCTGCGTTTAACCCATTCACCGAGCAAAGCCAGGAACACAGCGCCCGGGGGAGAGGGTGTGGGGACGGTACCTTGCTCAAGGGTACTTCAGTGGTGCCACTGGCAGTCCTGGGATTCGAACTCACAACCTTCTGATCGCAGGGGCAACTCCCTAACCACCAGGCCATCAGCTGCCCCAGCTGCTGAAAGTTTAGTCAGGTGTTCAGTTGTGCCCTGAAACCAGCCTGTTTCTCAGCAGTTATATATGTTCCCTTTAAAGTCATTTTATTCTATTTTTTTTCTAATATTTTTATCTGTACCGGATGACCTCAGGGGTCGGTTTTTGTTAGAGGTCCACTGACAGTGAATTTTTGTCGCCAGTTTCTTTTTCTCAACAGAAAAATTAGCTCATGCTGGATTTTTTTAGTCTTCATTTATTGGACTTTTTTACTCACTTGTGTGGGAACACATGAAACACACTAGGTTTTTTTCTCCAGTACTTTCTATTAGCCAAAGGTGCAAGATAAATAATTTTCTCTTTAACTCTTTAACTGGCATTTTAAAATCTTTAAAAAAAAAAAAAAAGGAAAATACAGTGCCTCATTCAAGCATCTGGCTGTTTAGCACAATGAGCCATGCATAATCATGCTGCTGCGTTTTGGTGTAGGTGAAGCAGTAGCTCTTACCTACAGAATGTATTTTCTTTACTTTTCTCTCCCTCTTTCTCCCTCTCCCAAATATACTCTCCGACCTCTTTGGATTATGGTAATAGAATTTTACACCAGTCAGGATTTCACCCACTCGGCTTACGACACATAAGTGAATCAAGTGGCCCACTTTGAAGACAATAATCCTATTTTTCATAGTTTTCTTAGGAAACGTCCTTGGAGAATTAGTAGAACTAACCTGCTTATTTGAAGTACATGAGTGTCCATGCAAACGTCTTCTCTTCATATTTGCAAAGCTGAACTGTGTTGTGAATAGAAAGTGATGTCTCATTGGAGTTACGTTAGCAGAATTTGAGAGTATCACATGAATCTGGAGGAGGTTCTTCAAGTGTGCCTACTTTTTACAAATTTGGATAGATGTGATTGCTGTTACATAAATGCTTCTTTGAAAAACTGAGGCATGGGAATAGCATCTATAGTACTGAAATAAATAAGTTCCTGATGAGATTCCTGGTATTTCCATTGAAAGGAAGCAGACATGTCTCAGAAATTGCTGGGAGTAATTGCATAGGCTGATGTTGCTTTCCAACAGAATAATGCTGGTGGTATCCTGTGGGGTGTGTGGTGCTTCTGTTTAATGTGAGTGTTCTCTCCACTCGAGTCTGACTTACTATGGCATATTTTTTTTTGTCTCAGCTAAGCAGGTCTGGTTTTTCTGTGTAGTCACGAATAATATTTTCAGGTTTTCTCAGATTTGTAGTATGATTGTGTACATGATGTTCTGTGCCAGAATGTTAGACCTGTGAATGACATTCCTGATCTTTTCAGTCAGCGTCATGAAAACAACATGTCTGACATATTTTGCGTCTCTGCTATAAGCCATTGTGTAATGCTCTCCATTTCACCTTTCACCAGAAAAAAATATAATCAAAACTTAGATTCAAGATTCAAGATTCAAGATTCAAGATGGAACTTAGATGGAGTTTTGACAAGGTTTTGGTGTTTTTTCTGTGCGATTAAACACTGAATGACCCTTTTCATCCTATGTACATGAAACAGTGGTGAACTATTAGAGCCAGATGTTTAATTCAGGCTGTAAATATCAAAACTCTGTCACAATCAAGACAAAAACATCTTTCTGATAATGCGAATCTATACTGGTGCACCTTTGGGATTCTAGTGTTGTGTAAAACATTTTTGGCTGTTCTAGATTAAACATTTGAATCTCAAAGGTAAAATATATTCCACGTTTTTAAGGTTGTAATATACATATACTTTACCTTTTCTGTTCCAGTTTAACAGCAACTCTTTCAATAAAGATGGAGTCAGTGATGTATATAACACTTCCAGAAAGCCTAGAGTGATGTTTTTTTTTTTCTTTCACTAAATTGGTTCCACTCATAGTAAATCAGAATGGGAGTTGTTAATTCCTCTGTTACTTCCTAATTATGTTGGTTGTTATTGTGAAGATGTCCAACTCCTCTGTTCCTAACCAGTGGGAGAGCCTGACTGTGTCTACCTAGACACCAAGACAAAAAATCTGATTGGACAGTTGACGATTTTCTGGAATTTCCTAATAAAATAAGATTTAAAAAAAGATGAAAAAATAAGAGTAAGACTACAAAACATGCAGAGGATGATGACCTAAATTACAGACACCTGTCATGTACTATTTATTTCACATAAATCATGTGATAGCATGATAATTCTCCACTAATAAAACATTATTGGGACAGCCAAGTGTTATGGGTGCAGACGGTTTTATTTCCAGTAATATGGATTGTGAATTGAAAGAATATATGCTGGAACCTTATTCCATTTGTGACAGTTAGAAGAGGATAGTGTTTGTTCAAATCTCTGCTCTATAATCATCAAATTTTTTAGGGGCCAAGGGAAAATCAGTGCAAAGTGTGAAACTTGTCTTCTTTTGTTATTGGAAAATTGTGGTGGTCTTTGGTTTCAACATGAAATATTAAACTTGCCATGGTTTTTTGTGTCATGGAACATATGATTTTAACTGAAAGTATCAGTTCTGTAATGATCATGTGTCTGTAAAAGTGTTATGACACTGGGTTCCAAGTTCACCACACTGACCTAAGAATGCCTCAGACTCCCAGCAAGGAAATAGTTCTAAATCCTGCATGTCCAAGACTCTTTTTACTGATCTTATTTGTAATCCTACTGTTATTTGGGTTTGAGCATTGGAATTCATGTCCACTGCAGCCTTTCAGTACCAGTCACCAAGTTTCAAACAAAGAGCTGCTCAGTATTCTTAGATGCCTTGTGTGTGTTTCCAGAGGGGTTTACTCCCCAGTCGGTCTCTTTAACTGTATCTGCATTGTCTGGGCAAAATTCAGCCACACCCATGATATTTCTGATACCCACAGGTTTGTGGAAATCTGAGGAACAGTGTCTTTGTTCCTGAGCTTACCTGAGTTAACACAGCTAAAGAGAAGCTATCTTCTGTTAACTCATGCCACGGGTGAAGGTAAAGGGGGGCATTTGGCTGACGCTCTTACCCAGAGCAACTTACAATCATTAGTTATAGGGACAGTCCCCCTGGGGCAACTGAGGGTTAAGTGTCTTGCTCAAGGACATACTAGTAGAAAGTGGGGGTTTGAACCTGCAACTTTGTGGTCATTGGGTTCACAGGTGAGTGTTTTACCCACTAGGCTACTGCCACGGGTCTTATCTCTTCTGGTTTTGTGACAGCCCAGACTTCTTACATTGGAGGTGATTCTTGTAGTCATGAAATGCCAAGAAATGCTGTACCTAGCTCAAAAACATATTGAATTAGTGGGCTGCTTCAGACATGATTTGTATAAAATTATAGTGTGTGGCCACTGGTAAGTGTGTCTAGCCTTGAATTCTGCAAGGCAGGGGTTTTTGTGCGTCTCCCAACTGACTTACTCAGATCTCTCCAGGACTGTCTCTCTCAGAACACAGACCTAAATATACTGTAACGTCTCTATAAAAGGCTGTAATTACAGTGTTTATGGACTTGGCTATGTCTTGCAAGAACACAGCCTAGCCCTAGATAGTTTGCGGTTCAGGGTTTTTTTTGTAAGTGTATTGATTTATCATGTGTTGGCAAGTTAAGGGCACCCATTTTATGTTACTGGCTGTTTCTGCTAGAAAGTGGTGTCGGTATTTGAGTTTGTAAATGCGCTTAATATGCAAATCCTGTTTAAAAACCCTCTATTACAGACTTTTGGTCATGGTTGACCATGACTGATTATGTAGAATCGAATCAACTGAATGTCATTGCCTCTCATTCGTGATTTCAGATGGCGGCTGTCATAGTGGGAGAAAGCAGCCTGTATTCGAAATGTCCCATTGCGATACAGATTTTGTGGCTTGGAGCGGGAAATTACTTCTTTGTGACCTACCAACCCGCTGTAAATTTTAATCTTTCCAAAAATAAGAGTCTTCATAAGAGAAGAGGCCCAGATCGCTGGCCCAAGGGATGGACTGCCCTGTCTAATACATCACACAAATGATGACGGTCAGAGGTCAGGGTATTGTTATTTTTACCATAATCATGCGCAGTCTTGAGCAGCCATTAGCTGTCAAGCTGACTTCAGAAATACGAAATATGTAGAGCTGAATGGCTTGCTGTGCAAAGAGCTGCCCGTTCTTGTACTTGTGTGTGAGAATTTGTTCAAATAGGTATCCTCTGTGCATGTGTGGCTGGAAATGGTTGACTGTTAAAGCTATTAGTGATAATTATTCCCAATGATGGCTGTTCTTCCAAACCAGCAAACCTCGCTTTACTGTTCTGATTTTCATAAGTCTTTTAGAGCCATATGTGCATTTGAATGTGATTTAGTCTATGTATTTTTCAATTAAGAATTCATACAATAGTCAATCGTAAATCTTTTAAAAAGTGACTTCGGAATGTTGGAAATTGAAAGAATAAACCACAGTCACATTCTAATCAAAACCAAAATGTGAACTGACAGACCCTGATGCACAGAACTTTGCTGTATCTTTCCCAGCTTTTTATAAAAGAAAATCAGATACGTGTAATGTTAGTTTATTTATAAGATTATGTATTGCCAGAATTGCATTAAGCCCTAGTGGTTATATGTTCAGTTATGTTACCAGTCAGTGCGTCCAAAGACAAATATCCTCTGTGTTTTCATTATCAAAATGCATATAACAGTTTTGTGTTAAAATGATATATATTTTTTTAGTCTGTAGTGATCTTGGTACTAAAGTAGGTTGAGGGGGGAGCAGACTGAGGCTGTTTTTCTGCACATGGGATCTTATCTGTGCATTTGTCATTATTACTGGTTGATTAAGGGAATTTTTGAAAAAAGTTGAGCGATTGCTATGGGGATTCGACTGGGAATTTGTCCCTCAGCTGAACCTCTCCCTTTCGCATTCTCCTTTTTGTGTAGACTGCCTAGTTTCTTTGTCAGAATGATCAGAGTAATCCAGTAATCCTTGTCCCAAAAAATTATTAAAGCCTTCCAGGTAGGATCATTGCTTGGACTGCATCAAAATGGAAATTGTGGGCTGATGCCAACATTAGATTTTTACCAGTGCCGATGCGGACATATTTATGAAACTAAGAAATTAGAAACAGATCCACTTGAGTTAGAATTACAAAGAAATCGAACACGTATTTCTGTATGGCTACAAAAGCAGTAAAATGAAAAAAAAAACAAAAAAACAAAACACAGTAACACAGCATCACCTAAACATTCTGCTCTTCTTATGTACAATAAATATGTAATTAGATATAGATTTGAAATTGTGAAATAGATTTGGTAGTCAAATGTCTAACTGCTATCCATCCCTGATATGGCAACCAAATGCCACTGTTTATTTCTGTTCATTTTCTTTTCCTTTTGTATAGAAGAGGTAGTTGCCACCTTGATTTTGTTTTGTTTTCTATGCACAGCGACTGTCAGTATTAGCTGTATGATCTTCTTGTATAATTCATCACGTGTGTTACGATGTGAAGTGTTGTGAGAGGTTTTATTTGTCAAATGTGAATTTGAGAGATGGATGTATGTATGCACTTGTATGATGTGTAAAATTCTGAATTCATTATGGTTTGAGAGATTTAAACCTGTTTTAAATTCTCTTAAACGTATTTACTCCATATTTTTATGTAGATAATCTCTATCTGGATGCAATCCTGGTGCTTAAGGCGATGAAACGACCAGATGTGACCCAGGTCATCCATTTGACCTTGCTGGATTTGTGCCCTTATTTCAGCAGCTATTCATCAAGCCTTTAGGAAACCCTTAGTTAGGTTTGTGTCCATCTTTCCACTTCTCATACATCTGAATTTAGTGATCAGGGCCTGACGAATTGTAGCTTAAGTGCTGGGAACTTGAATAGAGTAAATAAGTGGGCCAGCTGAGGGTCCCTGAGGATGGGATTAGGATCCCCTGCCTCTTCTTTATGAAAGAGGAGCTGTCTTCTCTTTCTGTCTTGCATGCATACACACACGCACACACACACATGCACAGCCCATACGTTACCACGATGAGATGTGAGCTCTAGTCAAGAAGACACAAGAGAAGCTTGAACAGTGTCTTCGGCTAAAATTGCAGTCCTTTAATTGTGCAGACCAGGGTGGTCATTAATTCATTCTGTAGTCATAAACACCCTCAGAAAGGCTCGTTATAGGGCAATTAGGGGTCGATCACAGCTTTGCACCTCTCTTAACTGCATGGCTGGTTTTGAATTTCCTCTCTGAAATGGCCAGCCTGAACTGGACGGGCTGGCATGAGATGGGGAAGGAGGGAGGGGGTGAAATTTAACACCAGCTCAGCGTAGGCCAGACAGTAAGAACTCTGTCTTGCTGGTCCATCTCCCCTGCTGATTAAACACCACACATGAGCAAGATTCATATACATATGTACTTTCTTTACTTAAGCAGTAGCAGCAGGAGTTCAGATGTTTAGTACACTGTGGTACAAAAATGTTGGCCCCTGCGCCGCTCAGCCATGACATAAAAAACATAAAAGACCCCATTGCTGATATATCTATTGTTCTTCATTGAGTACTAACCACTACATACTTGGAACACCCTTTAAGACCTGTTGTTTTGGAGAAGCTTTGACCCAGTCATCCAGCTATCACAATTTTGCTCTTGTCAAACTTGCTCAGATCATTATGCTTGCCCATTTTTCCTGCTTCCAACACATCAACTTCAAGAAGTGACTACATTCTGCCTAATATATCCCACCTCTTGACAGGTGCCGTTATAAGAAGATATACTTCACCTGTCGTTGGTTTTAATGTTGTTGCCAATTTGAGTATATGGAAGCATTGAAATGACAACATTTAAGAGAGACTGAGGGCAAAAGAGTAAGAGTCTGTTTAGTGGAGATGGGGGGCGTTTGTGTGTGTGTGTGTGTGTGTGTGTGTGTGTGTGTGCAAGCGAGCAAGTGAAAACTGAACAGCCTCAGAGGTAAAGGTCATGACCACCGATTTGTGCTGTCAGCCCAGAGAGAAAGCGAAGAGGAGATTGAGTTAGAGGAGATTTGAGATAAAGGAGAGAAAATGCTGAAGGGAAATGGGATGGGACAAGTGAGACTGGTGCAGAAACACACCTACAGAATAGAGTGTGGACACTGAAATAATTGGTGGAAAGCAGAGTTTGAAACATAGAGCTTTCAGACTGTATTGTGCTGAAAGACTAATACTGTGATTTTTTTTTTCTTCTAAATAACAACAGTCTATTTGCCCTTGTTTTCTGCCTGTCTGAGCTATGTTTTGACTAAGAGGAAGACAACTGTATGGGAATGGGTTGTTTAATTGTACAAACAGTTGTTGAGACCTGGAGAAAGATTTTCAAACTTGCACTTGAGGAAGTGAAGGTACATATTAACCGTGTTTGCATAGCGAGACTGGAACATGATGTAATCTACCTGACTGCAGCCTTCTTTCAATTCAGAATGACCTTTGAACAGGGGCGAGGTTATAATTACAAGATTACTGTAGCCATGTGACAGTTTCTAAGGAGACATATGTATTACACCCTTGTGGCAGTTCTTCTAGGACACGGCACCACTGAAACTCCTCACCTTTTCACTAACTGGAAGGAGTGGGGTTGCCATCCTTTGTCACCCCCCCCCCCCCCCCCCCCCCCCCCCTCATCAGGGGGCTTCGTTCTTCATCTCATTTTCTTCCCATCTGCTGTAGTCTCTTCTCTGTATGCCATTGCCGATATGTGACATGGTGCCAGATGGGTCCACCTTGTGATAAGGTGAGGTTCACACTATTATCTGTGAAGTCATCAAAGGTGGAGTCAGCCCTTTCAGACCTCACCATGAAGATCCAAGTCTGATTTTAGTGCTTGGCTGTGCTGACTAAGCTTTGATGACTCAGAGCTGGGCAGCAGCATGCTTAAGTGCCATCAATTATCGGAAAGGAGTTACTGTCAGCAACCTGCGAATGAGTATGTACCCGCTATTACTTGACACTCGTGCATGCCTCTGTGATGAGGCAAAGGAATACGCTCAAGGAATTATCAACGCTGAATGTCTTCGCCTTCTAGGACGCTCCTTCTTAATGTAGTTTAAAATTACAGGACTACATACAGGAATGTACACAAGCCATACTGAAACACTGTTGAACAAATAATTGTGGTAATCAAACAGTGTCTGATTCTTTAATTTTCAATTTTTGCAACAAATATGGCTGTGATGCTGGAAGGCATTTTCCATCACCATGTTTCGTTTTTCTAAGGTTTGCAAACAAGTAACAGCAAACAAAATGCTCCAGAGTAACAGTAGCGTCACATTTTAAAAAATTACTATGAACAGCAAAAACAATACAGTGCTTTTTTTTGTATCTATTTCCAAAAAGGAACTGCTTAAGAGGGAACATTTGGAACAAAATCAAAGTAAGTGGTAAAAATTAAGTAGGACAAAACAGGGCATAGTGATTATTTATGCAATTTATAACACCAGACATTTCGTTTTGCTTAATTCCCGTGCACATTCATGAGATCCTGCTGTTGTGGGTTTCCTCATCCAAATGAAAGCAATTTGTATGCTGCTGATAGCTCCACCTTGAGGTGAATGTTCAAACTACTGAACACAGTTTGAAGACCTGTGGATAACCTGTTAATCATTCAAATTGCAACCTAATCACTAAGCCAAATCGATAATGTAAGTTTAGGTCAGCCGATCAGAAGGGGCATCATTTACATAAATTAATTTTAAAGGCACAGTAACAAAAACAGCATGAATTATGAATTATATTTTGCTACACAAACCCATACAAATGTTACTGAAAAAGTTCAGTGAAAAGAAATTGTAGAATACAGGTCCTTTAAAAATAATTTGATACTTTATAATTTTGTGTCCATTGGGTGGTGCGTGTGTGGGTTGGACTTTCTGCTTACTGGTCCACGCTTTTGTCTTCTATGTGGTAGAGGCCTCTAAATGTTCTATGTGAAACCCCTCTGTGTTTTCTGGTGGTATGGCCTTCTGGCCTTGGCTATTTTGTGTGTCCTGCAGCGTGAATTGCATGCCTACTGAGGATGCAATGCATCTCTTGTTTATTTATGAGTTTCTCTGAGGGGAAAATGCATAGAGGTCAGTGACGGGGTCTTATGGGCAAAGCTTCTCTCTCTCTCTCGATCTCGCTCTCTGTCTGCCTGTCTCTCCCAGTCTGTCTCACTCTTACAGTGACAGACACACACTTATGAACAGTCCCAATCCTCAGTCCTAGACCTTTCCACATTTTGCATGTGAATACATGTGCTGATGAAGCTGTATGCCAGTTTGCGATGGACAGATGCCAAGGGGCAGCCTTAGCTATGGGATGTATATCAGGCCAAGCCACTGTTATGGCAGAACTGCCCTCTATTTAATTAAGACAACCACGGCTTTCTCACAGGCTTCTGGCTATTTGCCTCTGTCTGACTTGTTTGTTGGCAAAAAGTAGTGTTTTGTTGTACAGCAAGAAAACAAGACATGCCCAAAATGTTGTTTGTAAATTCATACTTTATTCATTGTAGTAAAGCAATATAGAATGATAATCATGGCCTACATTTGAGTGACTGATGGAGTGCTGAAGTGTATGGCAGCGTATTGATTGTCAGAGCCGTGAAAGAAGACAGAATCACCTGAGACGGTAATTACAGGACCACATAATATACGCATCAATCTCTGTGAGCCTTGATGCATTAGGACTGGCCTGCTATAAGTGAGGCGAGATACACTGAGAGCTGATGGAGAGGGAGCTCTGAGCCGGCCTGTGTGAGTGACCCGACCTGAACCAGCCGGCCCGACACCAGAGATCTGGGCTACAGCCAACTCTCTTTTCAAACTGAGCAGAGCCAAAGCTTGGCATTCAAAACACCCAGCCTCACACCGGCTCACACATAGCCTTCAATGTTTCTTTTTTGCACTACTGTATTGTCAATGGCTTAATCAGACTGTCCCAAAAGCACTCACCTACAAACCCTGCAGTGTTTTGCTGCAGGGTGATTTATGTGCTGCCCTTTGTCATGACACTTCCCTTGTTCTTGTGTGTTTGTGCTGGCGGGTAGACAGCTATTGAGCCACTTACAGGACAGGTTTGATAGCCACGTTACCCCTCATTCCTCTCTTTTGTACTAAGCCTCTTGTGCTCCTGCTCTCTCCACCACATTCATAGACTCATCCAGCTCTGACCGCGGCTGCAAGCTACCCATACCACTGTTTACACAGGAAGTGATGTGTTCTCTGACCCCGCCATTTCCTGTACAAGCATGTGTTTGTCCTTTTGGTCTAGTGTCACATTCCAGTACTGGATTTGGCAACGAATGCACATACTGTCCTCTGCTTTCACTCCGTTCACCTTTCCTGCTCTCTCTTGCTGCCCTTCCTCCACGTCTGCTACTTTAATCTTCCTTTGTGTTTTAAAAATCATATTCTTATCTCTACACATACCTGGATATTTCTGAAAACATATATTCCCTTTATTTACCACCCAAAAATCTTTGCTGAGAACAGCAGCATTTTCTAAAGATTCTTCTTTGCCATCTCAGTTTTCTCAGTGAGAATGGGAAAAAAATATATGAAACAAGCTAACTTAGGAGAAGGCACCAATGTCACCTTGACACACTAAGAAAAACATGTGCAGCACATAGAATGATGAGCGTGAAGTTGAACAGAGAACATGATGGACAACCCCCACCACCACCATTTAAAAAAAAAAAAAAAAAAAGGAAAAAAAAGTTAGAGAAGTTTTTTTTGGTTTTTTTTTACAAAAAGTTAGAGAAAAATCTTTTTTTAGATTGTTATTTATGTCAGCTTTTTATATGGCTTTGCATCCATGAAGTGAGTCTGTTTTACCTGCAAATTTCATTTCTAACAATTGCATTTTAATTAGAAAAAGTATTTTTTCAATCTACTTTTCAGTTGCAAACTCTCATTGTGTGTTTATGAATGAATCTTGTTTTTTTTTTCCTTCAACTTTGAAGATCTTTAAATTTCTAATAATAATAATTATAATAATTATAATAATAGTAATAATAATAATAATAATAATAATAACAATTTAAGCTTTTTTTTTTATATTGAGGTATCATACCCTTATTGTAAGTTATTTGAATACATATTGCTCTCCTCTACCCCAGACCCCCTTTTGTTCTATGTTTTATATTAGTGCGAGGGTCTGTCCTAGATCAGTTGATTACTGTAATTGTGAAGACGTAGACTAACCAGTATGGAATATTAAATTTGTGACGAACATGTTGAATACCGCTTACGCAACTGCGGTTGTGTGTCTAGTAAACAAAGTCTAAGCCTGACTCTTGTAGGATCTCGAGTAAGCCTAATTGGAGGGCACATTAATTGCCTGGCCCAGGGCTCAGTCGAGTGGAACAGTAATTATCGAGTTGGGCGCGCTCACCTCACATATTGAGTGCGTTTGCATTGCTGGTTTATTAGGCAGTGGGAAGGGAAAGGAGGGACAGCTGTTTAGCGGTGCCCCCAACTGAGAAAGACACACTGAGGGGGGATTGTGGGGAACAAACACACATCCATCTTTCTTTCAGCAGAGCTGCTTGGGCCAGGTCCATCATTGCACTCTCATTTCAGTGGTTCCTATTCAGCCCGTATCTGTCATATTTAAGAAATGAACAGGAACTTATAGCTTAGGAGCGGCGGAGAGGCTTATTTATGCATTATGAAAGTGTGAGTGCTTTGTTAGTGTTCCATTCTCATAAATCCCTTATTTACATCTCTGCTTGCCAGCTCTCACTGTGCTGGCACATGACTTAACAATGACATCATCTGCAGGAAGATAAAGATGGAAAATGAGGCAGAGAACTCAGGCCAGAAAAGCAGGGGATAGAATCCAGCATTTGCAAAAGCATTTGCACAGTGACTGGGAAATAGTCCTAGGGAGTACGTGTGGGCCTCTGTGATTTGACTAAAAGAGGCTGTGAATGTAAAAAGGGCTGACTTAACCTTTAACCATTGAGAATTATAGTGTTTTTGCTCTGCTGTATAATTATTACATAATTAATGACAGTCATATTTGTATTTAACATTGAGGGATTACACAAACATGGCAAAGACAAAAACAAGACTGTATGCACAACAGTATTTTTTAATCAAATTCAGATCATTATACTTTCCTAATAGTTTACAACAAACAATAGTTCTGACAGATATTCTCAATTTAAGCAATAAACTGTTTGAGAAATTATTAATTACTGGTGATAACTGTGGATGAACCTGAGGGTTAGTAATAGGAGTGAGGATCACTAGAGGTGAAAATATATATGTATGCAATGATATACAATATCATGAGCCTAAATATGATTGTTAAAATTATTAAGGATTTCTAATGCATTGCATTATGATGTACTGTGAGAAATAGTAGGTTATGGTAAGTACAGTGAAGCCATTCCCTGAATGATCTAAACTTAAACATAGTGTATTTTTTGGGGCACAAAATTTTGGGGCAGCTGGTGGCCTAGTGGTTAGGGCGTTCACCCTGCGATCAGGAAGTCATGGGTTTGAATCCCAAGACTGCTAAGCACCTCTGAGGTACCCTTGAGCAAGGAACCGTCCCCCACACTGCTCCCCGGGCGCCGTGTTCCTGGCTGCCCGCTGCTGAGAGAGTAAATGGGTTAAATGCAGAGGAAGAATTTTGTGCTGTTCACACTGTGTGCTGTGTTGTGTTCACATATGACAGAATGGTCACTTTCGTTTTTTTAAAGCAAACTAGACCTGTGAGGTAGACAAAGTAGCATTCGTGCAAAACTGTCCTACCTTTACATGTTTAGCAGATTTTCTTCCAGGGCGATTTACAAACAGAGGGCAATTAACACTAAAACTCTGGTATACCATCAGTCTGCCAATGTGCTTAAAAGATAATCATAGATAATTAATAGATAATTGAAAATATCAATAATGTTGATACTCTGGCCTTCTTGTTTCAATACTGTAATTCCATCCAGAATAATGCAATGTTGTGTTGTATTGATTTTTTGACTTTCTTTAGTTGATAACTATATTATATGAATGTTCATATGGAGAAAAGAGATGGTGTGTGTTTTTGCTATTTCAGCAGAAGTTCAACATTTTGTCCGTGGTACAAGCTGTGTGTGGTGAAACTGCCAGACTGAGCCCGCCAGGAGTTCAGAACACGATCTGCTCTCAAAGGGCAGCATCCTCTGTGCTCCGTAGTGTTTAATCCACAGTGCCCTGAGCCACCAGAACTGTCACTGGGACATACAGGAATTGCGTAATCACCCAACCCCCTCCCAGTCTCCCTCTGTGTCCCCAGGCTGGTTGGACCAGTGTGATTCTCACGCAGTTGCTCTGTGATCTGTGTTTCTCCTCCTGTGTCTGCTTTTTTCCCCTCTACCTTTTGTCTGCTTTAGTATTTAATGAATTTTAAATACTCTGACTTTCAAACATTACTGGATAAAGCCACCAGCTAGTGCTACTGTCCAAACATGAACTGCTCTTTCGCTTTACTAATTGCAGATCAGTTTGACAAGGAAGCACATGTTGTTTGCTCAAATGCCAAAATTGTCAAAATGATTAAGCTCTTAGGCTGGAGGACAGACACTGAAGTCCTCAGTGGACCTGATCTGTGTCCTCAAGTGGGTGGCTTCCAGTTAAATCATATCGGAAAACAAATCCTTACTGATCGGAGAGCACAATATTGTGACTTTCTGTTACTCTCACTCACAGGCCTTAACAGTTCAAATCAGTCAGGTCAAGCTATTATTTGGGGTGTTTGTTAATTCCTTCATTGGACAGTAATCAAAGGCCAGTAATACATGTCGAACTAAAAGTCCATTCGCACCAAATCTGAATTTTTATGTACGAAAAAGATGCACATCAGATCCGAGAATAGTGGACCACAATGGTTTAAAATTTTAGTAGGAGGGAAGTAGATTTTTAGTGTTGTACAGTTAAAATATCCGACTGAGCAGCTGTATTAGCATGGTTGCAGTCCAAGCACATGGCAGTTCATCTGCACATAGGTTTCAGAAAATATGTGGTGGATCATAGCTACAATTAGGTGCACAAATGTGTGTTTGTGTGTGTGTGTGTTTGTGTGTATGTGTGCCTTATAATTGCAGCTCCTAAAATAAAAGTGATGAAAATGATCATCACTGCTACTTCAGGAATCCATTTTCCTTTCTCCTCTTGAGTTTCTCAGAGTGTTAAAAACAGTCGTTGGATTTGGTGTTAGCATCCACATTTTTTTGTCTCAAAATGTCATGCTTTGTGTGAATTGGGCTTTAGACACGATTACTGACAAGGTTTCAACTTTACAGAACCTGGTTATCTCTTTCACAGTGGTGGTTAAACTTTCTTTTAACCCAGGTTTAGGTACTCTGGTTAAGATTGATTGTTCTGTGTATAAGAAAGCATGATGTTAATGGTGGGAGTAGCGAGAAGTCGAAAAATAAGGAAGGAAGAAGTAATGCTATGTAAGTATGTGGAAAACAGTGAAAGGCAAAACTGTGGCCACTTCCACCTTTGATATCTATGTTTCCTCCAATAAATGTTTGCCCTGATTGGTCAAACAGTTGCTAATAAGCAAAGATCTTGAATGTAACCTGGAGGAGATTAGGCCTGTAGCATAAGCTGTCATGATGTAGCCCGGTGCAATCTGATCCACCAGTGTGAGATCCAGGGTTAAATTAAACTACTGTAGTGTTGGCTGGCTAAGACATAACTCCTACTTCATGAGACTGCAGGACCTACCAACAGGTTCAACATTTATTACACTCCGACAATGAAAAAATGTCTTTTTTTATTTCTTTGTAGTCCGTGTAATTACTGAGTAATAAGCTTTAGGATGTCATAAGCCTGGGACTTTAAGGGGTTAAGAGTATATAGTGTGAGGGTTATTAGAATCAAGTATTAATTAAATAAGCTTGTTTTCTGTGTTCTGGCTGAGGTGTGGATGAAACAGCAGCAGTGTTGTGTGGACCTATATAAATATGGAAGCTGCCCACTGTGTTTTATGTTTATTCCGTGATATCAGTGTTTTGCTTTCTCAGCTGTAAGATTGTTCGCATCTTTCATTTGTCTCCTTTTGGCATGGAAAGTTCTAAAACGGTATTTTAAATAACTTTCCATTTTTAGTTCTCAAAGAGCTAAGCGCTCTTTCCCCTCACGGTGTGCTTTTATCTTGTGAAGACTTTGTAATGTTTAATGTTTTGTTTCAGGACTGACTTTAGGTTTCATCAGATACTACGTGAAGCAGGTGAGTAGGAGGGGAATGCCTGCAGGCAGGTATGAATTTCTTTAAAAAACTGCCAGTAGATAAACTAGGAAGGCCATTTGTTCTGAAATTCTACTCTATAATACTCTATTATTCCTTATACTCTATAATCACGTTTCAAGCCATTTACCTTTAACAATGATAAAGCTTAAACTTGGTCTGCAACAACGTTTAGGTAGGTGGTTTGGGTTAGAATAATATACACATCTTTCTAGTCTGTGATCGCACAGCCCTTTATGCAGCAAGCTGCGATGCACAGTGTGTTCTGACACCTTTTTATGTACAGTAGCTCTTCTGTGGGCCAGTGTAGACCAGCTGGGCTAGTCTTCGCTCCCCATGTTGATAAATGAGCCTCGGATCAGTTTTGGTAGGTAATAACCACTGCATGCCGGGAACACCCCTCAAGACCTCCTGGTTTGGAGATGCTCTGATCTCGTCATCTAGCAATCACAATTTGCATGAACACACAGCTTGCGTAATCTCTACAGAAAAGCATTGCCAACAAAAAATGATGCTCTGGAGCAGCCACACATGGACATAAGGTCATCTCACAATGTTCCAACATTTGGTAAAGCCTTCCCAGAAAAGCAGAGGATTTTACTGCTGCAAAGGTGGAACAAACTCCCTCTTAATACCCTTGGTTTTGGAAGAAATGGTGGATAAAAAGGTAGCTTTTGGACATGTAGTCTCTTTTTTTTTTCTGCTAGCATCATTTGGCTGTGTATTAGACTGTTCTTGGAGAACACACTTCTGTTTCACATCTAAAAATCACACTCTTGGATAGTTTTGTCACAGAGATAATCGTGGTGAGAGAGGTTTGGGGCATGTACGTGTAATGTACGTGTAAAAACACCCCACATAATAAGACAATAGTAGACTGTTTTTTTGTTTGTGATTGTTCTTACATGTTACGTATACATCTGCACTTTTTTTTTTAAATATTGCTATGTGCTTGTTCACAAAATTGGTTCTTTAAAAGTCTTTTAAGATTTTCACTCATTGGAAATTACAGCATCACAATTACAGTCTCACACTCAGATGGAAAACTGTACAATGAACAAATATTTCCATGATTAGAATTGGAGTTGAAATTGGACTGTACGTTGACATGAAGTGAAAAACTGAATTACCATATAAAAGATTACAAAGCTTGGAAAAAGAGTTCTCATGGTCCAGTAAGTCTGTCAGGTTCTCTGAGGACTGTTGCTACTGGCACCGCAGGTAAATGTGAGTGCATGTGTGTTGGGTTGGGGCTGAGGCTGTTCATCAAAGGGAATTATTCAGCAGAGTGAGCACTCCATGGTATAAAGGGAAGGTGAAGGACATGCTCAGGGTGAGAATGCAGTCGCTGCACAACCTGGCTTTCAGTCATGAGTCTGGGGAGGAGACCAGAACACAGATTAATCGGGATAATAGGCTGGTCTTATCATACCACCTCTGTCTATGACCACTGATGTGGATTCTTTTATGTTGGATTTCTTCCTGGCTCTTGTCTTCTCTCTGTGTCTGTGTACAAATAGGATATCTCTCTGCGGATTAGTCTTCCTCAGGCTATGGTGGGTCTGCTGTGCCCAGGCCAGCCTATTAAAGAAATTATCCACATGTCTGCACTGCCTTGTATTATGCCTGACATACTATAACTAGAATATGCTGTATATGGAGTAATGAGAAGGAGATGCTGACCTCAATATGGCCCTCTCACAGGGGCTCATCTCTTGTAACGGAAGGAATGAAATTAAGCAAATCCGTGATTTTTCCCATGCTGTCTGTCATAAGAGTGGCATGCAAAGCAGCAAAGAGGAGATATGAAACTAGTCCACCCGCTCCAGGGGTTTATGGTGGATGCGTAACATGTCATATGCGCCAGAATTTAATTGGGCATGGATTCAGTGGTGCATATGGCATGCATGCAGAGTGTAAATAATTTCAGATATCATGAATACTGATTGCATTATGGGAAATGCCACATTATGAACGGAAGCCAAACCATCTCTGACGTGCTGTTTACTATGCTTGTGTTTAAAGCTCGATTTCTCATGTGGTTTGTTACACAAACGCAATACAGATGGGGATTTTTTGTAGCTTATATTAATCTCTAGTGTTCTGTCTTGCCAGTTTTCATTTCATAGTTTCATCTAAAATATGTCTGAACAATTTGAGGGAGATTTCTAGTTCCTTACCAATATTGTGACTGCTGTTTCTGTCAGTTGAGGTCCATGCCTATTGGCCCTGAAAATCAGAAAATCCACATTTCTGGCTTGTGACTTAAACGGTTGGTGTAGTCTTCCAGTGTTAATTTTGGTTTGGTTGCTTTAGATTTCAGACAGTCCTGCATATAATGTTGTATTTTATACATTTTGAATGCAATAAATTCAGTCATAAATAAATAAAGCCCTCAAATTGTGAAATTTGATATGAAAGCAATCCATATTTCGGCTCTGCTATAAAGCGTGGTGAAATGAAGAGTTGGCTTCTGGGCCTTGTTGATTGTAGATTGACATTTACTGATGCAGGATTGTGAAGGTGGCACTGTAATGTTACTTTGGTCCTAATCATGTTTGTTTCACTTTCATTTTTCACAAGCCTGTTTCTTGATTCTTCTATGCAGCATGTGTTCACAAGCCGCCTGATTACCTGAGGCTTGCTGCTAGAGGATGGTTTCAATCTTGCTCAGCTGAAGACTCTGCTCAGCTCTATTTGTACATGAAGGTCTTGTTCGGCTCCGTCTCCAGTGTGTGTGTGCGCGCGCACGCGTGCGCTTAATCTTACACTCGCATCACAACACCATGCTTCATCATCACTGTCTGTTTCGCACCACCCCTGCATGAAACACACAGGAATGAGGCAGAACCTGTAGGTGCATACTGTATTTGGTTTGCTTTTCATGCTGTGACTTTTCTCAACTAAAAACTGGTTTTCTGTGTGCCTGAGTGTGTTTACTTGAGAGCCTTTTTGAATGTCTCGAACAAATTGAGTGTAGCGTATATCTGTATTTACATCAAAATTACTGTGTGTGTAATGTAAATATATATATATGAATGTATGTATGTGTGTACATTGCATGTCAGCCTGTATATTTAAATCATAAACATAAAAGCATAACCGTTCAGGGGTTCCCTTGGTGCTTATTGCTGAGGGGAAGAGTGGACCAGCTGAATGAGGAATGCTCTGAGAAAACCTTCAGGCTTTTCTAAATTTTATTTTTTAGCATCTCCTCACCAGCAGTTATGTTTTTGAAAGAGAGAATCCTAAAGTGAAACTTGTTCACATGCCTGTAGCTGCTGGAGGGGGATTTGGAGGATACGGGTGTGGGGTGTGGGGGGTTGTGAAAATTCAGGAGCATTCAGAAACTCCCCCATCTTCTCCATGGTAACCATTTGAGCCTATAGGCTCTATTGTTCCCTCTGCACCCCTTTCTTATTCTGCGCCTCCTGTGTGTGTGTGTGTGTGTGTGTGTGTGTGTGTGTGTGTGTGTGTGTGTGTGTGTGTGTGTGTGTGTGTGT
>JBBPCZ010000002.1:11715352-11726118 GCA_037974445.1 Brycinus macrolepidotus | reverse complement strand
GTGTGTGTGTGTGTGTGTGTGTGTGTGTGTGTGTGTGTGTGTGTGTGTGTGTGTGTGTGTGTGTGTGTGTGTTGGTGGTAGGGGGGATTTCTTAGGGCTGGAGCTGGAATCTCCAAAATGAGGTCGGCACAGCAAAATTCTTTTTACAGGAGTGGTAAAAAATTAGAAAGAGTTGCTGTACTTATGGAGAAAAACAAAAAAATATTTTCAGAATGCTTGCAAACATTCAGCAGGAGGTGCATGGCCAGGAGCACATGGATCAGACAGTACTTGACCTAGAGCAGTGTTGATATCAGGAATGGTATTCATCAGCAAACCAACCTTCAGAGTGCATGAGGTTAAATGCTCGCAGAAAAGTTCATGAGAAAATTAGAATCTGGCACAGTAGGTCATAGTGTCATGCATTCATATGTGGAGTAGTACACTTAGGGGAGTTAATTGGGCTGTGAAATTTATTGAATGACTTCAAAGCAAATACAAATGGCGCTAAATACCATGGAAAGGCATGAGTCTCGAGTTTTAAGATATACACTGATCATCCATAACATTAAAACCAACTGCCTAACGTTATGTAGGGCAAAACAGCTCATTGAGGCATTGGAGGCAACACCTCTAAGCCCCTTGTCATGTTCCTCAAACCGTTCCTGAACAATTTTTTGCAGTGTGGCAGGGTGCATTATCCTGCAGGAAATGGCCACTGCAATTAGTTAATACTGTTGCCATGAAGGCGTGTACTTTGTTTGCAGCAATGTTTAGGTAGGTGGTACATGTAAAAGCAACATCCACATGAATTCCAGGACCCAAGGTTTCCCAGCAAAACATTGCCCAGAGCATCACACTGCCACTGCTTGCCTTGTTTCCCTAGTCATCCTGGTGCCATCTCTAACCATGGTAAGTAAGATGCATGTGCACTGGCTGTCCACATGATGTAAAAGAAAACATGATTCATCAGACTAAACCACCTTCTTCCGTTGGTCCATGGTGCAGTTCAGATGCTTATTATAGGTGTTTTTAGCAATGGACACAGTTCAGCATGGGGCAGTCTGACCGGTCTGTGGCAACCTTTGTTTCAGATTCTCTGCCCTAGGCCCTTATTAATCCCCACCACCCAAACGAGGCACTGGTGTTTCAGAAGCGCAACACTGCTAAAACATCATCTTATATAAAACTACTTCCTTACTTAGATGTTCTGTGTATATGGGTTGACAGTGGAGCCTTCAGACGTCAAAGGAAGCTTTGTTTCATGACCATACGTCATTTAGAATCAGAAATCTCTGACTTTACAGTGTTTGTAACTTTAAAAATTGCGTAGATTTTCATTGTGTTGTTTAAAAGTCAGAATAACAAAATATATTTTTAGTTTTAATCATAAATAGAAGTGTAAACACGCGGTGTGAGAAGCCCAATCACGTGTGCGTTTGAGGGTGGGGATGGGTGGAATGTGTGTGTGAGTGGGCGTAAAAGTAGCGTGTGCCAAACTGTTGACTGTTTTGTAACATGGTGCAGACAGAGAAAACTTGTAAATAAATGATTTCTGCCTGGAACAGACTTACTTATGATTGCAAATAATTGTACATAGTTCAGTTTTTAAACATATTTTAGCATATCTTATTAATGTACCAATGTGTGTGTAAGCTGAAGATTTCCAAAATGTTTACAGTAAAAAAGAGAACATTTCTGATTAGATTTTTTTTTTTGGTTCAGTTGTGTCCAAATTAAATTATAAAAAATAATCGTTTTTATCATATTGGCAAGGTTGTGCTGAAAAAAGGATATTGTACATTACATATTGTGTAACGCTGTAAATATTAGAAAAGAACAAGTAATGCATAAACAGGAAAAATACCCTCAAGTTCTAAGAGTTAAAGTCTCAGATCCTTACACTTGATAGGTGTCCTTGTAACCAGACAGTTAATGTAATTCACTTCTCTTAATGGTTTAAAAGTTGTGGCTAATGTGTGCATCTAGACAAAGCCAAACCACATAAAAATGTAAGTGTAAACACACTCAAGATGCATTTAAAACCCCTTTCCCTTACATTTCTGCTTTTGGGAGAGACTGCCACCACTTAATTCAGTCTAATTCAGTAGCCTACTTTGGATGAGCCAGTTAGCTTAAATAAAGCCTTTTTCTGGTTAATCTTCACCTCACATCGTCGTTATGTTTTAACGCAAGTGTTTCATGACTGCAGTGACACAGAAAGGGTGATTATACTTAACAGCAGTATTCTAATAAACATTGACTGCCGGTGTAAGAGAATGAACTATGTGGGGCAAAACTGTGTTTTTCAAAAAGAACAGGAAAAATGAGCAGCAACGTGGGCAATTGGTTGCTGTATATGAACTGATTTGCAATTTACTCACCACATAGCAATCATATTTCAGTCTGACTAGCTGGAGATGCATTTGACTACCAAGTATAAATGCATGTGGCTAAAATCTTATCAGGAGACAATCCGATGACAAGTCACACGAAACGATCAAGTGTAAACAGAGTCTAAGAATTCCAAGATTAGTTCAGGAGAAGTTGGCTGAAGTAAAACAAATTATCCTAATTAAAATATAATGACTTTACCTATTTTAAATAATTGAAACTCGTTTAAATCGATGGTCTGTTAAATACGCTCGGGTACTGATATTAGGTTCTAGATTGTCAGGTGATATTGAGAATATTCATGTTTTGTGCTCCGTCCAATATGATACTTAAGACTCAGGGGAAGTTGGATGTCTTCAGACTGCAGGACCTGACCCCTCTGCAGACCCGGTGTTTCCTGGGAGTTAAAAACACATACACACTCACACACGTGCAAACGTATAGGAGGCTTTGTGCCCCTCCCCTCAGGGAAAAGACAGATGCTGGATCAGCGAGCTGAACATCAAAGCTGTTGTTTGCGATGCATTAGGCCTTTCCACTATGCAGTCTTGGCTTTGTCAGTGGCTGATTAGGGACATGCTTCAGCTCCCACTTGCAAGAATGAGGCACAAGTGATCAGAGAAAATCTTCACTTCTGAGAGCCTAAATTGAGATTTCAAAAAGGCAAAACAACCAAACGGCATGAGGAGGCAGGGGGAGGAAATACAGGAGTCGCAGCAGGAGGCTTCAGACAGTCTGTACAGTGCGGGGCCTCACAGGAAGTGCAGAGGATGACTGAAAGGACAAGTGGGCTTTGCGTCAGTTTAATGGGAAAGTGAAGAGAGAGAGGGGAAATATGTTTTTGAGGGGTCAGTGGGGATAAACTAGGTAAGTATGAGTGAGTTTAACAGGAAGGTTTTTCTCTTGGCTTCTTGGTGTGTCATAGAATGAGAGATTGTTTAACATAGCTGAAAAATAGCAGCTATAAAAATAGTTTAGTGATTGAAATATGAAAAGTTATTCAACGTTAACATCATACTTGAGTGATTTTATGATATTTGAGGCTGCATGAATTTGCTGCTAAACCAAGCTATTAACAATATTTTTAATATTTTGAACCTTTTTTCACTCAACTCAAGGATTTTGCAGATTGATACCAAGCATTTCACACTGGCTTTTATGCCAGATTCCAAATAACCTATACACTAGTGTATTATGATGTGTGTGAGTTTCAAATATGAAAAATACTAATTAAAAAATTAACTTGATATGATCCAGACTAATATTACATTATTGCAGTAATGGGAAGAATGACAATACCAGTACAGTCCCTTTTTGATAAAATGTCAGAGTAACGAACCCATGATGTCATGTAAAAATGAAAAATATACTGACCTTTATTGTATGTACCATTTATAGCAATAGGAAAACACAAAGGAATATATGATCATACTTAATTTAACTGCATTTTAAATGAATTTCACTTCCTTACAAAAACTTTTTACTGACAGCTGGGTAAAACCTAGTCGTTGAAAGGTAAAGTATAAAAAATTTAAATTACTTTTAATATGTTATCTAATGTTGTTCCTCATAATATGCCTTGCAAGATGGCTTGCAAAACTGTTACACTTTAACATTGCAGTTGGTGTCATTTGTAAATCATGGTAAAAATATATAATAGACATTATTTTTTGCTCAGAATATTAAAATTAAATAGTATACATTCTAGTTAACAAAAAAGGCAAAATTTTAACCTGTATTACTTTTCTTCTTCGACTCATGAGAAGTAGATCTGCCCTGCCTTATTGTCTCACTTATTCAATATAAGTTTGCATTTTGTATAATCTGATTGCAAATTTCGTTAGAGGAACGGTAAAACTTATCGTGATTTATATCTCTAGATTTTCCAGAGTTTGGTCTATTGGTCATTCGTTTTCATTACAGCTTCATCTGTGGTATGCTGGAGAAGTCTTTGCTTTTGTTTATGGAGACCCCGCTTGGTATTCTTGGGTCCTGCCCCTTGCGCCTGCCTACTTGACACCCTGCACAGAGCAGGCTGACTCACAGCTGCCATAGCAATACAGCAAACAAAAGCTTATGTGGATGAGGCAGAGCAAAGAAAAGGCGAGACTGAGAGAAAGTGATGAGAAAGTGCTGAGAGTGGGAAAAGGGGTCTGTGTCCACTAGCTTTTGCTTTGTGACTCGGTCAGCGGGATAAGCATGAGGGTCATCAGACCTCTGACACAGACTGAGGATCCCACGTCCCTCGTGCAGTGGAGGAGGTGAGACAAGAGCTGTTGCTCCATCGGAATGGCACGGCATTTATGTTGTATCCTGGGACTGACTACCTTTGAACATTACTTTAGAATGACTTTTCATGTCAGTCATGCCCATTACTCCTGTACTATTACCTTTTCACTACTTTTATGGTGCCTTTTAGAAATGTAGTTCTAGACCTGAAATACTATAAATAGTATGCACTCATGTTTAAAAACACTTTACATTATATAATAAATATACATTATACAATATACATTATATTTACCCAGTCAGTGTTTTTGCTACTGCCTGCTTATGTATGATTATACAGCAGCAATTTTCCACTGGACTGCAGCAGTTTTCCATTGGGTTGTATTGCCTTTTGAAAATTGATTAATGTTGGCGACTGCTTGTTCTTATTATGAAGCTGAGTCAGTGACCACTGACAGCAGCTGCTGAGATACCATCCATGTTTTGAATAGGGAACAAGAAAAAGCAGCTGACTCCCACCTTCATCAACCAAGAGGTTTTTCCCCAAAGCTCATTGAATGTGGGTAAGCTGTGGAGTTCTGTCAAAGAGTTTGGGCGGTGTGTTGGAGGCTTAAGATTTCAGAGGTCGCTCCAGGGTTAGAGGCTGATCTAGATTGTCTTTTGCAGCTTTAAGGTCCATGTTAACAATAGAGATTCTGTTTTGTGTAACAATAATGAATTCATTAGCTGAGAGGCCAGGCCAGACTGGGCCATGGAAGTAGAACACGAAGAATAGCAACACACTTTAGCCATTTATTTCTTATTGCACACAATGATGTATGCAAACAAGAGCCACAAGTGTTTATAAAATGAAGAGTAAATGACCATCTGTGGTGTATTTCATAGATTTTATTTTTTAAGCAACTCTGATCTCTTATTTAGTTTGTTCGATTGTCTCCTACTGCCCATAAATGCTTCCAACACATTGTTTGTAATAGAGATGCACCAAACCTGATTTGCAAGTATCTGCTGATACTGAATACAGATACGATACGAAGTCTATCATTCACATTCATAAACCTTCAGAGGAGAAAATCTCACTTCAGAGGAAAACATCTCATGTTTGTTTGGACTCCAAAACTGGCCAGAAACTGTAGTAAACATACTCTGCGTGAGAACGCAGTTCAGTTTAACAACTCAGTAGAGTGCTAATAGGTTAAAATTCCAACTTACTCCAGTGCTATTCCAAGCTAAGTTTTTAAGTGGAAGTGTTTACTGAAAGCTTCAATGTAAACTGCAGACTACAGCTGAATTAAAACATTAAGTCCATTTAGGAAAGTGTCTCCACGCTGCACATACTGGTAACACACCCGGTCAGTTATTTTTCAATCGTACAAGACCAGGTTCCTGTGTCTCAGAATATGAAGAGATCTATAAATCAGAAAGTAAAAGCCCCACTGACACCTCCAAAACATATCTGAAACCACATGTTCCACATGATTGTGCATGATATGACTTTTGCATAAGTTGAGAGAACAAGTGGCGATCAGTGAGGTCCAAACAGAATGTGAGAACTGGCATCTATATGCCATTATGGTTAAGCCTACAACATTTCGTTAAGGCTGGTCATTCACACTGGCAATGGTAGTGGCTGCTGATTTTTGATTGGCTATTAGTGATCATTTTGTTGAGCTAGCTAAACGGAACTGCAGGAGATGTTAGTGTAAACATGCCAAATTTTCTTGATCAGTTCTTGATGTCTTGAAACGTGTCAGTTGCGGTGCTCTTCATGGACTAAATGTCGTGAGATCTGGTGTGCATCCAAATAATGTGGGAGTTATGCTGCATGTGGAATTTGGTGAAGTTTGTGATCTTTTTACATTACAAGATGGCACAGACATGTACTGGCTGCTAAATTTTGATTTGCTGTTGGCGGTGGTTTTGTTGAGTGAGCCAAATGGAATTTTAGGAGATGTGAACAAATGTCAAAATGTAATATTTTTATCTTTAGCGTTTTTTCAGATATTGAAATTTTACAGTTGCTGTGCCCATATGGATGAAATTTCACAAATTTAGCATCCTTCCAGAAAATATGGTAGTGATGCACTGTGTCATTGCATTGATGTTATAAACTAGTTAACACTAATACTCAAATGAGTCATAATGAGCTAGGGTCATGCATCTCCTAGAGGCCAACTTTCCATAATACAGGCCCAAATCTTTTATTCTGTGTGAGTCACAAGGGGCTACAAGCACGCATACTTTCATTTGGATTGAATAAGTGTAACTGCTTGGCTATAGGTTAACCCTAGGTTAAAGGCTACCATTACCCTGAGAGACCAGCTGTTCCTTCCATATATGCCTGTAATGTTCACTCCCTTGATAACAGCCTAGACCAGCATTATCTCAGTCTGCAACTGAGGCAAGCAGGAGATTTGCTGAAAGATACCTGACCATTCAAAAGCAGCTGAAGAAGCTGAAAGCACTGTTTGTACATTGCGTTATATGCACTTAATTGTGCCGTACCAGTGTAAAGGTTCTGACAAAACTAATATTTTGCTAAGCATTTCAAACTGTATGTCACCCACTATACTGGCAAATTTTGCAAAAATCTTTTTTAACACTAATTGTGTCAAATTGGGGTCGATTTATTGGCATGCATACTTGTCAAGCACTGTTATCTGTATTGTCTTTTACCATTATTGATAGTGTATTTAACTGCCAGTATCGGCACCATCGGGGAAACACAAGTTCGCAATTGCTAGTGATAATTTCCATAGAATTCTACATTATAGAGAAGATACTACCCCATCTCACTCTCATAAGCTTTCTGTTCATGCATGCATACTACTTTTTTTCAAGGCATCGTCTAGAAATCAGTTAAACAGTTCTAAACCGACTCTCGTTGATGTCATTTGTGTTTGTGTGACATTAGCAGTAATTTCCTTATTGTCAGCAGAAGAGGAGCAACCACTAACCTCATCAGAGAACTAGTGTACAGCTCACATGGCCTAGAATTTTAATGAAAAACACCAGCAGTAACAACCATGGAACGTTTATCAGAAGTGAAACGCAGACGTCTGCCGCAGGAGCTCTACCCATTTATGCTCAGATGCACAAATACAGACTCATGATCAGACATTTTTATTAAGGTACACTTCCTTGATGTGCTATATATTGACAAGGCACAGCTACATTATTGAGTTTGCAGCCTGTGCTTGTTCAGTCATCATTGTATTTTCTTTTCTTTGTATGACTGGATGAAAAAAGGTCCCTCTTCAAGCCTGATTTATGCTCCAGTTCTCATTTAATACACTTTTTTCTGCAAAGTCCCTGTTCCCACTAAATGTGTAATTTATCACATTCAGTGATCAGAGGCAGCCTGTATGGTGTGTATTAAATTAATTAGTTGGTCAAGCAACAGCAGGAGGTGTGTGTGGGGTAATGCTGCTTGAGACTGGTCATTAACAAGGACAGAGTGACAGTGTGTCTCCGCTTAGTGAGGGTCCTGACCCTATTCCACTAACCTATTCAAACTGGGCCAAATGGACCCATCTCTCAGCGCTAAACTGTCCTCTATTAGCCTGGTTCTGTATCCTTTCAGAAAGAATCGTTCTGTTGGAGTGCTGGGTGTTTGATGAATGGAGAGGAATGTGATTGTTATCTAATGTGGTAGACATGGTGGAGCTGGTAAGGGGGGAGCAAATGGATGAAAAGAAATCGGGGGATTTGGGATCTTTCTTCAATTATGAATGCCAAATACTAGGGAACTGCCTTGTCCTCCCTTTTCCTTTCTCTTTTTTTTTGTCCCCACTTGCTTCCCCTCTTTTCTGAGGTTTTGTGTGGGTAATAAAAAGCTCAAGAGAAACTGTGTGTAAAGTGCTGAGGCGGCTGAACGGTGACCCCACTCTTCTACCCATTTTAAACTCCCACTGAGGCAGCATACCAGGCTGGCTGTGCTTTAGGACTGTTTGGAACATCTTTCTCTTTCCCTTTTATTGTCCTTCCCTCCTTTTGTCTCCCTTTTTTAATTCATTCCCCTTTTTGCACTCTATAGCTGAACAAACTGCTAATTCAGCCTAAGACAAAGAAACTGCAAGATCTGGCTGTAGGCTAAACGAGTACAGTAAAGATCTGGCAGCAAACTAAATTGTTTGTTTTGATTAAAGGCATTACAGCTACACCTGGTATATTTTAATTGTGATCTGTTTAAATTTTTGTGTTGGTTTTATTTGGGATAGGGTAGTCCCCCTCATTGAACAGTAGGAGACTTTACTGTAAAAAGTTTGTTGTTTGATTCCTACAAATAAAACTGACAGTTCAAGGAAACCAGTAAATACAAAATTACCTCGACTCTGTTGAACATTGCATATACAAATGTACATACTGTGAAAAAATGTTGTACATCTGTTTATCTTATCAAAGCAGGGCTAGGTGGTGTTTGAAATTATTTAATATTTTATAAAAATGATGAATATTTCATACACTTTTTCATACAAGTTTTTCTCTGTATTGCACTTAAAGAAGGAAAGATATTTGGTTAGTTTTAAAGTTAGGCTTTTAGTCTTTTTAAGACTGGTTAATATTGGACTGAACCCTATTATGTTTGACGTAATTTTAATGAACATGTGTATGTTGAATTTGCTATGTTTCATATTCATATGTATCGGGATATACCTAATATAAAAAAAAAATCAAATAGTCTACTTAGGCTTGAAAGGGTTAAACAGGACTGATTATGCTTTCTTTGTAATAAAACATGCCGTCAGTGTTCTTTAAGTACTGACAATATCCACAGTCAAAATAATAATAGTAAGAAATCTATTGTGGCATAATTTATCATAGTAGTATTGAAAAATCATCACATTTCCCACTCCTAGAGAGAAATACTTATGCAAGTAATTTGAATTTGTGATAATCGGCAAAAATAGACTTGAAATGGCACGCTCTTACAGTATGAAAGTGTATTGATGAACATAGTATTTTGCAAGTGATTCTACAGCAGGGTTAATAGGAAGCTCGTCAAAAATAAGTGTGCAAAAGTAGACAAAACAGTCAATAACTAGCTGTTGCAGTTGCATTGTGTTGTCTATTTGCTGAAGAAGAAAATGTTGGTAGGTGAGTGATTGAGTCTGTGGTCTCATTTCAATGGTAAGAAGTCTGCATATTTTCCCAGCTTCAACTGCTTCCCTATTTAACAAGCCCTTCTTGAGTTGAAATAGGTAAGTTTAGAGTAGGAAAAACAGTAAAATTTGTAGGGCAGGTTGCCTCCAGATCCAGGGTGGGGAAACACTGCAGTACGTTGAGGGAATGCAGGCACTTTGTGACATGCAGAGCTGCTTTAAAAGGCCTGTGAGGCCTTGAGACCTCAAAGAGAGAGCAAAGAGCTGGACTTGAGCCTTGTGGATGTTTATCTGTATTAAATGCTTCAGTCCCAAGAGTCAAAGGCAGAATGTGGGACTGTTAAGTGCTGATGGGCTGTGGGGAAACACTCTTAACCCGGGAGACTGGATCTGCTCAAGGTTAAACTGGTGGACTCTCTGTGGCTTGACACAAAACAGTTAAGACAGTGCTTTGGTTTAATTGTTTATGTATACATACACTCACATATGTACTGTCTTGTAGATAATGTGTGGGAAAGCTGTAACTGCTATGGAGGCTTATCTTGCGCCAGTAGATGTTTATAATCCAGCTCTAACTGTCCCCTAATGGAGTTAAAAATCTTCTCTAGCATGTGCGTGTTTATATGCAGTTAAGCCCACATTGAGCTGGACGAGACTGATTGCTGCTGAGCAGCTTTCCGGCTTGTGAGCGAGTTTTCAGCTTCAGGATTGATGTGTTTCCCTGTGGCAGAGCCATCGCTCTTCTTAATGATTCTCATTATTAAGCAGGCGAGCTAAGTGGTGTACATATTAAGGTGGATGGTGCTCCTTCCCACTTAGTGGCATGAGGGGTACATATTATACCACTGTTGTCATAGTGATGTAAAATAGTCATAAACTGTTGGCTTAGTACTGTATAGAATACAAAAAGGCCAGACATGTTTCCACAACTCTGGGTTCACATAAGGATATAACAAAGCTGAAGGCTACAGATAGATACCAGTTCTATACATACACACACACACACACACACACACACACACACACACACACACACACACACACACACACACACACACACAC
>JBBPCZ010000002.1:11692637-11712803 GCA_037974445.1 Brycinus macrolepidotus | reverse complement strand
CACACACACACACACACACACACACACACACACACACACACACACACACACACACACACACACACACACTTATACACGTACACACTTACACACTACCTCCCTCTCTAATGGCTATTTTTAACTCAATGCCGGAGGTCTCTCCCAGCAGGAGTGCAGGGTTTTAAGTGTGCTTGCCTGCAACACCATCAATATTTAATCACTCAATTACTATTCAATGCATATTCTGTCGCGCAACAGTCTTGTCTCATATCTGATGCAATACATTGGAGAAATTCATTATGCCAATCAAGCATTTTATTCATTTATAAATGCCCTCTATAATGATGTTTGTGCCTCCAGAGTTGCAGAAACATGTATATGTTTTGAAAACCATTGTTAAGTGTCTAATTTTAAAGCTTTCTCTGCGTAAATATTCAACTGTCTTTATAATGATATGGACAGCACAAACTAGTAATTAAGTCTTCAAGGGTGTGCATGAGAAAAGGAGGTGAACAATATTTTATTGACAAAATACTTTTCTGAGCTTATCATAGAAATTGATAGTACTTGAATATCAAGTGCGTATTCCATTACAAAGAGTGCATAATCAGTTCTGTTTACTAGGATTTAGTGCAGCAGTACTATGTGATGTTTGAATAAAATCACAGTTTTCAAAGTGGCACATTTTATCTGTGTCAATGCGTTTTATCTGTCATGCGTATCATGTGTCGTGAAAATGTATTGTTTTCTTTATTGCCCGCTCCTATTGAGAGATCTTATTATAAGTGAGTAATTGCGGCTGTCTTCTGTTAAGATGACAGTTAGAATATAATATGCCTTCGTGGCTTTGCCTGTTGCCTGTATAGAGAGAGAACTTGCGTGTCTGTCATCTATGGCCATATTTTTATAGAACTACCGTAGCTAAGCATGCAAAGCTATAAATACGCAAATAAACTGAAGACATAAGTGAATGATAGCAGGAACAGCCAAGCTATTAAAATAATGATGGGTTGACCAGCTATCAGAGGAGGCTGGGAACTGAGGAAAACTCATAAAGTAGCATAAAACAGGCATAGAAATCCATGGGCTTTGCCTGCAACTGTGTAGTGGGCGTCTGCCAAAACCATTACTTAGCTTCAGACAAAGGGCAGACATGATTACATATGCTCTATTTAACACAGTCGTATAGTCAGGTAAGTTCCCTGTATGTGTATCAGAGAGAGAGAGAGCCAAATGGGCAGACACTGAGAGAGAGAGAGAGAGAGAGAGAGAGAGAGAGAGAGAGAGAGAGACATCTAAAAGATGTTTAAGAATTGATTGTCTGATGCTGTCTTTATTTATTTAATTTGTTATGTTTGGTAATTTTCAAACATGTCATCTTTGCTCTTGAAAGCCTTGTTTGTTTTCCAGCACTTTATGCTGTTTAAGGCTGTTACTGGTAACACCTTTTGCTGTTAAGGACATTTTCTTTCTTCTGCATCTTTCTCCTCATCAGTTTTCTTTTTTTTTCTCCTCTACTTTTCTGTTTGGTTACAGAGGGACTCGATGAAAGATGACAGAAGAGGTGATTGTTATAGCCAAGTGGGACTACACCGCTCAGCAGGACCAGGAACTTGACATCCGGAAAAATGAGCGCCTGTGGCTCCTGGATGACTCCAAAACCTGGTGGAGAGTCCGCAATGCCTCCAACCGCACAGGCTACGTCCCGTCCAACTATGTAGAGCGCAAGAACAGTCTAAAAAAAGCTTCGCTGGTGAAGAACCTGAAGGATACTCTTGGTAAGTGACACATCTTTAGCTGAGAATAAGCTTATTCTTTGCGTGACATGTATACATCTCCCCTGATTAGTTTTGCTTATGTGCTGGATTTTCTTCAGTGTTCGTATGCTGCTATATCTTGATCTTTTATTAAAAAGTACAGTGGTCCCATAAGCCATTATTTGGTTTAAGACAATTTTGGAGGATAGTGGTCCTCTGGTAAGCAAATATGTATCTCAGTAAGCACAGACCACCTCCACTTCACTCAGACATAATAAATAAATAAATAAATCAGGAGAGTGGTGTAGCTACCACGCAATATGTCATCACTCTGAGATCAGAGCAGCTCTTGGAACTTTAGCACTTTGTAAACTGTTTCATATCAGTCAAAGCCCATACAGTTGTGTGGGCACCCCTGGTCAAATTTTGTTTGTTTCCCAAGTGAAACGTTAATGACAGATGATTTTATTTTAATACACAATTACCATATATTTGCTTAATTAAATATAATTATTCCTTATTCCTGACTGAAACCTGGCATGTGTACAAGTTTTGGCACCCTTCAGTCAGTCCACTAATGTTATTTTTTGTAAAGAAGTAGAAGCACTTTGCAAGGAAAAATAGAAAGAAATTCCTAAATCAAGAAGACAAACACCAAGTATTGACTGAAAGGATACCCAGACTTATGCACATTCCATTATTTATGTTTTTTTTTTAATATGTTAAATTCAGCACACAAATCATTTTGCATTAAATTGACAGAATTTTACATTTATGTTTCTTCCACACTCTTAAAATGGGGCCACAAAATGTTCTTTGAGTGATGCCACTGAAGAACTATTTTAGTTCCCTAAAGAATCACTCTTTTGTTCTACATTATGTAAAAGTTCTTTAAAAGATTTGTCACAGTCACATTTCATTTACAAAAATGGTTCTTTTCATAACTATCCTTCAGAAGGTTCAAAACATTTTTTAAGATTATGGGGTTTTGTTTTGTTTTTTTTTTTAACAGAAAATCAACAAAATATGTAATTTGACTAGGGGTGCCCAAACTATTGCATACACCTGTACATAGACACAGTTCACCAAACAGCACCAAACTTCATTATTTAACAACTGGATTTTATACACACTCAGCATAACATAATTACCAGTATTACACAAATTAGAATACCTGCTAAAGTAATGATCATTTTCAAATAATGATTTTAAAGGACTTCTTCCAGTTTATCTTATTTCTGTTCTCTTTTTGCAGGAGGTCTCTTTCTATTCTCAGTATACCAGCTCATTTATTTTTCCTAAAAGTTGAACCCGTCATACATACTTTCAGCAAACTACAGTGTAAAGAATATACATTAACATGTTCATAGTCACATTACTTGAGTGTTCAAAATTGGCTGAAAGAGAAGGATGTAGAAAAAAGAGGAGGGACGGTAGGGATGGTATTACATAGCTAATATCTGGGGCACACTGAAAGTGGCTTCAAGAATCTATCTTGAAGAATCTCAAAAGTTGCTTTAAGATTTCTTCTAGAATCTCACCCCTCTGAAAAATGATCTTTGAGCTGTCTGTACCCATGGCTATATATTCTCGTGCTAATTGTGTCTCCTGGTGTTTTAATGCACTATAATAAATGATATGACAAGTTCACACCCCAGAGCATTCCATTAGCCTCTCTTTTTGGCCAGAAAGAGAGAATGATACTTTTTAAAAGAACTGGGCCTGAGAAGTTTTAATAGAAAATACAGATTACTGTAAGCACCATGACTTCTCTCTGTCAGGCAACCAGGATTACAATGGATTTAGCTTTGTTCAAGATATTTACCAAACAGGGGTGGATTATGGAACATAGATTTACACCACACTAAGGGCATACAGATTGATACATACGATGTCAAAGCCTCAAGATAATCGCATCCACAGTGTTTTAATCTGGGTGTGTGAATGTGAGGAGGTCCATATATTGTCTAGTAATTTGTATTCTTTTTCTCAGTGGTTGTTTATTGACAATACAGAAAGCAAGAATGATTGATAATTATCTGCTACAGAAGAGAGGGACTGTGATACAAAATGGGGTAGCAGGAGTAATGTATGATGAAAGGGTAAAATGAAAAGGACTCTCATTACACAGCATGCTAAGACAGCTAGCTCACGTGGCTAAAGCGGGAACGTTAGACTTATACACATGGAGAATTGTTAATGATGTCGATGGCTGGATAAATAACAACAAAAATACTATTGTGTTTGTTGTGCCTTTTTCAAGTATTTTGAAATAATTGTTTTATAATTTCAGTAATGCCAGTTTTACATCTTGTATTTGACACAGAGGAAAGAGGTGGCATAAGCATCATAAGTCATTTTCACTTTAATTTGTCATCTCGCAAGCAGTCCAGACTTCTGAAAGCTGCTTGGCTTTAGGTGGTGCTACGAGTGGATGGGAGAAAAATACTTTATATTTGGCTTCATCCTAACAGCACGTTTGTTGTTGCAGTGCTTTTTGAAAACTCATGATTTCACAACAAAGCACAAGCAGACTAATTCTCAATAAAGCACAAGCAGACTAATTCTCAATAAAGCACAAGCAGACTAATTCTCTTTTTGGCGCTTTATTTGGCATTTGGACACCAAGTTTGACAAACGCTTTAATGGAAGTATAACTTACTATTTGAGTTAGAGCACCTGAGCCCAGTTTCTTGAACCCTACTTAAGCTAGATTAGTTTTACATGGGCAGGTGCAGTAATTTCAACAATTACTGACAGTAATTTGTTATTTTAATCCAACACAAATTTGCAGTGTTCATAGTTTTTGCAAGTCTTTTAAATAATAATTCTGGAAAAGATTCTCTTCTATAATTGTAGACCTCCCTTGGTAATTGTAGTCTAATACAAAGCGACCTCACAGTAATGTAATAAAACCAGTTCAGAGAAATGATGCCCCTATTTTTGTTGTACAGAGACGAGACTTACCGCTAAATGGAGCTTGACTTGACGCAGTTATTTTTATTCTCAGGTTCAGCGCAGGGCTATTGTACTCTACACATTTTTGGTGATGGCCTAATTAAAGTGAAAAACGAAATGTATTGAAAAACAAAGACATCCCCATGTCCTACATTATTCATGTATTTATACACTAATAAGCCACAACATTAAACCCACACACAAGTGAAGTGAATAACATTTGTTTATTTTATTACAATGGTCACAAAAGCATCGCAACTGGACCATGGAGCAATGGAAAAAAGTGGCCTGGTCTGATGAATCACATTTTCTTTTACATTATGTGGACAGCCAGGGGTGTATGCATTGCTTACCTGGGGAAGAGGTGGCACTACTATGCACTAAAGGGAAGAAGGTAAGACCCCAGAGGCAGTTTGAAGTTCTGGACAGGATTCTGCTGGGAAACCTTTGGTCCAGACATTCATGTGGATGTTACTGTGACACAACCCCTTACCTAAACATTTTGCAGACCTTCATGACAGCAGTATTCCCTAATAGCTGTGGCCTCTTTCAGCAGGATAATGCACCCTACCACACTACAAAAAAAGTTCAGTAATGCTTTGAGGTACATAGTTTTGGGTGTTAAACTCTTAAACAAGAGTTTAAGATGTTCACATGGCCTCCAAATTCCCCAGCCCTCAATTTGATCAAGCATCTGTTGGGATGTGCTGGACAAACTAGTCCAATCCATGGAGGCCACAGGTTGCAATTTAGAAAATGTAAAAGATCTGCTGCTAAATCTTGGTGCCAGATAACACAGCACTCCTTCTGAGGTCTTCTGAGTCCATGCCTCGATGGGTCAGAGCTGTTTTGGTGGCATGAGGGGGACATACGCAATTAGGCAGTTATTTTTACTGTTATGGTATATCAGTGTATGGAGATGTGCTGGTTTCTTGGATGAATTTCACAGATACTTAATCCCATACAAAGCTACTGAAACTCCTCTGGCAATCCTGATCCTACTCAAATGTGCATTGAGTGACCTTTTTGCTGGTAGTGCCGTTTGGGGTTTTGATGGCCAAAGATTTTTTAGCTCCTGTTGGGAAGGAGTTCAGCAGCAGTGACTGAAATGCTTAGTGACTTGAATGCTTAGATTTAAGAAGTCAAGGATGTAGGGCATCAGAAAACCTTCCCTAAAAGTAGCTCCCAAAGCATAATTTTTCACAGATTCAATTGACAAGCCCACTTCCAGAATCAACTTACCTAGTGACATGCCCGCTCCTCCCCTTTACCACTTGAGCACAAAGGCCTGTCAGTCTTTTAAGATCAGAGAATTTAACCTTTGTATTTCAGGCGTGTGCACACATGCTCATACGAGTTCACACGCATGCGCTTCTGTGCCATCCCTTTAAATTCGTGTTCATTTCTCGTTTCTCATTTTAAGTCAAGTAAGATTTATTGTCATTTCAACCATATACACACAGTACACAGTGAAACAAAACAACGTGACTCCAAGACAATGGTGCAACACAAGAACAGAACAGAACACAAGACCACAAGTGCAGATAGGACAAAAGAGACTGCAAGAAAATAACACAAGAGCAACAATACAACCGGACAAGACAACATTTAGTACAATCGACAGTAGCTACAGTCTGAATACAGTGTTTTGACAGATACTGTATTTTAGCAGCAGAGAACTGTGTGTGCAAAAATGCAGAACAGAGTGTTACATGTACAACAAAAAAAAACTGGAATTGCTTGAACACTTGAGATTTTATAGCCAACCAACTAATAGAGTATTGACCTAATGTTTGGCAATTCTAGCCCTTTATCTGGTTTAAATCTGGAAGTACCTCATATTGAACATATTTATAGAGCTCAATCAAGTTATTAGCCTTAGTTTTCCATTACCTTTCTGTTATCTTTAGGGAAAGTCTTTTACTTTTCTTAAATCATCTAAATGCACATTTGTCATTCATTTATGGTTGTTTTAAACAGTCTTGACTGTTGTAAGCATGTGTGCTGTGTCTGTGGGTTTGCATGAATAATTACACCAGTCCCGTAGAATGACATTTTTGTGTGCTTGTGTCCTGCTTTTGCCCCTTGTGTGGGTAGGTGGCTGGCAGCACACTAAACGCCTCTTTTAACTGGTCTTTTGAAGGTACTGCTCACAGAGAGCTAATGCTCAGCACCGTTTCCCTGAAAGCTTTACGTAATCCCACTTGCTGTGTTTGAGTGGTCAGGCCAGAAACTGCTTCAAATAGAGTTCTGGTTTGGGTGTCAATGATACGGCTCCCCCTGTTCTACCTCCACAGTTAATCAGTCTAAAATACGCAGACTGATTTCTGTAGCAGCCAGAAAGTTATACAATCTATTTCCTATCAAAACATTTATCAAATTATACATCTAATGTAGGAGTCCAGTTAGTTTAAAATAAGCAACAAAACAACCAGAAGGATTTCGCACAGAGTTGGCTCAGTTTGTTGGACCATTGGGGAGAAATGTCATTCTGATATAATTAAATTTCCTAGTAGAGACACCTTGTCAGGATCTGCCGTTTTCTTTACAGCTATTACAGCCAGTCTGCTCCATTAGAGACTGTTTCTTTCACAGCACAGCAAAATGCTCTGACCTTTGAACAGGCTTTTGTAGTATCTTAACGAGTCTCAAGGAGCGAGGTTTTGGTGTCAGTTTGCAGTTGTGTGGAAACATTGCTGTTCTTCCCCCTTTCACATCTCAGGTGCATTTGATGTCTTCTTTTTTTGTCTCTTGCCTGGTATTTGCTCACTTTTCCATTCTGTTCTATGTTATCTTTATGGGAAGCTCTAACAATGTTGTGGTGCTGATGTGGAAGCCAGGCTTCACTGCACTTAAGCAAAACCTGCTGTTGTGCTTAATGTACCTTCTGCTAACTATGAAGGAGTTATGTGGCATAGCTTTGGTGCTGTGTTTTATATAAAGGTCCTGTGCTTGGACGAATGCATGAATGCATGCACATGGCCGCCTGTTGGGAAAGATGAGTATGGTGTGAGGAGGAAACAGTAATGGTGGACGTTTGGAAAGAGAGAAATCAAGAGCAGTGTGATGTCCTAGAGGGTGAGTTTGTGGACAGTTCTCGTGCCAAGGCTTTGTACCCAGTGGACCCCTGCCTTGAAATGCAAATGACCAAGTTCAGCAGAAACTTGGTGGTGTTGTAAGTGCTTGTGCAGTACTAAAGAATCGTAGTATTTAGCATTTAGTGTGATTACAATCTGGAACAGCATCAATTCTTCAGTTTATAGTAGGATGGCAAGTATCACTGCAAGTATCACATTGTTAAACTTGGCAGGTAATTTTGATTTAATGTTAGATTTAGTTTTTTGACCAAAATACAGATTCGTTTTTGTCATGTTTTAGTCATTTGATCATTGTGTTACTCTAGTGATTTTTTTTTTAAATACCTATTCCTCTGCCTCAGTGCATCTGACATGAGAAGGGGGATAGGGATACGAAGTAAGAGATGTTATTGGGCCAGCTCACCGTCCCTGCTTTGTGAGCTGGTTGTTGACAATATATATATATATATATATATATATATATATATACACATGTGTATTTTTTTTGGTTTAAAAAATTATACCTTTAAATTATCAGCTCCATGGTACATCAGCCCACTGAGAAAATGCCTGGTATGCCAGATTACCAGTCCACCTCTTTCTGATAGGAATCAAGCGATACAAAATACAGGGCCATCATTTAAACAACTAATGTCGTTTAACAGCTATATGACAGTAGTCACTCTCTCTTTTTTTTTTTTTCTTCTTACGACTGTCTGCAGGATTTTTGTTGACAAGCAGGTTAACATTACTTGAATGTGTGATTTCCAGAGGAGGTGGGATACAGGTCTATGGTAGTTAATTGCTTGTGCATCTGTCTCTGACAGTGGAATGGTATATATTTAGTCATTTTGTTTTTTCAAGAGTGCATTTTTGCTTAGTTATTGTCTTGTTTTTGTCATGGAAAAAGGTTCATTGGCAAACATTTTTCGTCACAGTTTTTGTCAGCAAAGTCAACACTGCATCACAGTGGCATATCTCCTCTACAACTGGCCATTTTTTTTCCTGTGAGCACAGCTAAGTGAAGGACATTGTAGATCAAAAGCAGTAAAAGTGTACCACCCTCATCCTTATCTCCAGAAAAGTAACTTCACAGGAGAAGGGTAAACATTCCTAACTCCTAGAGTTACAAGGTTTTGTTCCTGACATTTACAAAAAGTTTAACCAAGTTAGCCTAATGCTAACATATAGGACTATTTTAACGTTTAATGTGAAGTATAAAGCAACATGCCAGTTTTTCATATATGCAATCCTAACAGCATCTGGTGCTGCAGGTTGGGTTCAGACCTGGGATCAAGACAGTGATTGCGTTTCAAATTAAAGTGATTTAGTTAGGCTAATATGTAGGACAACAGACACAGAAATGTCATTTGTGTTGTGTACTGACATGATTTTTTTCCTAGATATGCGCTTATCTGTGTGTGCTTTTGGTGTTTTGGTGTTTTTTTATAGCAATTTTATTTATATATGTAGTGCATTATGGTTGTTAACTGCACTGCCTGAAAGAGCTTTGGTCACTCGAGGCTTATTGCTACAACTGTACTCCTCTTCTCTGTTCTGCTCACATCGACAGCTCCTCTCTAACCTCTATGGGACTGTTCAAGAGAAACTTGGAGGAACTGTTTCATATTGTGTCATGTCAAAGACAATACATGAACAAATGCTCGCAAGGACTTTTTTCACTCCTTTCCTGCTCCTCTTCAGACGTTCAAGTCACGTATTCCACTCTTGGTGGGATGCGATTCTATTTTCAGCTTTCCCAAAAGCTTTTTGTTATGTTTGTGTTGCCGTCTTCATTCCCTGTCAGCAGAAGCCTCAGAAGTGCACACAGCTCCCAGAGAAACACATCCTCAGATCACCAACAGAGGAAGAGTTTGACTGCTACTTTGTTTGAACTGTAAACTGCTCTCTGTTTACGCTGGGCCAAGTCCTCCCTCTGCAGGCTCCTTGCTGCCATATGTCATTACTGAGTTGGATCAATGAAGCCAACTTCTGTTTTTGAGAATTAGCATAACTCAAACTAGACCTAACAGACCTGCACCAAGCGTCAGACCTCACCAAGTGGTTGCATTTAAATTTTTACCCAGGGAGCTCAGTCCTATTGTTCTCATTTTTCCATCTCTTTTTTCCAACAATTTACTACAATAACACTGAAGAGAAGTTTCTGCACACACTTTATTAACCCTCAAATTCATAGCTTACATATTTGTCACTAATGGTAATCACCTTTGAAAAGCATTTCAGTGGGCCTGATCTGTTCTGGTGGTGGTGTTCACTGTGGTAGTTATTGTCTTCGTTTGGTAAAGATATTTATGTTTTGAACTTACTTGTCTGTCATTGTTGCTATCTAGATTAGGAAAAATCCAGTCAGACTCATCTGTCTCCTTATCTGACAGGGCGTTCTTTTACTTAACATATGATTTCTCTGAGCATCTTTGTAAACAGGGATTTATACACATCTAAAATGATGACAAACTGGATTATTTTAATTTGAAACGAACTATATAAAACAAACCTATATACATACTGAAATTATGGTTAAATATGAAATGTGAATTGTTTTTGTGAGAGATGTTAAAGAGTATTAAGATAACAAATAAAGAGTATTTGAAGCCTCAGAAATGTTATTCCAGCCAGTTCTACATGTCGCACTTAATTCATCAACATTAAAAAACAGTTTGACCAAGTCCCCCCCCCCCCCCCCATTGATACTGTAGTCTACAGGTTAATGCACACTGTGAAGAAATGTGTGAACTTCTGGCTGATGCATGCAGTAGAAACTGACCACTGAGTGCACTTCAGAGATCCAGTACCCAGGAGTATGGGTGGTGTGAAAATATATATATATTTTTTTTCTCTCTCTTGATACATTTGTGCATGTAAAAAGCCTCTCAAGTTGTGCGATGGCCTCTTGTAGAGTTGTGACAGGCATCAAATGTTCCCTTGTGTGTCACATCTGCTGTTGTATAGGTCACTGCCTGCCAAATAGACTTTTCTCTTTCCTGTCAGATCTTGTCAGAAATAAACTCCTGACACGCTCTCTTTCACCTCCTCCCGCACTGCCGACTGGTGTGTAAAAAGGCAATGTCACTAGGCTGCCCCCGCTGCCTGGGAGGCCCTGAGCACTTGCCTGGTTTAGAGGAGGCTGAAGTTGAAGTCTTTGAGGAGTTGGCAGGTCTTGGCTTCTAAGGCTTCTACATGCCTCAGAACACATACCACGCACACAGTATAAGCTCAGCGCACACACACACACACCCCCACATACACTGTCTTATTTTTCTTTTGGTTCAGGTAGAGAGGACAGGAGAAGCGGATCTCTTTTATGTTACCTGAAAACGCTGCTGCCTGTCAAGACTCTAAGATAAGAGAATGTGTCCTACTTAACATGGAGCAATGTATCTGTCCCATTTACAGGGATTTAAATCGGCACAGGAGATGTATTCATTTCACAGAGATGTGTTTTTCAAATTATTTACATGCTCTGCTATGTATCTGTGTGTGCAACTGTGTGCAAGGGTAGCAGAGGCAGAGAGAAAGATGATGTGTACAGTTTCATTGTGCTCTTATTAAGCTCTTGCTAAACAGCATATCATGGAATTCTGAATTTGATGTACCATGTAAAATCTGTAGAAGTTTTAAAATGTACAAGTCACTCCCCAGTCTGTACGATCCATAGTGTCCCTTGTGTATCTGTTGTATGGGTCACTGCCTGCCAAGTAGACTTTTCTCTTTTATATCAGGGATTTGGTAATTATGCTGAAAAAAAAACACAACAGACAGTTCTTTTGTGGCATCATGAAAACCAGCATATTTGCACACATCCAGCTAACATTCAGCTTAAACTTTCATTCATGTTGAAGTTGCTAGTGTCTATCACAGTTAGTGTTCATCACACTCCTGCATTCAGTAATTTGTGCAGCCAGCAGTAATGAGTCCTTTAGTGCTTTATAAGACTGGAGAATACAGAGCAATGAATCCGAGAGCAAATACACACTAACTACACACTACAGAATCTCTCCAGATCCTTCAGGGTCCTAGATCCTCTCTTTTGGACTCTTCAGTTTATTTCTTCAGGTTTTCAGCGAGGTTTTTATCAGGTTACTGGTTTTTGTCGTAGACAGTGTTTTACTTAAAATCTCCTGGTACTTGTTGGAGTCCACAATGCCATGTATGCTAACAAGGTTGCCTTGGTCTTTGGAGGAAAAACAGCTGCTCATCCTCCACAATACGTTTTGACCATAGAACCCTGTTCTATTAAAAGCTCAGGTAATGTCTTGTAAAATCCAGATGCTTACATTTGTGGTTAAATTAAAAAAGGCTTTCTTCTGGCATCTCTCAGATAGTTTGTTGATAGAGGTGATGCCTAAAACCTTTTTGGAGACCCCAAACTGTGTCTATCTTCTGAAAATTGTTCATGTAATGTAGGGGTAAAATAAACGTGCATCCACTTGCATCCAAACGGAGATGATTATTTCAGTTTTAATTTCAGTGGATGTGCATATTTTCAGGTGTGTAGCAGTTTCTTTGCATTGATAATGGCTGATTAATGAAGGTCAGCACAATTTTCTCATTTCATTTGCATGTTCTCTAATCTCCCCCACATTAATAAATAAATGAATTTGGTCTCTGTAACAAATCATATTTAAACCCCATTGAAACAAGAAGTCATGTATGATGACTTAACAGTGTCTGAACACTTGAATGGACTAAAAAAGCAAAATGTAAATGGAGGCATACTTTAGTTCCATTTGTTCATGTGAGTTTGTATAGGTACCAGTAACTGACATGATTTTGTTTATTCTGTAGCTCTGGGTATTCATGTCTCTAGACTAAATTTACTTATATTAGAGGTTGGATTTTGTCATATTTTCAGTGTGACACTAAAAACAAAGAATTTTTTTTTTAATTTCACTAATTTTGTCTTTATCCAAGGCTGCCAATAATTATGGTGCGAACTGTGCATATGTTAGTCTTAGAGGCTGATAATAAACTGTCAATAAAAAACAGCCTGTTTAACTCCAAAGGAGGTGAGAGAAAAAGTTAATTATAAATGATGCACAAGAAGGAGACACTGAACCTCAGAGTAACCTCAGAGTGCAGTCTGGAGTCTCTGTTAACTCTGTCTCCCGCAAGTCCACCAAAACAACAGTCAGCTCTCCACCTAAAACTGCTCAAACTGCTGTTGTCTTGGAACTGAAGACGAAATAAATCATTAATGTTCAGAAACATTTAAGGTTGTGTTTTAGTTTATGTTGCATTATGGGGTCTCAGATTTACAGTGCATAAATTAAAAAGCTTTTTAATTAAATGATCTCTAAAATGTTAATTAAAAGTGTAATGAATTATTACTAGAGGGCTTTACATGCCACTCTGTGATTAAATGGTATGTTAAGCTACAGAAGCGCAACTACATCTTCCGTAGTTGATCATTATGTCGGGTTATTGCTTTATTTTTTGCTATTTTATCTAAATCTAATTGTGTAGTAATTTATGCAATGAATTGACTTTTTTTTTTTTTTTGGAAAATTTAGTTTTTGTTACTGAGAAACACTATGCTCTGCAGTAACTTTTTATTAAATGAGCTAGGAGTGGGAAGTAATCTCAAAATACACCAAGCTTTTGTCGTTGATAGTAGGAAGTATGACTTCTAAGCATTAATTATGCTTTTCCCTTACTTAACCTGCACCTCTTCTCAATTTCAGGCCTCGGGAAAACAAAAAGGAAGACAAGCGCTCGTGACTCCTCTCCTACACCCAGCACAGATGCAGAGTATCCATCCAATGGAAGCGCAGGAGGTGGTGGAGTGGGCGGAGCCGAGCGAATCTATGACCTGAACATTCCTGCAGTGGTGAAATTCTCCTACACGGCCGAGCGAGACGACGAGCTCACCCTGGTCAAAGGAGACCGGGTGGTGGTCATGGAGAAGTGCAGTGACGGCTGGTGGAGGGGCAGCCAAGCAGGACGAGTCGGCTGGTTCCCATCCAACTACGTACGAGAGGAGTTGGTGTATGGAGACGTGGATGGAAGTTATGGGGATTCAACGGGCTTCCGCTCACTGAGGGCGCGGCAGGGAGCAACAGTTGCGAATGGGCGGCCGGGGGGCTCTGTGCTACATATGGTCCAGACTCTGTACCCCTTTAGTTCTGTCACTGATGAAGAGCTGAACTTTGAGAAGGGAGAGACCATGGAGGTGGTGGAGAAGCCAGAGAACGACCCTGAATGGTGGAGGTGTAGGAACAGCAGAGGGGTGGTTGGCCTTGTGCCCAAGAACTATGTGGTGGTCCTCAGTGATGGCCCAGCTGCTAGAGGCTCTGCCTCAGGCCCTGGGTCCCCACACATCGGCCACTTGGGGCCTTCACGCACCGGCAAGTTTGCTGGCAAGGATTGGTACTATGGCAACGTCACGCGACACCAGGCGGAGTGTGCACTCAGCGAGCGAGGAGTGGAGGGAGATTTCCTAATTAGAGACAGCGAATCATCGGTGAGGAAGGGGGCATCACTGTTTAATGGAAAACAGCAAGACCAAAGAAATTCTTATTCACACTAATCACGGGCATTAGAGGATGGAAAATTGTCCTGTAAAAATAAATTAGAAATGTACAAGATGGGGACAAAACCAGGAGACGGAATAAACCAAAAATAAACAGGATAAAATGGCCAAATTACAGCAAAACAAAACCATACAGCAAAAATCCTTATTCACACTAATGATGTTTCTTTTTTTCTAAATGCCAGTAGACACAGGAATGATTGCACTGGAAAATCTGCTTAAATGTAGATCTGTGTGGATGGCAGGGCTTAAGATAACATTTAGTTACTGCTGCCATCTAGTGGAGCAGTCTACAAAATGCAATTTACCTCTTTTATCAGAATATTGCTTATTAAATTCTCTTGCAGTCTTTCCCCCTCCCTTCCCCAGCTCCTTTCCCTATGCCCCTTTTGACTCTCTCCCGTGTTCCATATCACTCACATTTTTTTCTCTCTCTCTTTCTCTCTCTCTCTGTTTCAGCCCAGTGATTTCTCTGTGTCTCTGAAGGCAGTGGGGAAGAACAAACACTTCAAGGTGCAGCTGCAGGATGGAGTCTACTGCATCGGCCAGCGACGCTTCAACAATATGGACGAGCTGGTGGAGCACTATAAAAAAGCTCCCATCTTCACCAGTGAGCAGGGAGATAAACTCTACCTTGTAAAGCCTCTCGCCTGAACTCTGTCCTGCCAGACTCTGTCCATCTTCACACCTCACTTTGTCGTTTGGCCATCCCTCCTCTCCACTCTCCTTCCCTTTTTTTCGTGCTCCCCTCTTCTCCTCCTCTCTGCCTGTCTTCTTCTTGGACTTAAGTAAAGCCTTGGGGCCGGAGAGCAAGATCCTCTCATGAGCAGAGACGATATTTTGGTTCAGGGCCACATACTTCCCAGCTGGGCTCTGGCAAGTAGCAACTTGATGTTCTTTTAAGTTGAAATATCCTCATGGCTGTTAGGAAATCCTTTTTGAAAGAGTGGATTCTGACCTCTGTGGGGGTTCCTATAATAATAAATGGTCTGATGTCGCCTTCACTAAGTGACCATTGTTAGCACTCTCTATGCCTTTGACTAACAGCTCCTCTGCTGTTACTATGTCTGGTAAAACAGTGTTAGTCCATTGCTGCATCCTATCTGACTCCAAATGAGACTGTTTGACATTTCACTTTATGCGTTAATTAAAAAAAAAAAATCTGTTTGCCAGAAACAGTGTGGGAGAGCTGTGGCGGGGGATTTTTTATTTTTTGGGGGTTATCGCATGAAATGAACTGCTCAGCTCATATTTAGCTTCATAGATTCAGTGTGTAGCACTTCTTCCTTATAGCTATTGCTTTAGTTGTAGTGATGAAGTGCAGAATGGGATGCAGCCTAGAAAGTGTCTACACTCAAAGGGCCAGTCTACAGGCCACCCTGTCTTCTCTGCATGCACCCCCAACTGCGGCCATCTCAGAATTCAGTCTGAATCTACATCAGCACTGAAAAATAGACATGGCTCTTTCAGTTCTGACACTGTAGCTAAACTGCACTCTTGAGACTGCTTCAGCCGACTGCTTGAAGCTGACTCCAAATGCTGAATTCTTCCACTGAAGCTCACTACCAGTCTCACCAAGTCAGTGCATATAGTGAAACAGTATCTCAGTTCTTATTGTACTCAGCTCATCGAGTGTTTACAATAGAGTCGAGTCACTCTTCAGGGTTTCTTCAGGTTCAGGGTGTTTGATAAAGGAGGTACCTGACTCGGCCATGACGGATTGAAAAAGAGGAGGGCCATTTCTGTAGCCTGTCCAGGAGTTTGAATGTGTGTCTCTCTACAACCAAATGTGCCACCCATCTCTAGTCCTGCTACGCTCAGTGTCTTACAGCTCCTTATCAACTCAAACACACACACATTCTCTTCTCCCAATAATGCTCACGGCTAGCTGATTGTGAACACTAATTATTTTCATGAAAACTGATTATTTGTTCTCTTTCTCCATGTCTGTCTGTTTACCAATAAAAGTGTTGATCAAGGGGTTTCTCAGCTTTTTTTAAAAGAAGAAAATGTCTGAATGTTATTGAGCAGTTATTTAATTCCTCTCTCCACTGTATGTACATAAATATATAAAAAATATATTATGAAAAAAGATAAGGTGCATATATAATTGTTTAGATCCAGCATTATGGTACTGTACTGTACTGAAGACAGTGTGGTGAGAATTAAAATACTTTTGTTCAATAAAAGTTTTGCAGAATAATAGAAAAAATATATTTCAGTGGAGTTGTTGCTTGACTCTCTTGCCTTTATTTATTCTTTTTTGTTTACAATGTTGAAAATACTGACATAATTTAGAATACAATGACTCATACAACAAGGTACCTCTGGAAGTGGGGATATGCCATTATACCATTATTTATATATTATTATATTATATATTGTTATGTATATATTATATTTATATTTATATATTTTATCTTGGTCCCAGATTAAACACTGGTCATTGAAATGAGTGTAATCAGAAAAGACTGCATGTAATAAATTTCCATTTAGTATTAATACCCTGAAGTAATTCGAGCCCCCAGTGCATTTCTTTTCTACACAACACTGGTGTTTGATTGTATGTTGAGACCAGAGGGCAAAAAATATTTTACAGATTTTTTTTTAGTATTCTGTGTTCCTTATAGGCCATGAATTTGGAACTATAACTTTTTCTTTCTTTTCAGCTACATGCTTTTGGCCATAATCATGATTCTTACTGGAAACTACTTAATGTTAGTTTATAACTTTTTGTGTTCTGTATTTGAGCATTTTGTGTCCTGATGTGTTAAATGTGTTCAAATGTTCAGTTTTAAGTGACTCAAAAAGTGTTTTATAAGTCCGTGGTTCTCAAAGCGGAATCAGAGAAGTAAATCCAGTTTTTTCCTTCTAAATGATGTGACAAGAGCAAGAACTTGTGCCCCATTATATCCCAAATATAATTGGGGGGGGGGGACTAAAAAAATAAACCAGCAATGCCATATTAAAAAAAAAAAACAATAATTGAGTACAGTGATTTTTTAATCAGCTCTTTATAATCCAGGACTAAAGGGACTAACTCTTCATAACGAATCTTGCAATTGGCGAGGTTTCTTAAGCTCTAATCACGACTTGCCCAGAAAATCTTACTGGGACATTCTGGGACAGTTTATCATGATGATAAAATTTCATTGTCAGATTGCCCACCTCTATCTTAAATACTAAATAATCTGCTTATTCAAATCACATAGCCACCTCAAACAATTAAACTGTTATATATTGGCCTAGTGTGTCTCACAGAGTTTAAGTGTAAGGTCCATGGAATTAGTCCTTGGCTTAAAAAGTTTAAGAACCTCTGGTATAGGTTATACATGCCTCATTTTGTATCGCCAGTGAGTGTCACCATTACACACTAAATCACAGCCTCAGAAAAGAAACAAACAAAAAAAAGAAGTTTCTCATGATAGTCAGCTCTAAGATTGACCATTGTGACCAGTGTAAGAGACAGTGGTCTCCTATGATTAGTGACATCTCAAAATTTCTTTCTGAATGCAAGATCAAGGATGAATCTTATCCAGCCTGTAAAGCAGAGGTTCTTTTAACTAAACAGCTGTTTGAGGACTGAGATTAAGTAGAATCAGGTGTGCTCCTGCTTGGTTGGAACTAAACCTGCAGCCACACCGGCCCTTAGCGGGTGAATATTGGTGACCCTTGTGCTAGAGGGATGTTGGCACTGATTGCATGTTTGCTGTATGGCACTGGGAATGAGGAGGTCTGGATTGGTGTTGATTGGTTCTGTTTGCAGCCCTGCTGGAAAGGCTGTGTTGAGAAGCAGAAGCCTCTTCAGTAGTTGTTGTGTCAGAAATTGCAGGTCATCAAAAGTTCTACCTGTAGAAAGGCCTGGGTGGTCATTTTGACCATTTTACAATTTTGAGAAAACACAGGCTATACAAGGCCATCGAATCACTAGAGAGCTTTTACTGAATATATTCTTATATATTCAGTAAACCTATATGAATAATACAGATTTGTTAGTTTCATTAATACAGGAAGGAGTTTATTAGAGGGACAGCTAGAGTTGGACTTTTTGGAGGAAAAGTCAGAGAGGTGAGATTGCATTGGTTTGGACATGTGCTAGGAGAGACTCTGAGTGTGCTCGGAGAAGGATGCTGAGGATGGAGCTGCCAGGGAAGAAGAGTAGAAAAAGAAGAAGATTCATCAATAGAGCGGTTTAAAGCAGTCCATATAAATGTGATACTCTCAGTCAATTTGCCCTTTTTCCTCCTGAGCGGTAAAAAGATTTTCTATACGCAGTAACACAAAAGCTACTTTTATGTTTTATGTTCTTTGCGAAAATTCATTTGAAAGCTAGTGTTTTTCTAACAGAAAAATGTCATTCAAGTTATTTACAGCCTATCCTGTCTAGTGCTGGTACTGGCACCTATAAACTAATGAATAAATATTGATCAAAACTAAAAAAAATCGACATCCTAAAATAACAAAAATATTTGTTTTTACAGCTTGCTGTTATGTAAAATGCAAATGGTCAAAATGACCATCTATGGTCAATGTAGTTATGGAACCCTGGCCTTTCTAAAGCTTTTAACTCAGTTTTCGTGGAGACACATGCAGTGGGTTTGTGAACCCTTTATAATTTTCTGTATCTCTGCATAAATTATGGCCTAAACATCATCTGACGTTCTAAGATTGGACAAAGAGAACCGAAATAAACAAATGAGAAAATTATTATACTTGGCCATTTATTTATAGAGGAAAATAACCCACCATTACATATCTGTGAGAGGCAAAATTATGTGAAACTTTCAGTGTCTGGTGTGTACATTTCTGGTAACTATTAAATCCTGTGTTCGTTTCTGCATGTCAGCTTGGAGAAATTTTAAACCATTTCTGTGTACACAACAGCTTCAATTTTGGGATTCCTGCACTCACTGTTCTTTTTGGAGAGCAGTGGCTTTCTTCTTGCAACAATGCCATAAAAACCATTGTTGTTCAGAGTTCTCCTGATTGTGGACACATCAACATCACCCAATGTGAGAGAGGTCTATAGCTGCTCACAAGGTACCCTGGGCTCCTTTGTGACCTCGCAGTATAATACACACTTTGTTCTTGTAATTTTTTTTGGTCGAGCTCTCCTGGAGAGAAGTCTTGAATTTCCTCCCTTTGTACACAATCTGTCTGACTGTGGACTGGCAGAGCTCAATCACTTTAGAGATGATTTTGTAACCTTTTCCACTCTGACGAGCATTAACAACTCTTTTTTTCCTCTTTGTTCTTGCCATGATACACTTCCATAAACTTGTATTTTGATCATCAGGATTTGCTAGATCCCTGTTCTTGAAATGATACAGGACATCCACTCTGATCGTCATACATACGAATGGCTCTAATTTCTCCTTCAAACTAATAGATAATTAGTTCACATCATTTTGCCACTTACAGATACACTATATGGACAAAGTATTGGGACACACTGGTTTTTCAGGGTTTGCGCTGGGCCCCTTTCTTCCAGTGAAGAGCAATCTTAATGCTTCAGCATACCAAGACACTTTGGACAACGCCATGCTTCCAACTTTGTGCACAAAGCAAGGTCCATAAAGACATGGTTGGATGAGTTTGGTGTGGAAGAACTTCACTGGTCCACACAGAGCCCTGACCTCAACCCCATTAAACACCTTTGGGATGAACTGGAACGGAGATTGCGAGCCAGGCTTTCTCATCCAACATCAGTGTCTACAGCATGAATGGACACAAATTCCCACAGAAACACTCCAAAATCTTGTGGAAAACCTTCCAAGAAGAGTGGAAGCTGTTACAGCTGCAAAGGGGGACCAGCTCCATATTAAAGTCTATGTATTTGAATGCA
>JBBPCZ010000002.1:11658568-11674621 GCA_037974445.1 Brycinus macrolepidotus | reverse complement strand
AAACATTTAATACAACGAACCTCAATCAGAATCGGCATTGGTATCGGCCGATCACCATGACAAAAAATCGGTACTTGCTTAATGTTAACAAAGATCTAAAATAATTTCAACATAATTATGTACAATACATCTGAGGTGTCGTTATCAAGCTTTCTCTGCACTCCTACTGACAGAACTAATAAGGTGATTTGTACAGAAATGCAAGAATAATAGTGCTTTCAGTACTGGACAGAAGCTCAAGGTGAAATCTTGAGATTCATCTGCAGCAGCTATCCTCAGATACATATGGATTTCTGTGGCAACGGCTCGTGGGATGGCGCACATACACTAACATAATTGGAAATTCTGAATAATTGGAAATTCACAATTCATATACCACAAGTTTAAAGTAGGGCTGCTATAGGAATTCTATAGGAATGATCTATAGGAATAAGAAAAGCTCAAAATGTGATGTTTTAATGAATAAATAGAATGAATATCTGGTCATTCTATAGTTACACTTTTAAAACAAATTATTATTTATAACTATAACTTATAACTTTTATTACTATAATTGTTATTATTATTTGCTTTTATTTATATATGGGAACTTCACTGAAATACTACATCACTGATGGAGGATCCTGTCCAATCTGGCAACACCGCATAAGCTGACGTGCTGTTTGTGTGTGTAAGTTATGAGCAGTGGAGAAGACTCACATTTTAAAATGTTTCCTGACATCTTAAAAATATATCTAAGTCATAAAAAAAAATTCATTGTTTTGTAATTTTAATTGCCATTTTATCACAGAAGGAATAATTGTAAATACTCAAACTGCTGTTATGGAGTTTTGACTTTTCAGAAAAACAACAGTTATGGCTGAATTAAACCTTCCATAAATAAACCCTGACATTTCTTTTAGACAAGGGCAGTCATTACTGCTTTAGAATATATATGACAAATGACAAACTTCAAAAAAGCACACAAAAAAGGAAAAAACAGGCGGATCAATTCCATACAAATTAACATGGGCAGTCTTTTCAATTATCACTCCTGTGTTCCGCTGTTCAGTTTTCACACTCAGTTCTTGAGGCAATCGATGACTAAATAGATAAAAGCTCGTAATAAAGGTCTTGGTTCTTAATATCCAGCAAATTCATGACAAACCTGCCTAAAATCACAAACAAAAGCAAAAACAAATAAAATGAATATATGCAGTAAAACAAGCAGTACATTAAAGTATATTGTAACAATAATAATGGTAGGAGTGTAAGTTTAGTGCTAGTGGCCCCGTTTGGCCTGCAAGCTCAGCAGTCACAAATAGGGCTTTGCAAGGATGTCCTGCAGGACTAATCAGTGAACTGGCAAAAATCAAAACATCAGTCGCTACTTTCTCTCAGCCAGCTAGTGAAATTTATGGATTCTCTCCAAGGGACTGAGGGATAATGTGAAGGACAAAATGTGGGGATGACATTTCACCCTAGAACATGCTAATATGCTCCTGTGTGACCCAAAAGAAAGCCACTGCTGACTCTGTGAGCACTAATTACACAGTCTAGTCTACCATGACCTGTAATGGTCAATACTCAAGATTATTAAAATGATCACATGCACTGTGGATATACCCATACCTCCATAAACTTCTGATGTGGAGGCAAGAAGCAGTCGAGCACCCACTCGCTTTGCCAGACCTAAGGATGAAGGGAGATAAGGGAAAAAATTAGCCCTCCACTCACAGTTTAACACACATTTTAGAGAATAAGACCAGTCAATACAGAGTGACTCATCCATCCTAAAGAGACATGAACAGCCACATATAAAAACAGATCCTGTGTTAGAACATTAGTCTAAAATCTTGAAATAGATTAATCAAATTACCTAATAAAATTAAATTAATAAAACAATTCCCATTTTATGACTTCAAGTTCTGCTGCTAGAAAATGTAATGGTAGGGCTTGGCCATGAGATCAGCTTCATAATTAAGAAAATTAAATGTAAATGTATTCTGGTGTTATCTAGTTTAATAGACTTGATCTGAATGAAACAAAAAAGGATCTTTTAATGCGACATCCACAAAATGGCATTTTGACAACCAGCATTTGAGAACAGTTTTTCAATAAACCAGTGTATTTGTTTCCATATGAGACAACAATTCATATCTGACCTTAGCAAAACAGACTGCTGTTCGAATCACTGTTTTTAACAGTGAATTGAATTGTGACACAATGTAAAGTGTAAATGTAAGTTCACATATTCTTATGCCCAGAAAAAAAAACAAAAAAAAAAACTATCACTGGAGGTCAGTGAACAAAAAAAGATTGAATAGAGTAACATCTAGAAAAAAGCCAGTGGCCATAGAGGCCGTCGGACCATTGTATATTACTTTTTTTATTCCTTGGCCGCTATTCAACGTCCACATATGGCAGGGTTTCTATTCATGAATGTCTGAAATTCACGGCACAGTTAGCCAATGACGTGCACTCGTGACCAACCAGGTTGCCATGGAGATGCACAGTGTCCAGGCAGTCTTGTGACTTATTCATGGCTATCTGTGTGTCACAGACAGTGCGTTTTTTTTGGATATGATAGATGATGTGGAGGGAATGAGGTGTCCCTGCATGAATAATTAATTTGATAATGTCAATGTATGACCTGCCACAAAGCAAGGCTAAGCAAAAAAAAAAAAAAAAAAAAAAAAAAGCCTGGAATTCCTGTTTTTTATTTGTTTTAAGTATATAATTCAAAATGTTTTATTGATTTTCATACACATCCTCTACAAGGATCACAGTCAAATATAGCATTTTTCTGCTAATACAGTGCACAATTTCTATTTATTTGATGAGTTTAACATACTGGGAAAAATACTTTTTTTGCACAAGCCACAAAATAAAGAAAACGAGAAAAAAAAAAAATATATTTTCACTTAGAAAACTTTTATTTAAGCAGGCTACACACGCACACACGCGCACACGCACATGCACACGCACACACAGAGAGAGAGAGAGAGAGTGAGTGAGAGAGAGAGAGAGAGTGCATGCTAAATATAGTGGAACATTTTTGACAGTACTTACCAAGCATATTAAGAGTGCCGATAGTGTTGGTTTTAAGCGTCTTGATGGGATTATACATGTAATTGGGAGGGGATGCAGGGGAAGCCAAGTGATAGATCTGGTCCACTGAACACAAAAAACAACATATATTTTAAAAAAATACTGGAAGTGGCAATAATAATCTTTGTAACAGATCTGATGAGTACTTCACAAAAAAGCAAAGCTTGTATAAAATCAACAAATCTGGCATATAACAGAAAAAAATAACAAAATAAAAATTAACCACCTGTCAATGTGTTTAAAAATATGAAAAGACATGTAGAGTGTGTGTGTGGGGGGGGTTATCTGATAACAATTTGGGGAGCCTGTTATGATGGTTTGATGGGATCAGCATCTTCCAATACCGTGGTATGGCAGTGTTATTACTGCAGCCCTACTGTCTTCACTTGACACTGTATTTTGTCTGCTTGTCTGAGATTGTATATGTGACACATCTGTGTTAAACTGGAACTTGGCCTTTTAGGAAGTGGCTTACTATTGACTAGTAAATGTGGTGCTGATGGCAAACCAAACAAGGAACCAAACTAAAAAAAACAGCCTTTTGTTAATTTTATGATAGTATCAATCCGCAAAATCAGAGTTCAGGGTTTGCTAATTTCGCCATATAACTGTTACAGAACGCTAGGGATGGGAAATGAGAACCAGTTCCAGTAGAGAACTGTCCAGATTGTCTGATCCATCAGATTCGTATTCATACAAGGTTGATTCCTTTTATTGATGCCAGCACTTGTGTTTCCACTCTGTTGGACACCTTTAACAAGTAGTCATGGCAGAGAAGTATGGCTTCATTTCCTGAAGAAACATTACAACAGTGCTACTCACAATGTCTATATGATCCTTTCAAAAATGAGTGAAAACACCAGCTATATGTTAAAGCATCTTTTGATGCAAGACGGACTAACATTCCAGGAATGCCATGTTGTTGACACACTATGCACGAGTGCCACAGCTTCCCAACCAAGCAAGAAATTATCCCGTTATTATAACTGCAGCACCACGCAGGCAGAATTATCAGACTTTTTCTTTGACTAATGAAACCCAAATGAAATTGAATGCTGTATAAATATTCTCTCATTACATCCATTTTAGATCATGGCAGACAGACTGCTGCTACACACAAAATGAGGCTATATGCTGTCTGCTTGACTCAAGCATCAGCTTAGTATTTTTTTTATCAGTCAGTTTTATATTTGATTTCCAAGATATATCCTTTTAAGAAAGCATTATAATTGATTGTAACATGTTCAAATGTTATGAGGCAGACATTGCACACTCTGTTTAGACAGAGATAATAAACACCTGCACCGAAAAGCTGTGTAGGCCTCCCCCCGCCAACACACACACGAAACATTGATCAGGAATCAGTGGGAATTGAAAAAAAATGGACTGAAACGGAATCGATAATGGTATTGGTAACAATAAAATCTTATCAATTTCCATCCCTACTGAGGGCCCACTCTGCCTTTGCTCTGATGGGTAAACAAACAAAAACACTCATGATAAAGTGCTTTCTGTTGATACAGACTTAAATCAATGTGATCCCTCTTAACCACAGGGGCTAAGAAAGAGGGTTTTAAAACAACCCCACAGGAGGAATAAGACACATTTAGTGGTTTGCGTCAAGCCTTCCTCACACCAGGTCTAGTCACCACCATAAAGCATGCAGGTAGAATCTACTTTTGAAAGCAGATGTTGTGACAACTGATTATGAAACATGTAGACTAAAGAAAGAAGGGGAACAATGGACTTGACTGGTGAAAAATTACAGTCAATACAATACAAACACATTCATAGCTCACACAACTGGGACAGTAAACAGAGCGCCTCCTGCAAACAGCATACTTTGTCTAGTCAAACTGACAAAGGCTGCCAATAGACTGGTGAACAAATGTTAGGTACATAAATAAACCAGACTTCTGATGATTGACCTAGATATAATTTGCACACAAAGCACGCTTACACACTTTAAAAAATAAACTTGCACATGCACAATCACACCCAGTAAAACACAACCCTTAAAACACCCCCATTTCACTCAGTCTATGCAAGGTGTACCTGACATGCACTCCACAGGAGTAGAAGGCAGATTTTTGATTAAAGAAGTTAAAGAAAGTATGTGATACGTTACCAATTTCTGTCTTCATTCCAGGAGTTGAATTTTGGCCTTTACTCTGACCAATGGTTACTTTCTCTACATTTCCCACATTGTACATGTACCCTATTGAGTGCGAACAACACTCTGCAACAACTGTTGCTGCAGCAACTGTCTCCATTCTTTTAAGAAGATTGCATATGTTGGTTCTGCATGTTGGTACATCATTCTGAAGATCTGACTGCATTCAGCCACAAGAGCATTAGTGAGGTCAGGTACTGATTTTGGATGATAAGTTCTGGATAACAAATGCCACTTTCGGACATATTGTGCCTTTTTCTTAGTGATGGCGTCTATTCTGCCATTTTATTTATTCATGCCAAACAAGACTAAACAGAATTACTCACCTCTGATGTGCAATAATGCTTTTTACATTTCAAGCTCAAATATAGCTGCATGCAGTGATCATCAGGGTCCGATCTAACAGTCTAACAGTCACAAACTCCAGTGATGATCAGTAACTAGAGACTAGCACAGCATTCTTACACTATGCAGTGTAACACAAAAGCCCTCTCTTTGAGTCTTAGCAGACAGATATGCATTACTGTTGGAATGTAACAAATGCAAAGAGCCCATCCATTTGGATAGCTCCATCCAGAACACTCTTGATGAGTCACGTTTCCATAAGAACAAAAATACAACAGAACTCAAAACTCATGCTGGGTAGGCCACTTGAGTCAGATGTAGTCCAGTTTACTGTCCAGGAAGCAAATATTTGCAAGTTGGATGAATTGGGTAGCTGGTTGGCTAGCATTAGCTTTTAGCCTAGCACAGACCCCCATCGCATGCCATGCTTCTGCTCTCTTGTGTAGGGCTTCCCCTCATCTAGAACAGCATGTGTATTGAAGCTGCAAAGTAACCCACATCTCACAGTGTCATAAATCTGTATGTATCCACACTATCACCATGATGGAGGTCTTATTTGACATAATACACATTTGATAATTGATATTAAAAAAAGGATTTGTTTTTGTCGCACCTAATGGTTTCAACTTTTAACGTTTTCATTTAGTAGAGGAACGCAGACTGATCCAACTTGCCCTGTGTGAAAAAGTTATTGCACCTTTAGTCAATAAACCAACCAGACGTACTGTAATGTGGTTTGTAATATGACCACCACAGAAGCTGAGAAAGTGATCAGTGGGGTCCAAGCCAGCTATTGCCCAAAAACACTTTGTGCCTACGCCATTTCAGGCGGTACTAGCGTGAAGGGACAAGCCCTTAATACTTATGGACACAAATCTTTTATTCTGTATCAACCATGGGGTGCTACAAGCACACCAAGATTCATGTGTATTGGTGAAGTCTAAGCACATTAAATCATTAACAAAAAACTTTGGAACTTTAGGCCTCACTCCCCTCCAGTGTGGTCAGTGTTCATGATTCTACCATTAGACGAAGACTGGGCAAAAATGGAGTCCATGAGAGAGTAGTGTGTGAGTGTCAAGTGAAAACACCACCACAAATGACAAAACCATGAATTCTACCAGAAATTCCTGCAGACAATTAAATTATGCAGCAAGACAATCTCAAGTTGATAAGGACATACTTGTATATGACACTAATATCATTAAGCGTGGGACCACTGTAACACACTCACCTTCAATATAGAGTGGTTCCACCACATCATGGTTGATGAGCTCGAAGTTCTCATGCCCAATCCAGTGCTCTACATTACGCTTACGGCCAGTAAAGAAGTTATCAACCACGGTCACCTCATGACCGTCCATCATCAGCTTATCAGTCAGATGAGAACCCACAAAGCCTGCACCACCAGTGATCTACAGCCAGAAAGGACAGTCATAAATACACAGTGAATAGCAATTAGGAAACCAATTTAAAAAAGATTAGTATAGATTTGATCAAACGTCTGATACAATTCAGGAGTGTAGGAAAAGGTTTTAAGTGATGATGTTTCAGTCTGGTGCCAAATCATCATTTCTAGCAGAACCAGAACACTGAGCAATCAGAGGAAATCAATGGCATTCTGTGTTAAGCTGAGTTATCTGTGTAGAGCAAGACTACTGTCAAGGGGTTCAAGCCCTTTCCTGATGGCAGTCTTTCCAACAGTTTTACTTGATTCATGTATTTAATCACTACACAGTAATACTGCAAAGTAATACTGAATTTAATTACATGTTCATTCCTATCACTGTTAGACTCCCAATCAAACAAAAATACTACATGAGATATGAGGTATAGTGTTACATTAGGTACATTCATACCTTTGACTGAAGTATTTAAAGTTGTCTGTTTACAGTATCACACTAGACTGTAAAAGTTCTCAATCAAACCCCTAGTCACAGACTGTAAAGACCACAAATGGAACTACAGACCAATTAAGGTCAACACTACTCCACTTAGCTGGTGTAGTTACTCAGAAACTTTTCATTTTGGGATTTGGACCTCAGTTAGAAAATGCACACTGATCAGCCACAACATTAAGACCACTGACAGGTGAAGTGAATTACATGGATTATCTGGGCACAGTGGCACCTGTCATGGGGTGGGATATTTTGGGCAGCAAGTGAACAATTAGTGCTTGAAGCTGATGTGTTGGAAGAAGTATAAATGGGCAAGTCTAAGGATCTGAGCGATTTTAATCAGGACCAAATTGTGATGACTAGACAATTGGTTCACAGCATCTCCAAAACAGCAGGTCTTGTGGGGTGTTTCCAGTATGCAGTGGTTAGTATCTACCAAAAGTGGTCCAAGGAAGAAAAATCAGTGAGCTTGCGACCGAATCATGGGCACCCAAGCCTCACTTAAGTGCATGGTAAGCAAAGGTTAGCCTGTCTGGTCTGATCCACTAGAACAGCTACTGTAGCAAAAACTGCTGAAAAAGTTAATGTTGGCCATGATGTAACCCCTGGCAAAAACGATGGAGCCACTAAACTAAGATGTTCTCCCAGCCTTGTAGTAAACAAACAAACCAAAATATTTGTTTAACAGCTGAACATTCTGGTGTTATGAAAGATACTGATCCTGTGGCATAGACTTCACTAATGAAAGACAATGTTCTCCACTAAGCTGGTTTCAACTTTCAAGCCAACCTTCAGCCATCTTATAGAATCCATGTTTCAATACATCGGAGCTGTTTTGGGGGCATGAAGAGGACCTACACAATATTGGGAAGGTAGTTTTATTGTTATAGCTGATTAGTGTAATGCTGTACCTGCCACATCTGGCAGATCCAGCGCTCTGATATGCCTGAACCCGAAATATTTTAAGTATCACTTTCTGCATTAACAACATACCAATACATCTGGACCTTTTATCTGTACTTGTAGATGACTGCAAGGAAATTTTAGGAGAAAGTATTGTATTCTCACCAAAATTCTTTTTCGATCTTTCTCGGACAGAAACTTCACAGGTGGATATCTTTGGGTAAAACTGGAAAATAAAGAACAAATATGTTATTAATCACAATTGAACAATTAACTAATTAAGAAGTGAAGTGCAGAATCTAGCTTTTCAAATGGCTTCTCTCTTATTGTTCTCCATTATAGGAGTTCATGAAATCTCTTGTGAAAGCAGAGGAAGCTTTGATGTGTCCTAGCACCTACTGAAAGAGAACAACAGGTGATAAATGAATTATGGATCTCATCCTTTAAGAGTAAACACTCAGTTAACACAAACTACAGAGATAAGACAGAGCTGAGTAATGAAATTAAAAGCTAATTAGATGAGCTTCAGGGAATATCCAGCTAATCTATAGCCTTAACAATCCAATCTGCTCCAAACCAAGCATGGAAACATCACAAAGCGGCAACTGCAGTCCAATTGCTCTAGGGTCGTATTTCAGGAGGCAGAACATTTCAGTTTCAGAAATGTCCTGTGCCTCTAGAGATGATTAAACGGTTCTTAAATAATTAAATATAACGCTTAACTGGTTCTTTGCCTGGTTAAAGGGTTCTTTTTCATGATGGGGAACCTGTTGTATGCAACTCTATATAGAATCTTTAAAAATCTTTAATAAAAGCAATTTATTAAGATTTTGCAGTACATAAAATACATAAACAGAACATATAATAGGAGTTAGAGTTAGCAATATAAATAGATCTATCATTTTTCATTATAAACAGCATGATCAGTGCTGTTTAATCTGGATTGAGAGCAATGCAGTGTGTAAAACACTGAATAAAAATAATTTGTATTAAGAGTTTTTGAGATTATAAAATAAAGAGCACTACTGTCTCTTTATTGCTCATTCCAAGTCATCAGATACATGCAAAAATACAAAAAACATAAAATACATATCGTTACATATGTATACTGAAAATTTCTTTAAGTATTGTGATTTTATATATTTGCCATATCACCCACCAGTAGTGGCTGGTGTGGTGTAGTGGGTAACATCACTGCCTTCCAAGCAGGAGAGTGGAGTTTGATTTCTAACTTGGGCAGCTCACCACACTATACCAATAAGAGTCCTCGGGCAAGATTTCTAAAACACTGCACTTGCCTACACCTACACCAATGCGCAAAAACACTGGATAAAAGTGCTTGCCAAATGCTTTAAATGTAAATGATAATATTTCAATAATACTGTGCTAGAAGGTTATTAAATTATACTGTCATAGTTGAAAACTACTTGACTAACAAAACACTAAATGTGGATCAGTCGCAGCTGACTCATGTCAGATACATTTACTACGGATAGTATCAATACCACTAAAGATCAGGTATCAGATCAGTGCATCACTACATACTTGTACTCCTACTACACAGACTTGACTTGGAACCTTTTATTCAAATAAACTGAGAAATCTTGTTTCGTTAAATACTCTCAAGGTCAGAGAATGTTTTTGGACTAATGCTCGGTAAAAACTGTCCCAGCTACAGAAGCATTTGCCAATACCCACATCGCATGTGCTTAGAGCTCGGGAAGCACTGAGGCGTGTGTGTGAAGAGATGCATGGATATGAGATGTTATTGACTCAGTTTTCTTTTCCATATTTCACTGCAACAGCCATACAAAGGACCTGTGCTACAGAGGAGAGGCTCTCTTAGGCACAACCACATCTCTGCTCTATATCTTAGAAAATGATGCACCCAAGGAGCACTGCTAAATAAACATGCTGCCAAAAGTCCAGAAAATCACACGGCTGCAGGAAACTGATATTTTTGCTGACGTTCCTTCTTATCCATGGTGGCACGTGACTCGTTGCACAGGCCCTGCATAATGAAATATCCATGGAGCAGACCATCATCTGTCTCTTATCCACAATGAGCCGAAGGCTGCAGGTTTTCACTCCATTATGGAAGTTTCAAAATGGACCATTTACTACCTATTCTACATATGGAAACTATGCTGCAGAACTGTTTTGTAATGTCACAAAAGGCTTCACATTTATGTACATTAGCCTTTTCAGCATACAGCTGTTCTGCCCATTAACTTTCATCCCTGACTGATTTTAGAATGAGGCACAATACAGAATCAGACTCAGACTCAGAAAACTTTACTGACCCTGAAAGAATAAAGATTTATTGTAATTTACATACAATAAACTCCATCATTATTGACACCCTTGGAAAAGAAAGGGAAAAAGGTTTTAGGTACCTACAACAAAACCAAAGTCATAATTACTGGCACCGCTTCAATCATTTCTTTGTGTGTCTTCCATTTGCCAATGTAACAGAAATGAGTATTCTCTCATCAGTCTCAGAACACTCCTCAATGCAGAATCTCTCCAGATCTCCTAGGGTCCTGAGTCATCTCTTTTGGACTCTCTTCCTCAGTTCATGCCACTCGTTTCCAATGGAGTTTTAGTCAGGGGATTGGCCATGTAAAAAGCTTGACTCTGTGGTCAATTAATCATTTTTGCGTGGATTTAGACGTACATTTTGAATTACTGCCTGGATGAAACGTCCATGATGTATCCTAAGACAGTTCCCAGTTCCCATATCACAGAGTGGATAAGTTGTTTTCTGTTCAACCATCTTTTATTTCATGCCAAATCCACATTGAGTGTTGCTCTATTTTTGTTTAATCTGAACACAGAACCTGGTTCCAATTTTGTTTGCTTCTCTAACAGTCTTACTCGCTGTGTGTGTCGGGAAAATAAAAATGCATCATCTGCCGTGCTTACCGGGATTTATTAAGATTAATATACTTTAACTCATTTCATTTGTGTATGGTCTAATCATCACCCTGTTCTGCTCTGTGTTGCACCATGGTCCTTGAGGCACGTTATCTCATTTCACTGTATACTGTGTGTATGGTTGAAATGACAATAAAACCTACTTGACTTGACTTGACTGGAATCTATTGCCAGCCCATTCACCAGAGTGCTGAGCCTCTCTCATTTTGGTTTCTCCCACTCACCTGACTGTCAACATCTGCATTTCTCTCTCCCTATAAATACTCAGACAGAACTGGAATCTAGCGTTTGTTCTCCACAATGCCTACTGGCTAGCGTGGCGTGTTTGTGTGTGTGTCCTCTTAACACAGTACACCAAAGCAATCCCTCTTCACATCGAAGACACGGACCAGATAACCCTAAGAGGCTAAACCTGGATTTTCATGGGTTTCCCTCTTCTGCACCACAGTGGGCTTCAAGAAGCTTCTGGAATTGTTTCTGTTGTACCGTATAGCTTAAGCAGCGCTGTATCCTGTGCTTTGTTCTGGACCTGGTTCTGTAGCTGTTTATCAGAAGCTATGCTGTGCTCAGCGTCTGCTTTGTTTGCATTTCTCGCCAAGACTCATGCAATAAAATTTCACGAGCACCTTCTGCAAATGTGTCATTTACCTGGGCTAGATTGAATATGACATGAATACTCAAGTGGCCTTAACAAGGTTAAATGGGAACATGCATTCTACGGGTGTAAGTAATTGTGACATGTATGGTTTTGTTGATGGTTTTTGTTTCTTTGGACTAAATTTTGTTTGAACTAAATATTTTCAGTGTGAGGTACAGACATTTTTTCATAACTTTTTTTACCTATATTTACCAAAGGTCACAATAATTTGCATTTTGATAATATGTCACTCTTAAAGGCACAGTTACAAAACAGTGAGTTTAATTTTAAGGCAAAATAGAGAAATGTTTATATAAAGTGTTTTGACAGATTTTGGTATATAAACCCACATAATCATAAGTGGACCTTGAGGGAGAAATCAAAGAAAAAAACTTGTATATGGCCCCTATAAGATTATACTGCAGGCATAACATATCTACAGGCACAGTGTAAACCTACCTAAGTTCCAGATCCCGAATCTTCTCTCTCAATGGTGCCACAGCCTGTAACGAGATAAAGCTGAATAAATAAAAGGTTTCAAATCAGAAGATAGGCAGGACAAGCTTACAGTGGGGTTTGGGAAGGAAAATGCAACAAAAGCTGAATGCAGCGAGAAATGATCAGTTATTGTTTTTGCCATCTCATAAAGCACATTTTGTGACAGAAAGAGACAGAGGTACAAATATTATGGAAATGTGACAATCAACTGCTGGCCATGACCACAGAGACATCACCACAGCTGTGATAACGAGAAACTTAAAACGGCCATGGCACAGATTAACCTTGCTGCTACAAAGGAACTGACAAACTACAATCAGAAGAATGAGGGGGCCCTTTGAGTAGGCTGCTCCAATACAGGTGCCTTCTCCCACAGCTGATCCCGAAAGAGGAAGCCCAAAAAGAAGCAGAAAGAACTGAGATTACCTGCACAGAGTCTCTTAACGGTACAATTAGGTAATCGATATTCAATCCAAATTATAGAACTATGCCTTGCTTTTTTTAATAAAGCTACACCTGTAGGTTATTAGTAAAATTCTCAACAAACTACTACTACTATTACTTCTACTACTACTAATAATAATTTCTTGTTATTATTACTATTATTGGCTATTATTATATTTCAACATACAGGCCTGCCCTACTTTCTGTGGTTCTAAACAATAGATGATTGATTACATTACTGAACAGGCTTGAGCCATTCGACAGGTGGTGGATGATGGCAGAAACACATCACACATCAAGACTTAGATGCCCTTAAAACAATCAATGAAGGACTGCAACCAGTGAGTGACTTTACAGATGTGCTATCAGGTGATGCTTACATGACCAGCTTATTCATCCTCTCTATTCTCCAACTCTTAAAAGAAACAATCTGGGCCCAACGGTGCTGTTAACAGGAAGTCTGGGATGTTGGCTAAGCTGGATGCCAAATATGCTAATGATACACTATGCAACAACTGCTGTGAAAATGCACCTTTGTAGGTTACCATTACCCTGGAAAATATGATAGCAATGTGGATGAGACAAAAAGGGAGATAGAGACAGAGATGACAGCACTAGAATGCCAAACAGGTCAACATGAGGTCGGAAGATGGAGAGAGCATGCAACAAGATGGGGGAGAAAACAGGCCCAGAAGAAAAAGTCAACTCGCAAGAAGAGTGATCAGGCCTGCTGTCACTATAGTGCTGTGTACACAAACAGAGCTGGTGGTATATATGCTGGAGGACGTCATTAAAACGAAGGCAAAGCCACTTCAGTGATGGAAATGAAATGAAATGTGCTTGATGTCCACGGTGGCCAGCAAATACCCTTTCATCTGTGTTTCAAGGGCATTGTTTGAGCGAATATTCAGCAAGAGCAGGGAGCATGATCACCCCACAATGCTCCCAACTGAAGCCAGACAAAGTAAATATGCTTGTCTGCTTGCCAAAGAAACTAGATGATTGAGGTCTGTGTTAGATGTACCAAACCAAATGATATGCCATTGATTTGCTCTTTCCTATTAGGCTACAAACCAGCAATAGTCCTTGTAGGCTAATTATTTCATTATTATTTCATTATTCAGCCAAAACAGTCGTGAGGTATACACAATTAGCCACAAGGCCTGTAAGTTCCTGTTTTGTTTATGACCATCTTCACCTGAACCTGTCACATGTTTACCCATAAAGGTGTGCATTCTGTACATTTAATTATCCATTGAGAACATTTTTCAAAAGCATTGTGAATAATCAGAAACATAAAAGTTGGAACTGCATTTATTGATGGAAAAAAACATAAAATGAAATGAATTTAGTACAGGGAACGAGGCCAACAGAAGAACTGAGGTAGAAAATAAAGAATTGGCTTTTGGTGAACACTCACACACAGGACTAATATTTTAATAAAATTCACAGCAACCAACCCCTGTTCTTATGTGCTTAATTTCACGCTACTATGAGGAGACTGGTTAACTACATATCCCAATCACCACTGGGGGTAATTGCATTGTGTTCTGTGACAATGAGGAAGTGGAGTGGTGCTGAAATAAACAAAGGTTAATATTTTATCTCTTCAACAAAGAGTTGTCCCCACTCAACCTTTCCGCTGTTTACTCTCAGATGATTCCGAAGGTCACAGCACAAGACGGCTAATGTGGTTTTACTCAAATGAGGTCATGTCTACTCTACAGATCTCCTAGTTAATCAATTAAATATAACTAGACATGCAGTCATGATATTGCCACACAGAACTTTACCTTGAAATAACAAACTACTAAAGCAGTCTATCAGCTTTGTGATTTTATTCAACTGTTAGTCTCAGACGTGCCAACCCTCCCGTGCTCCTGGGTTTCTCCCATATTACAGTCCTCTTTCACACTGTTTTATTATTTTCTCATGACTTGTGAATGTTTAACCATTCATTACATTAACGTTTCCCCCGGGGGACAATCAAACTTTCCTCCCCTGTCAAAAATTGAAAACACTGCACACGAACACTGTCACATATCACAGTGAAATATCAGGAAGTTATGAAGGTATGTAATAGATAATGCCAAAGCCTAATTCAGATGTCATACATGCTGGAATGACGGAGACATTATGAATGAAACCAGGAGGAAATGAAAATAATATTACTATACACTAAAAGCCGTTAAATTAATTTTTTTAATGTCATAAGGCACAACTAAGGAAGATTTGAACAATAAAAAAGGGTAATAATGTTTAATCTTCATGCATCTCTTTATTCATTGTTACATAAAAAAGACTTGACTTCATTAACATTCTGATTGGCAACACCTTCATCATCAGAAGGTGTACCAAGACTGCCCTCGGGACATTTTCTATTGTAAGTCAGCTTTAATGAAATATCAAGCATCTGCAGATGTGGAAACAAATGTCATCCTTTTCAAAGGCTGGTTCAGACACCAACAAATTAGCCTCTACATGCATGTGAAACACTTTGAACCTTAAGGTCATGAGGATATGGAGAAAGCAATCTAATGAGTTTCTGTCATTGAGGAGCAGGCACTGGGGATCAGAAAAGATGGGATCGTAATCACTCGCTTTAATGTGTGTGAGAGAACCTCATTTGTATTCCAACTATTATTTCTATTAACTATTATTATACAGGGGATGGTGATGCCAAGATTAGGACACCTCTACAAATTTGACTTCAAAACGGCCCAAAATAACACTGATGAAAAACATTCAATGGAAGCATTAGACTTAGCAGAACAACAGACAACTTTTCAGAAAAGTCTACCATCTGCTCTCCCTGTGAGGAAGCATGTTCAAACAAAGAGCCAGACACCACACCTGAAAGCACTCAATTTCAGTGATTCAGGCACAGTTATATGGTATGAACAACTGTGTAAATACAAAAAGGTCACATCACACATTTCTATTCACTGTCAGAATAAGTTGAGTAGAATGCTTCAATAGTATCATACACACACAAATACATATACATATACATATACATACATATATATATATATATATATATATATATATTAGGGATGCAACGGTACTCGGTAAAATACCGGACCGTTCGGTACGCGCTGCACGGTCCGGTCCGCCCTTGTGTACCG
>JBBPCZ010000002.1:11647253-11658468 GCA_037974445.1 Brycinus macrolepidotus | reverse complement strand
CCCATCCAACACCTTTGGGATGAACTGGAACGGAGATTGCGAGCCAGACCTTCTCGTCCAACATCAGTGTCTGACCTTATAAATGCTTTACAGAATGAATGAGCACAAATTCCCAAAGAAACACTCCAAAATCTTGTGGAAAGCCTTCCAAGAGGAGTGAAAGCTGTTACAGCTGCAATGGAGGGACCAACTCCATATTAAAGTCTAATGACAATGCATTCACATACATAACATCTGTGTTATTGTTAAAGGTCAGGCGTCCCAATACTTTTGTCCATACAGTGTGTGTAACATAATTGAATGTGTCTAAATTAAATAATGGAATCTTTTACCACCCACCCACCACAAACACACACACACACACACACACACACACCATGTTTGGGGTAGGTTGTTTGAACCCCTGAACGGTTTGGTTTTGTTCATTGACAAACCCAAGTCTCTGTCCTCCTCCGTGGTCTTTCTTGACGTCATCGGTGGCTTTATATTCTCCTCAATATTTCCTCGGAGCTCAGTTCTGCTCCACTGCAGCTTCAGAAACGAGAGGTCTGAGAGAAGCCGCCACTGATGAGCTACAGGTAGAGTGAATTCAGTGCTGCAGCAGATTACCAGGCACCCCATCAGAGGATGGTATGAAAGTGATAACGTGGCGTGCTGATTAGATCCCACTCTGATCTGACAGCTTCTCCACACTGCTCCTGTCTTAAACTTCTGAATGAGTGATTAGACCATGCTGTAGTGACTTGTCGCTTATTATGACTCCACATTGCTGAGCAAGACTTTTAACTGAAAGGGAGCGACTGGAGTTAACTGAAATTGGTTTCCAGTACTAGGGGTCCGGTCCAGTAATGTAAACTCTCAACAGGGAAGCCAGGGAACCCAGAGCACAGGGGGTCGAGGCAGGGGAACTCCAATAGAAGCGCAAAATGAGCTAAACGACGATGATGTTCTCGCAGCCCCCCGACTTCAACTACAGCCTGAACGGGAGCGACGACCCCCCGTTCTCGTTCTTGGACGAGGACTGGAGCGACTCTCCGGCCGAGACGCTCTCCGGCGCGGGCTTCATCGCGCTCTCCGTCTTTTTGGGTCTCATCATGACTTTCGGCTTCCTCAACAACTTCATCGTGCTCGTGCTCTTCTGCAAGTTCAAGACTCTGCGCACTCCGGTCAACATGCTGCTGCTCAACATCAGCGTGAGCGACATGCTGGTGTGTATGTGCGGCACCACGCTCAGCTTCGCCTCCAGCATCCGCGGCCGCTGGCTGCTGGGGCGGCAGGGCTGCATGTGGTACGGCTTCATCAACTCCTGCTTCGGTGAGTCCCTCCAGAACCGGCTCGCTCCTTGAATCCGGTCATCTTTCTCACATCTGTGCACTTAGGATGTAGAGAGGCACATATTAACTCCACAGGGGGCCAATCTGCACTGCGTTTCCTGTCATCTGTTGAGGGACCACCTTTATTTTTATTTATTCATTAATTTATTTTTAGTGCATCTCATCACAGAGTGTGGTTGGAGACTTGCTTTGCACTCTCATGAATCTAATTTGCACCGTGTTTTCTGTCATCAGTTGAGGGACCATCTTTAATTTTATTTATGTATTTATTTGTTTTTTTGTGCATTAGACTAAACACTGGTCACAGAGTGAGGTTGGAGAGTTGCTTTGCACTCTCGTGAATCAAATTTGCACTGAGTTTTCTGTCATCTGTTGAAGGACCACCCTTATTTTTATTTATGTCATTTGTGTGCATGAGACTTAAGATTGAATTAAATCATATGGAACTTTTGTCTGATCACAGAGTGAGGTTGGAGAGTTGCTTTGCACTCTCATGAATCAAATTTGATAAGTATATTTACTCTAGGTGTCCAAAAAGTTAGTAGACACATATAATCCAACACTTCTTCTGCAATCAAGAGTGATAACTGGAAGTCTGTACACTTCTGTAAAAGCTTTACATTAGATGGGGATTTGATTGCATTCAGCCACAAGAGCATTATTGACATCAGGTACTGATGTTGGATGATTAGTTCTGGATCACAAACACCACCATAACAAAGATATTGGATGGGGTTACATCACTTATAAGCAATTTTACTGCTCTACAGACAAACCTGAGGGGCTTTATACCGATCTAGCTGATGCTTGGCAGTAGGTATGGTGACCTTAGGCTCATGGGCACCTACCCAAGGGTTTCCAATTGTACTAGTAGTTCTTTTTGGTGACGTTTTCCTATGAAGAACACCTGAGGGACCTTAAAGCAACTAAATTCATTGATTAGATGGTGTCCACAAACATTTGGATACTGTGTATCTGTTTTATGTTTTCAAGGTCAGCTTTGGGCAGCGTATGAGATGATAACGCAGTAGCAGCCTGTTTGCTCATCCTGTGTCTCTCTCCTGTGTGGGGATCCCTAAAGATATGATTAATGTGCATGGTCTAGTGTAAAATATGACACACTTTTAGTTACGTAAAGAGTGAATCATTTGTACTGCTGCACATGGATTGTTGATAATGGAGTCTACCATGTGCGTCAGACAGGTGGGATAGCTGGATTACTAAATCATTAATATTTTTAGTGCTGAAAAAGGTTTATGATCATAATTGCAGAGACTTTAAAAAGGTTACGCTGTAAATCCAGCTTAGAAACACGACATCAAGCTTCTAAGTGATAGGACAGATCTTCTTCTATTTCTCACAAATACACCTACACACACACCTGTCCACTGCAAAAACTGCAGGGGAAGGGGAAGTAGGGGAAGATCGTCACTCTTCTTGCAGTGCGGCATTATGAAAATCTTACCTCAGCATTCTAAATTATTCATCTGCCCTTTCTCCAAAGAGTTATTGGTACTCCGAGCTTTATATTATTTTCTCTTCTTGGTGGTCTTCTTGGTGGTTAACTGACAACGGGACCAATTAGGAAAAAATTGTTGATTGATTGATTGATTGAGTGCGTATTGATGTGAGGGATTCAAGGTGGTGAGGGATGAAATGGTCTCATGGTCCATTTCGCAAATCCTCCTACAATTACAGTCCTGGTCATCATTTGTAAACCCACTGAAAGCTCCTGCAGGAGCAGTTAGTTTTAGAATTAGGGCTTTCACCAGGCCTGAAACTGAACTGAAACTAAACCACATTTCCAAGATTGAAGCCCAAACCCGGCCCAAGCTCAACAACATTTTTTCTTGACTCAAATCATGAAGTTCTGATTGCAAAAAATTCGGTACAAAGCTGACTTGAGCTGGCCCACTTTCACCAGTGTGCTGAACACACTCTGTAAGGATAGTGTTGGTCAAATTATGGCTCAATAAAGCCTCAATATAGCCATCGTTAGATCATGAATATATAATACTTTTGAACCACACATTCAAACATTGCCGTATAGCAATATGTCCGTCTTCACGTTATTAATCCAAAAAAACTTGATTTATTTGTTACATAATTTTTGACTGAACGATTTGAATATAAACATCCTTTCGGGTGCACTAAACTGTGGTCTCCTGAAATTATTCGCCATTTTCTCATGGTTCTTATGTGAAGCGCAGACTTTATTGGTCTTGTGGACCATGCTACTCTCTGTCAACAGCTCATCCTGTTGAACAGCTCAAGAAAGCCAAATTAAGTATATTTTGAAGGGAAATCGCAGGGTGCAATCTGTTAAAAGTGAGAAGTTGGCTTGGAGAACCTGATCTAAGTCATCACACATTTGGAACTTGAGCAGTTTGGTTCCCTCAGTTTTGTACAAATATTTCAAGCTTTGCAATTAGATTGCCTGTAATTACCGGAAGGCCTGCACTAAAGGGAAAAGCAAAGACAGACAGGGAGGGGAATTAAAGAAAAAAAAGTATTTACTATTCTTTTCGTTGTCTGTTCATCTGCTGGCAGTGTTTGCATGTGACATCATATTGCCTTATGTGGATGAGTCAATATCAAACCTGTTCATAAAGTTCTAAACATGTCTGGAGACAGCTGTGGATTAAACAACCAATTAATTTAATTGGTTGTCAGCTCACAGTGCACAATTTAAGGCTGCTGGCTGTGATAATGGCTTTACAGCCTGGTAAAAATGGAGTAATTATGTGAGCTGTATGTTTCTTGAGATCTCCTGCAGCACCTTCCACAATAGGACTGATGCCCAAATAAAGCAATACTTGGGCATTCGCATTCTGCGGGCAGTATATGCTATAGAGGTTGTTGTTACCACTGAATCAGTGGAGTGCCAGTAGGAAATCTCATAACATTCTACTAGAAAAGGTTAGCATGCTTCAGTCTGAGCTTTTATTCAGAGCCAGTAGTGTTCTGCTAGGAGCAGAAACAGCCGGTGAGTGCACAGATAGCTCAGACAAATAGCATCATACTGGAGAAAGCTCTTATTGACACTGTTGTCAGGGTCACTACATGAAAAGCATGATTTTGTCCCCATAAATTGCAGTAATTCTCTTGCTGTTATGAACTCAGTTTATGGACTGATGCACAAGTGTTAGCTGATCCCTTTGTGATCACAGATGAGAAGATTTTTTTCTCCTTTTCCTGCTTGTCTGTCAGTCCCACTCTCACCACCTTACACTGTTCAAAAATGTTAATGTGCTCGTCCAGTAACAAACGAAACTATCAGATGACACTGTCAATTACTAGGTACTTAATCAGTTACTAAGTGTTAACCAATATTTAATGAAGAGTTAACTAATACATAAATAAACGCTCACATATAAACATATCATTGATAATTAATATGTGACCCTTAATTTAAAGTGCTACCGGTAGGTGTACCTAATTAAGTGGCCCATCTCTGTATCTCCTGTGCACATGATATGTTCTGGGTGGACCTTTCAGAGTTCACAGTGAAATGTGTATAGTTTGAACCATAATTTAAGAAGATTTTCCACTTTTTAGCAGTGATCTGTACTTGGAGATGCACAAAAAGCAGTAATTGATGGTTAAGTAATAGGAAGTAATGGAGCAAGACTGAATGGAGCAAGATTGAAATGGGTAAAGGCAGGAGCAGTTTTAATGGGATGGAGTAAGGCGGGTCAAATTGATGTCCAAGAGACGTGACTGAGTTTTTTCTTCCATTCTTTCATCCCTCCTTTCTTTTTTTCCTTCCATTTTTCTACAGTGAAGCTATATTCTGTGACAGAAATACCTAATTCGTGCTCATCCATAAACATAAAATTTCAAAAGCAAAAGGATATCTAACTCCATCAGCAGCTCATGTGAGTCTTTCTAATTAATTCTCCTCTTCTCTTTGCCCTCCTGTTTCTTCATGCCAGCTTGAGTTTACGTTTCTCCAGCCTCTTGAACCATTTGACTCTTTAACACTGTCATGTCGGCCGTCTCTCGGTGATGGTGCGAGGAGGCGCGCACGCAGACTTCATACAGTTTCTTAACTTTTATTACTCAAAGCAAAGCGGCACGAGGCCCGTAACAGAACTCAAAGCAAAGGAGACAGGAGCAAACACAACGCACTCGAACTATGGTGGATGACGGTGGACCGACACGGAAGTCCAACTCAGACACAGCTCAATACTACAACCCCTTAACTCAAAACCCAATCAACACACAGAATCACTCACTGATTACACCGGTCAGCTGGAACAAATAATACACTCTAACTCAAGCCCGGTGTTCAGGCTGTCAGACTAAGGGTTTGTCCATACAATACCAATAGCGGCCTCTAGAGGCCGCTGCCCAGGGATGTGACAAACACCTAAGCTTCATTGTGCTATGCTGGGCACACTAATGTAATGGATTAGCTTGGCTGAGAAGTATTCTGGTTTTCAAGAATCAACAAAATCAATCGACAAAAACACCCCCACCTCTCGTCAATAAAATGAAAATGACCTCAACAGTTGACAAAGTCCTTTAGAAAACAAGCATTGGTTTAATTATTTCAAATCCATATAGAATGGGCATTGAGGTTGGCTGCCAGAACTCATCTCTGCGCACTCTGAACATGAGGCTTTCATGCAGGTCATTTTTATTTTGGACAGAGACAAGATGTTGGCGAGCCAGGAGAATCAAGTAAAACAGCTCTACTTAAAGTAAATAATGTGGCCTCAGTTGATCCTACAGTGTTGTTACACCCTTTTGCTTTTTGATCATTACAAATAACAGTGCAAAATTATAATCTCAGTATAGATTATGTACTTTTTCCAGCATCACACAAACATTATAAACAAGTATAAACATTATAACATTATAAAAATTATAAAGGTAAGTAAGTGGTCTCAAATAGCATTCTTTTTTGTGTCCCAGTCTTATCAATGTCTCTCTCATTTGAATTCTGTCTTGACTTGGACTTAAACCTCTTTGGACCCTGTCTTGACTTGGACTCGACTAGCCCAGTTCTTTGAATTACCTTGGACTCAATTACTCGTTAATATTCCTCACAAAAATAGAAGTTAATTTCCCAAATTTATCTTTTCTATAGCAGACAGATAGAGAGCTGCCTGATGTCCTTTTAAAGACCCCTCAAAAAATGTGCCTCTATTCTAATAAGCAACAACATTATGACCAGCTGCCTAATATGCTGTTGGACCTCCGCATGCCACCAAAACAGTCCTGGCCCACTAAGTCATATACCCTAAGGACCTCTGAGGGTGCCCTGTGGTATCTGGCTCTAAGACGTCTGTGAAGTGGAGCCACCGCAGTCAACCTTGTTTATCCAAGACATCTCTCAGATACTATCAGATTGAGATCTAAGGTTTTCCAGCAGAACAATGTCCAGAGCATCACTCTGCTTCCTTCAGCTTGCCTTCTTCTCATAGTGCATCCTGGTGCCATTTCTTTCCCAGGTAAGTGATGACACATAATGTAAAAGAAATCCTGATTCATCAGACTATGTCACCTTCTTCCATTACTCAATGGTGCAGTTTTGATGCCCAGATACTCGTTGTATTTGCTTTTGGCAGTGGATATGAATGAGCATTAGCACTCTGACAGTTCTGTGGCTACACAGCCCTATACGCTGCAATGCACTGGTTTTTCTGACAACTTCCTGTCATAGCCAGCATGTGTGATCAGACAAGACAGGCTAGACTTCGCTCCCCATGCACATTAGTTAGTCTTGGGCACCCATGACCCTGTAATTGGTTCACTGGTTGTCCTTCTTTGGACCACTTTTGGCAGGTACTAACCACTGCACTCCAGGAACCTGCCGGAGATGCTCTGACCCAGTCATCTAGCCCTCACAATTTGACTCTTGTCCTTAGATCTTTATGCTTTCTCATTTTTCCTGTTTCAAACACATAAACTTCAAGACTGTACATTTGCTGTCTAATATATTCTTTTTCTTGTCAGTGCTTTTAATGTAAACAGTGTGTGTCTGTAAGAGGCAGATGTTGACATTTTGATCAAACTGTTTTTGAACAACAAAATTCAGACACATTTAAAAATCCTTTTCTTTCTCTCCTGTGGTTACATGCAGCTGATGCTTCTACATTTAAGAATAGCTATTTCTAAAGAACCCTTGAGGAAACCCTTCTTTCAGAGTGCGTAATTGACACAGTTGTTAATCAGACATCACTGTCTGATTAATAGTGTTTGAGAGAGAGAGAGAGAGAGAGAGAGAGAGAGAGAGAGAGAGAGAGAGAGAGAGAGAGGGTGGTTTCTATCTCTAGAAGGACAGGACATAACATTGTATGTGAAGAGCACCTTCTAATATTGTCAGTGTGATCCTGTTATGTGCTCTTATCACAACATAGAGAGAGATAAAGGAAAAAGACTGAACAGACTAAGGCTATTGTGAAGAATGAGTCTTTGTTCTTGGGACAGAAACAAGAAAAAACAGTATCTTCTGAATGACTGAATTGAGCATTTTGTTAACCTATTCTGCTGTGTACCACCTCCCACTGTATGCAAAACTTTTACCAACTTATTACTCAAGCAACAAAACAAACAGGATTTTCTTGAAGAGGTACCTCCAAAGACTAGGACCCAAAAACAGAGAACACACGGAGATTCAGACAGCCCCCTAAAGCAAGATTTTCTTCCGTACCCTTTTCCTCCTCTTAGCAGCAACCTAAGCTTTCTTTGTTTTTTTCCTGGTGGGAATTGTCTTATAATACAATTCTGGAGATGGTACCCAACCAAAACTGTTGGCAAAGACACCATGTGTTCAGGTGGAATGTGTGCTGCTTCTGTTGGAATTAAGAGGTGATAATGTATCATATATGTTTATATGTGTGAACCAGTTCTGCCACAGACTGATGAAAGTATTTATTAGTCTTTTGTGAAAGCTTGCTGGTGGTACAAGACAGTCTTGTTGCTGTAGTTCTCTCTTGCTGTTGTGATCAGAATGCACCTTTTATTTGTGTTACATTATGAATTGCTCTGCGACACTTTTTAGAATGCAACAGTGCACAAAAGAATGCATGAAAGTATAGCTTTAAGCATTTGCAAAGTGTTTGAGTTTGTGTTCCAAATGAAGTGACTAGTTGGTGCATACACCTCTTGTTTTGTCTTGCATTTGGATTGCCATTTGTTCAGTTGCCCCTGCTTTTATGCTGTTTTTAGAAAAAACAAGTTTGGTTACCTAAATTTAAATGAAAAAAAACATTTCTGCAAATGAGATGTGTGAACATTAAACTTACCTTTTCATTCTTTATTTTGTATTTCTTTGTCCTTCTTGAGTTTTCTTTTTTTTTGTTTATTAGTTTTGTGTTTCCTTTTATTCTGTTTTTGAATTCCCCTGCATTCATTATAGACTGCAATAAATACGACCTTCTTGCACTTGCATTTACATTTACAGCATTTGGAAAACACTTTTATCCAGAGCGACGTACATGGGTGCTTTGTAGTCCACAAGAAATCATGTCCCTCATGTCTAGACTTATAATTAAGAGCTGCTAGTCGACTAAGATTTCATCAGAGACCACCAGGGCCCTATCAGATCACACAGATCAGACATGAACATGTAGTTGTTATCCTAAGTGCTCGGTGAAGAGATGGGTCTTCAGGGTTTCCAGGCTGAGATGTGAGAGCAACCTGGAGGAAAGGAGAGGATGAGTTGAGGGTTGTCAGCATAACAGTGGTAGGAGAAACCATATGAAGATATATCACTAAGAGAGTGAGTGTATAAGGAAAAGAGAAGGGGGGCAAGCACTGAGCCTTGGGGAACACCAGCGGTAAGTCTTTGTTTGGCAGACATAGATTCTTTCCATGACACTTAGTAAATGTGACCCTCAAGGTAGGAAACTATCCATTGCCATGTAGAACGCGGAAGGATCTGATGTTTGACTGTATCAAAAGCTGCAGAAAGAGCCACAAGAATTAGAACCGAAGATGGTTTAGCTCCTCAGCGACAACTAAAAGTGCAGTTTCTGTAGAATGTGCTGCTTTGAATCCAGACTGGTTTGTGTCATGAAGCTAATTTTGTGACAAAAATAAATTGAGTTAGTTATTTACAGCATGGTCCAGGACTTTGGAGAGGAAGGAGAGAAGAGATACCGTAGTTTTTACTGTAGTTGTTCACATCAGTGATGTCGGGGGTGATCTTTCTTAGGACTGGTGTGACTACAGCTGATTTGATGATTGTTGGAACAAGGCCTGATTTCATGCAACAATTTATTTTGTGAGCGATATATGGGAGAAGATCTGAGGATATGTCAGAAAAGTGAGTTATGGGATTGGATCAAGTGGTGATGTGGTTGGGTTGAAGGATGTCAGGAGCTGATGAATATCGTCTGTGGAAAGTGGGGTAAAGCAGGTGGAGGTGGAGGATGGAGTTTCAGTAGGTTGAGAATAGGAGAGAGAGGTTATGACTGCAGGGAACAATCATCTGATCTTGTCAATTTTTTTTCATCCAAGAAGGTGGCAAAGTCCTCAGTGGTGATGGAAAAAGATGCAGAAGAAGCAGGAGGTTTGAGAAGTGAAGAAAATGTGGCAGAGACTTTGCAAGGGTTGGATTCAGGTTCTCCTAGCTTGGGTTTGAAGAAGTAAGACCTTGCAGCAGAGTTCTCAGTGGTGAATTTAGATAGAAGAGAAGGATATGAGAGTTAAGATGTGTTTTCCTCTGTCTTCTTTCCACTGCTCTGAATTCTCTTTGGCCGTTGCGTAGTACATCAGATAGCCATGGTAAAGGATGTGAGCTGTATGTCACTCCAGAGGACAAGGGACAAAGTTGGTTGAATGAAGAGTGGAGAGTGAAGGTAGTTGGTAGCCATTTCCACCATTGACGGACAGGAGGGAGATGTTCCAGGGAGATGGAATCAAGGACGGCAGAGGAAAGCGCTGGTGAAGAAAGGGAGGGAAGATTGCGGTGAGCAGTTGAAGAGACGATGGTTGGGTGGTTGGAGCAGGTCTGGAGAAAGAATGTGAATGAGAAAAGATGGACTGAGAGATGGAGAGGGGTAGCCATGGTGAAGACAAGGTCAAGGACATTACTTGCGTTATGGGTTGGAGGAGACTTGTTGAAGTAAAGAGCAAAAGACGACAGAAGCTTGAGGATGCCGCAGGTATGTTGTTATCATCTGGGAGGTTGAAGTCACCAAGAAGAATGAGTGGGGAGCTGTCATCTGGGAGTGAACTGAGGGGGATGTCCAGTTCTTCAGTGAAGGTTCCTCCTGCCCCAGGAGGATGATAAACAATGATGTGTAGTCTAGTGGGATGAGTTACAGCAACACCATGGAATTCAAAAGATAAAATACTGAGGTGTGAATAGGAGAGAAGTGTAAAGTGCCATTTGTGGGAGAAAAGCAGTTTTGTGGCCCCTGCTTTTCCAGTCTTGCAGAGGTGAGAGTCGCAGGTGTTGCCAAATTCTCCTGCTCCCTCGCCTCCCCGTCATCATCCACATAACACAATATTTACTCACTAATCAAACTACATCAAAAAGCCAGGGAAATTTATTGGTATAGGTCTTTAAAATACACACACACAGGACATATGCACAAATACACAGATGTAGATTTGGGCTTTAAGGAAACCTCAGACCACGGTGTCGCCTGATGCCGATGGCCGGGGAAGGAGACATTGCAAACGGTGTGCGAGGAAGTGGAACCGCGGCAAGCGAGCGGGGGTCCATGCTAGGCTAAAAGCTAACGCTAGCCCATCCATCTTCCTCGCCAACATTCGGTCCCTGGACAATAAACTGGACTACATCCGACTCCAGCAAACCATCCAGCGAGAGTTTAGAGACTGTTCTGCTTATGTTTTTACGGAGACATGGCTCAACGACAGCGTTCCGGAGACGGCTACGGCTATTAGCAACATGCTAATGT
>JBBPCZ010000002.1:11622972-11640671 GCA_037974445.1 Brycinus macrolepidotus | reverse complement strand
AACACGGCGCCCGGGGAGCAGTGTGTGGGGACGGTACCTTGCTCAAGGGTACCTCAGAGGTGCCTAGCGGTCTTGGGCATTGAACCCACAACTTCCTGATCACAGGGCGAAGGTCCTAACCACTAGGCTACCAGCTGCCCCAACAAAAAACGACAGCAGGAAAGTGCTTTGATATAAAGAGTGTTGATACTACTGCTCTCTACTAAGTGCAATAACGTACTCCTAACTACCATCTGTGTCATTAGAAATTCACTTAATTGTGTTACTTATCCATAATATTTATACCCAGCATTTGTAAATAGTGTATTTCATACTGAGTTTTTTTCTACAGATTTTTATTGGATTTAGTTAGACTGTATATTTTAAATTGTTCTTGTCTCTGTGTCTCTGTGTGTCTTTGCAGTCATTACACAAGCAATTTCCTTCGGGATCAATAAAGTTTTCTGATTCTGATTCAGATACTGTAAACCAATACAATGTACTGCTCTGCTCACCACCAGCAGGCTACAATTGATAGTGCCAAATTTAAACCCACAAAAATAGTCATAGGCTAGATGTTCTTCATTAACTTGATTTTTATTAGATTTCTTTGCAGCTGCAAAGATGGTCCTGTTGAGCATCTTAAACGTCAGCTTGATCTTTTTAGCTAGCTGGCTAACGCTCAACGCCCATCTGCCATATTATAAAACTGCTGCACTTCAGTGTATAAGGTAAGACACTACACAGAATTAACTCAGCCTAGTTCAAACGTTTTAGATCTTTTAGTTATTATTTTATTCAGCATTTTAAGATTTTTTACTCACTTTCTGCTCCAGCTGGGCCTCTTTCCATCACACAGTCCCGCCAGCTATTTTCTCCTCCTGAGCTCCCAGTTACACATCGTTGGTATTTCGAACTCACAGTCTCAAACCCAAACTGAGGTGGTTGCACCACTCGAAAAGCCCCTGAAATTACTCAGATCTGTCTATAAATGTTTAAAGAACACTTGATCCCACATAATGCCATCATATAAATCCTCATCCAAATATTTCTTCTAACACTCTCATAACTCACAGTGTATTAATGACAGTACTGGACGGAGACAAACCGTTCCTTTTGTGTCGAGTGACGAAGCTGCTTGACAGTCTTTCACCTTTAAAGTGCTTAGTGATAAGTGCTTTAAAAGTAAGCCTTGCCACTACTATCAGCTAGTCTCTGTGTTGATCAGCTAATCTGGGTAGGTTTGTCAGATAATTGTGTTGTCAGCTTTTGTGTTGTGTGTGTGTTTCGGCTCACAGCAGGGTTCTGGGTATAGGGGAAGCACTTATTTCTGCACCTGTGAAATGGCCTTTAAGCTTGTTTGTGTTTGTGTGTGTGTGACGTTCAGTGTGCTTCATCCTTTTGTCTTGACGCCTTTTCATTGATTGTCTCACTCAGGCACTCCACTTATTCTCTCCTCTTTCCCGGTACATCCCCCTTTTCTGCTTCACTCGCTTCAAAATAAAGGGTCCCTGAACAAACTCTCAGTGGATCTTTAAAAGTATACTCCAAAATTATCCAATCAAATCTCTCTGTCCACCACATATGAATACATCTGCGTATGGTTACTTACCACTTACAGTTTAGATGAAGCCTTGAGAGCATGTTATAGGGGGGAGACAATCCACCCCATAAATCTAAAGGGCTCATCAGCCAACATCCACTCCACAGCCGCCACATCTACACATCTAATGCTGGAAACAGCCCATGATTCATATATTTCTGTGCAGTGTTTTTTTTTTTTTCCCCAAGAGCATTAATCTATCAGTTTATGTCAAATTTCAGTTTTGTAGTCTAAGGACTGGGCATCTAAGAGAGGACAGATAGTGAATGATGGTGTGTGAAACTGAACAAAAGCTAGACAACTTTCTTAACAGCTTGTCAAGAACTGACCTAAGACCTGTTTCCTAAAACATAAAAAAAACATGATGGCCAAGATAGTATTATGCTTACTGTCTCTTTCTTTCTGTCTCACTGATATGATACTAAGCCTATGATATTTCAAAGATCTGGGGGCTGTTTCGAGGAAATGCTGGGAACATTGTAGTTCAGGTCTTGAACTACAGTGCCATAACCTGCACTGTGCATTGGTACTTTCAGCAGCCTTTTTGATGCAAGTCCATGATAAGGTAAAAGGACAAGGTGGACTGGTGGTCTTTTGAAGGTATTGCGAGTTCATAAAAATGTTAGAGGCCCCAGAGGCTTATGACAACCTCACCGGTGCTAAAAGGGGTTACAGAAATTCAGCTGTAGCCTGGCTCACAGCAGGTGTGTGTTTCTGTATGTCTATCAGGTATACACGTGTGTTTTTAGGAAGGACCCCTATGCTGTAGAGGCTGATAGTAACAGTGCAGCAGCTGCCCCCTGTGGAGAGCAAAATGTGAACGTGAAAAATGACAGCTTCCTTAATTCTCTTCACAGTGACTGGCCTATATATGTCTGTCTGTTTTTCCATTTGTTTATCTATTTTTAGTTTTTACTTCCATCTACCTAACCTTATCTACATAACCATCCACCCATCAACCTATAACTGTCTATCTGTCTATATACCTATACCTATGTACACTATATGGACAAGTATTGGGACACACCTGTTTTTCAAGGTTTGGGCTAGGCCCCTTATCTCCAGTGAAGGACAATCTTAATGTTTCAGCATACCAAGACATTTTGGAAAACGCCATGCTTTCAACTTTGTGGACACAGTTTGGGGAAGACCCTTTTCTATTCCAGCATGACTGTGCCCCAGTGCACAAAGCAAGGTCTATAAAAAGACATGGTTGGATGAGTTCGGTGTGGAAAAACCTGACTGGCCCACACAGAGCCCTGACCTCAACCCCATCCAACACCTTTGGGATGAAATGGAATGGAGATTGCGAGCCAGACCTTCTTGTCCAACATCAGTGCCCGACCTCATAAATGCTCTACAGAATGAATGGGTACAAATTCCCGCAGAAACATTCCAAAATCTGTTATAGATTTTGTTGTTATAGCTGCAACGGGGACCAACTCTATATTGAAGTCTGTGTATTTGAATGCAATGTGATTAAAGTCCCTGTTGGTGTCCAGAAATGTCATACAACAGTTACTGACACTGATTTTGTCCTTCTCTCCTTGTTCTTCAGGTATCGTGTCTCTAATATCCCTGGTGATGCTGTCATATGACCGGTACAACACACTAACCGTGTATAACAAGCAGGGTCCGAACTACCGTAAGCCCTTGCTAGCAGTGGGGGGCTCATGGTTGTACTCTGTGATCTGGACAGTGCCCCCCCTGCTGGGTTGGAGTAGCTATGGCCTAGAAGGGGCTGGCACCAGCTGTTCTGTGTCATGGACTGAGCGATCACCCCAGTCTCATGCGTACATCATCTGCCTCTTCATCTTCTGCTTGGGCCTGCCAGTGCTCGTCATGGTATACAGCTATGGGAGGCTACTCTATGCGGTCAAACAGGTGAGACTTGGCCTCCATTGTGTTCGTTTTCTGCCACGTGACCTTAATCGGTCAAACACAAAGAGGTTCCTAATACAAAAGCATCTCTGGAGGGCTTTGAAAAGAGTCAATACTGCTCGTAGGGATGGAATACAATGAGGGTCTGTATTCTGTTCTACTTGCTGCCATAAAACAAACTCTATACATAATGATGTTTGAGATGACCTATGATTTAGTGTACTATAGGCCGAGAGGATTAGTAGAGCAGATCAAACAAGGTTTCTTCCAGGTCACAGCTCTGCGGAGATTAACATTTTCCCTCATCTAACTCTACCCGTTCAATCCATGATGGCCTTGCTAATTAGTTGACGAGTTAAATCAGGTGTGTTTAATGAGGCAGAACACTGACCTCCATACACAGTGATGAGGTCCACAAGGACTGGAGTCTGACTCTAAACTGACAGGCAAGCATTTCTCTTTGCCGTCACCACATCCATTTTATTTTTAAAGCACGATTAAAAGAAATAAAAATGAGGATAAAATAGCTAATTAAAAACTGTACGTTGATTTTTTTGGTTGTCTTCTAAGCCCCCACATTTTCTAATACCAAACATTTTCCTGGAGCAAAAAGACCACACACTTTCATATTATGCCCACAAATCCAAATGTGATTTAAGATTAAAAGAAACATGGTGGATAATGGCAAGGCACAATTTTCTGTGTTAGCTGTTTGCATCCTGCAGCAAAAAGTGAAGCTGTTAAAATTGGGTTATACATTCTGTACACCACAGGAAAATCTGAGAAGATAATCATGTAAGACCAGCCTGAAATCTGGATACCTTGTGCAACATCAGGAGTGGCAAATGGGTCTCAGAACTGTCCCGATTATCATGTAGTTCGGGTAAGGCATAAGCCAGTAGGCTAACTAGAATTCTATTACAAAGTAAAGAGCATGAAAAAAAGACCACGCATCTTAAAATCGTAGCTGTCCAAAAATTAATGTTTGCCTTTAAAGAAAAAGGCAAAAGTAAGCTTTACTTATAAAGTCAAAGTAAACTTTGTCATCTCAGTTATATATTGCACATGTATATAATGAGACGAGATGACGTGGCTCCAGATTTTACAGAGTACAAAAAGACACACAGAATGCACATATATAAATAAACTATAAACTCTTCACTGGAACGCAAGTTAGAGTAAACATTTTTTATTCCAAGTCATTTTAGAGCGTTTTTGTTGGTTATTGGTTCATTCGTCATGTGAAGAAGATGCTGTAGTGAAATGAAACTTGGAACATTCTTTTTAAAGTTTTGAACAAGATTAGCATATTATTTTTGTTTTGTACAAGCTTAGAGGGGGGAAAAAGGAAATGCACAATGCAAAAGATTGGGCTCCTTGCATGGTCCGTACTTAGTAATGCCCCTTTTGGCAAGTATCATGGCTTGTAAACACTTTTTTCGGTTTGTGGGATTTTTGCCCATTTTATCTTGCAGAAGGCTTTTAGATTCTTGTATGCGCTGCTCTTTTGAGGTCTATCCACAGATCTTCAATGATGTTTAGGTCAGGGGACTGTGAGGGGCAAAGCAAAACCTTTACCTTGTGCCTCTTGAAGTAGTCTATTATGGATTTTGAGGGGTGGTTAGGATCATTATCCTGTTGCAGAAGAAATGCTCTTTTCATCTTTAACTTTTTTACAGACAGTGTGATATTTGATTCCAGAAAGATGCTCCTTTGCAAACTTCTGAGACTGAATTTTGTGGTGATGAAGCAAGGAAGGTTTTAACTTCTTAAACTTTCTCCCAGCCATCATAAGACTGGGATAAGGCTGGATGAGGCTGGAAGACAGCAAAGCATGTTAAAGTAGCCATTTCCTCAGTTTCTAATGTAATTAAGAAATGTCAGTTGACAGGAATGGTGGTCAAGTTGAGGTCTTGAAGAACAAGAAAACTTTTTGAGAGAACTGCTCTCTGGAGTTGTGGCGAATTGTTCTATTGTGCAGTGACACCTGCACAAATATGACAGTGTGCCACGACTCCAGAGAGCAGTTCTCTCAAAAGGTTTTCTTGGTCTTCCAGACCTCAGCGTGACCTCCACCATTCCTGTCAGCTGACATTTCTTAATTATATTATTATGAACTGAGGAAACAGCTACCTGAACACGCTTTGTAATCTCACCGCCTTACTCTGCTTTGTAGCCTTCAATTATTTTGTGCCTGATGGCTGCTAGGAGGTGCCCATAACTGCTGATGGCTGGGAGAAAGTTTAAGAAATTAAGGACTGTATTAATTAAGCTTTGAAAATCACCTGGCCATTACTAATGATTGCTTAATGAATGCTGTGAACAAGCCATAGCCCTTACAAGCTAATTCAAGGTTACTTTATTGTCATCAGCAGCTGTGTACACGTACATAGTGTGATGAGACAACATTTCTCCATGGACCACAGGAGGCAGCAGCATTAAACAAAGTTCGAGGAATGACACAGACAATACAATAAATAGACAATACAGCAGTGTAACAGTAGTGTGAATGGGATGTAACCCTTCCGGAATGAATAAAATTGCACCATACATATGATATTGCACAAGAGGCAGTTAGCAGCATTAATGAATTACATAGTGCTCCTTTCCTTTTTTCTGCTCTAACATTGTACAAAACTAAAATAACAGAATAAATTTGCTTAAAATGTTGTAAATCTTTAACTTTGTCATTGGAGATCAGTTTATCGTTTACTCACTTAACCATTAACACAGTAGCAGAAATTTTGACCAGGGGGGATGAAGTCTCAGAGTGTGACTTGGCCTTCAACAGCAACAAAAGGGGTCTCTGAATCATTTAATAATAATTCTGTTCACTTGATTTTAGATAGCTGATGTTGAAATGCATGTAGGCTTTCAAAAATAAGGACTCAGTAAGAATAAACTCATTGAAGTGAGACTCACAGGTTAATTTACCACAAAAAGAAAGGTGTATCTAATAGAATAGTTCATCAAAAGAATTCCTGGAATCTATGATCTGCTGGACAGTACATATAAAAAATACACCAAATATAAAGGCCTTTCAAGTTTCAGTATAAAGTCTGAGACATTTTAATGAGGATGTGAAGTGGCTGCTTGCATCATTTTTCAGAATTAAGATTTTGGTCAGTTGCTCCAGCACTGAAAGCACTGCCCATGCCTGCATTTATAAATAGGACTTTAGCAGGATTTGCAGGACATTCCTTGTGCAGAGCAGACATTGAGGTGTTTTACTGAACTATGAAAACATTATCTTTGAAGGGCAACATGATAAACTAAACTTGTCCCCACATTGGTGCCCTTCATGCTTTGCTGACTGGCATTATTAATAATATTGAATTTATTATTATTAAACATTATTATTCTTTTACCCCTTTGTGTTCCTATAATGGGAAGCTGACAGCGTCTGGATGGAACATATGAGTTGCTTGTGTATTCCTGTAGGTGGCTGATGCAACAGTGGTTGTTTCACAGTAGGAACACACTCACGCACGCACACACATGCATGCCACTCCGCTCGTGGTGACCAGGGCACTGTTTATTTCAGGACCAGAAACTAATGTGATCCCTGCATAGTTCATCATGGCCCTTGCAGCACAGAAACACAGCATTCTTTTGTACCCAAACAACCCTGCCCTTCAACCTGAACTGAATTTTCTTTATTAAAAAAAAAAATAATAATTCCTTAAACAAGGACGTTTTTGTAAGTGAAGTGTGAACCTCCACGTAATCTAACGGATTCTACAACAATTAGAGGCACGAAACACATCTAAATGGTGAAACATTATGCTGAAGGTTGAATATGAAGTTAATATGCAGATTAAAAAGTATGCAAGTAATTATCAAATAAGCAAATAGGCATACGCACACCACTAGAAACACTCATATTGAGGCTTACCCTAATTTTCTCTTTTTCTGTTCAGGTAGGGAAGATTCGGAAGTCGGCAGCTCGGAGGAGGGAGTACCATGTGTTGTTTATGGTGATCACTACAGTGGTGTGTTACCTGCTGTGCTGGACACCGTACAGCGTGGTAGCCATAATGGCCACGTTTGGTCGGCCAGGAATCATTACACCCATCGCGAGCGTGGTTCCCTCTCTCCTAGCCAAGAGCAGCACTGTCATTAACCCGGTTATATACATCCTTATGAACAAACAGGTAAGAGCATTCATTCAGAACGAAGAGGACCTGCATCCTTATTCCCACCACAGTCACAGCGTCAGTCTTAACAAACATCAGTAACAGTGACTTAGAAAGGAGTCAATGCTCTGACAGGGTGTCACATATATAACAGGTAGTTGCTGCCCACCCCCCCAGTATCTCCATCTTCATTTTTCCCCCACATCATTTGAACACAGAAGGTGCACTTTATAGTTTGTGAAATTTTCATGATGAATGAGCCAATAGAAATGCTCCAAAATTAATTTATACATTAGAATTATCTAATGGTAGCGTTACTGTATAGGTTATTGCAATTATTGGCATTATTTAGATTTTTTTTTTTTCCTTTTACGATATCAGAAATGATCAGAAAAGCCTGGCAAACACAGAAAAACACCAAACTAGACGGGTGTTCTCCTTTCTGCAGTTTGTCTTTTATGTCACTAGCAAACGTACAATAGACTAAACCTTAATTACAACCTAACAAAAGACCAAAGTCTACCCCACTGTAGTTGAAAAATAAAAAAAAACATAGTCCACTCGACAGCTATGGTCATTTGTAACCGACCATTTGAACTTTACTCTTGTGACAGCAGATAATTGAATAACACAAAACAGATATACCTTAATTTGTGTGCTTTTATTTACATGTTAGAAAACAACTGAAATAATACACAATTTGTTTAAAACCAGATTCAAGATTTCATTGTATTAACAAACAAAAGAAATGCCATCAAAAGCATCCCATGGCTTTTGAAAATGAACTGGCTTCAAACTGCCACCATGTACGGTCCAGTCAGGCTTCAGATATACAACACGTTTACCAGGTCAGAGTTTAAAAAGAAGAAGGCGGCTGTGTGGGAGAGAGAAAGAGAGCACAAGAGAGGAAGAGTGAGCAAGAGAGCAAGAGAGAAAGAGAGCGAGCAAGGGGGGTAGGGGGTGATCTTGACTGTGAACTCCAGCACATTAGATTTGAACTGAAATAGTGACTGAGGTTTATATACACAATGGCTGCTATAATTGGAGGGAATTGTGAATCGCCCCTTTTTATACACAGGCCTCCAATTTTAAAGGACTTTAAATAAGCAAGCACAGTATTTAGCTGTATCGACATTAGCTTTTATGAGGGTTTTCAGTAACAAAAAGCTGAATTTTCTTGAGAATGTTACAGTAGAAACTTAGTGGCTGCATTTTAGGCCTGGTAGAGAATCACCAAAAGGAACTACTAATATGATCAATAATTATAATAAGACTATTCATTTGTTCAGTTATAGATGGGTTTCTATCAGCACATTTACAAGAAGCTGAGATTTCTTTCACATAAAAAGTGACATTCTGAACCTTAACCTCAGTCATCAGGTCCAAATGTGCTGGAGAACAGAGCTACAAACTACTAAAAATCCAGTCACTGTAGATCAATAGTGAACAGAAAGAGAGTGAAAGAAAGAAAGGGTGACAGAGAGAGAATCCCAGTACAGATGCACAGCACCACAGTTCCAGCACCATACACGCAGATTCCTTTACCACTTTTACCAAAGAAGAACACCCAGGAAATGTTTGGCTCAGATCTTCTGCCCATACCCAACATACTGCATTGATAAACTCACCAAATTGTTTTAATACTCATTGCTGTATTACCGTTATCTAAAATGATAACTTAGTCATTTAAAGAAGGAAGTTAATTGCCCCCTTTTTTCCAGCTTGGTTGTTAACCTCCACTAAGTATTAAATTTTTTACCACAAACAGCTTAGAAACCCTGCTACTTAGCATGCTGTATCCACTTTGTATTGTACTAATTACACACACAGTTAGTTCTTCATTTAGAACTGGAGTAAAAGTAGTCGTATAATCACAATGGCACAACGGTTTATGATAAAAACTAACAATAAAAACTAAAATCTAAAAGGACAGAAATTGTTCAGCATAATGAACTACAAAGCTTTTGGGAAGCACAATCCAGATTTTATAAGAAATGTCCCAAACATCAAATCACTGGGGGAAAAAAAAAATTCTATTCCTCTCAATGAAATAGGAAGGGGTGTGTGTGTGCCTCTTTTTGTGGATGATAAAGCTAGTCCTCGAGAGTCCTCGAAAGGCTTAAGAGAAGACATTCAGCAAGAAGTTACTCAGAAACAGAGTGAGGTGCAGAATACAACAGAACCTGCATTAACACTGAGAAAGCCTGCTACTCACTGACCAGCAGCGCTGTCTTATCTCTGGTCCACTAATACACTTCTCTATCAGGGAAGCAGGCAGAGAAATATACATCTGAGGGCTGGTGTGTAAGCTGGATCATACCTCATAACACAGGAAATTATCAGAGTGGCGGTACCTAAAAATGAGCCAGCACTGTCTAATATTAACCACCAGAATCCTGACCCTGCGACTACCCCAAAAAAAAAAAAAAAAAAAAAAGTGCCATGATAACACCAGTGGCAAGAATATCCTTCCTAATGAAGTGATTCTTTCATGTAACACCATCAACTGACGTCTGTTCAAATTACTCCAGTTACCCACCATACTGGCATACTTACCATACACACAGATTCAAAAACCTTTAGGAGTGAAAAAGTCTGTGAGAAAGATGGAGAGGTTATTTAAGTCTGCACAGAGAGGCCGCATTTCATAACCTAATGTACACCTGAGTGAAAACATCAGAACAGTTTTGCTATTACGCTTCACAACAGCTATACACATTTTAGTTCATCTCCTCTATTCCATACAACTACTACCGTTTAAGTCTTTTCCCCTCACAAACAAATGGCACATACTGAAACAAAGAGGACTCATAAAAGACAAAACCTTGTACTGTCTTAAAAAAACAAAAAAAAAACAAAAAAAAAACCACGTCCTAAGATCAAAACACAATGTGAAAAGTTAAAAATCCAACAATTCAGTTCAAATAAAAAGCTTCAAAATACAACGCATACAATACATTGAAAACTGTTCCTTTTTCATTCGCTTTTGAGTGCGACTCCAGGCCTGTTAAGCTCCTGGAACCGCAAGACATGGAGGACAACCAGAAAACGCTGGTTTAAATATCACACAATCAATAAATCACTGCACTGATTATATTGCCCAAGGCCTAATGTCCAGTGATAGTTGAGCGCAAGGTCTCATGAATCCAGCCTTCAGAACACTCAGGGCAGTGAAGGCTCTCCCACAGCACAGAATGGGGTTTTCTCAACTGCTTGACAAAGTAACTTCAAATGTGGACAGGTAAATAGTTCTTTGATCATGCGATAAACACAACCATTAGAAAAGAATTGTTTTTATGCTAAAAGGTTTTACAACTTGAGTGACCAACAGGCTATGTGGGACCCAAGAAAAAGAACGCGTACGGCACAGCTCAGACGGGAGTCCTAGGAAGAGCGCAATACTTTTCAAAGATGTTCAAATATATGAGCAGCTGAGAAAAGTGTAATACAGCAGTTAACAGAAATTTTGGTCGTGTACAGTCAAGAGACCTGATATATTATTAATATGATCACTCATCAAACTGTGTTCAAAATGTGCATTCACTAAAGAAAATAAATAAAACACCTTCATTCTTTAGTGAGAAGTTAAACTCATTATTTTCATGTACTATGTGTGTGTGTGTGTCTAGAATGGACGGGTGACATTCAGTGTAACTGACTGCTAAAGTGTTCCTCAAAATGCGAGGTAATTCAAAAATCCATTGCAGGCAAAATTTCAATTAAAACACACAAATAATTACCCCCCCTCCCCTCCCTCATCCCCACTTTTGGCTAGACCATCACAGAGACACAAACACCTTCAAACGTTGTCACAGGATGGCTAGCAACAGCAAAATGACCAAGTAGCTAAAAACATCTTTCCTAGGAGAACCCTATTGCTACCCAATGACCTCTAATCACACAAGGCTCAGAAAACGCAACTTTTACAAGCGGTTCCTTAGGAGCACGCTTTTGTCTCCGTGGACCACTGTGCTCAGTCTTCTCTGTCAGGGGCCGTGCAGGATGTCGGGCAAACCCAGCTTCCAGCTGTCCCGGGAAGGTCCATGGGCTTCCTGTGCTAAATGAGGACAATTATTGCACCCTCCTCTGCAGTGGTCCGAGTTCAGGGGTCACAGTGGATTTTGCTGAAGCCGGGGAGTGTGACCTTGCCTTTCCTCTTGAGGTCGTTCTCAGAGCCGGAATTGATCCGCTGGATGAGCATCTTCTCGTAGAGCAGCGGGTGATAAGCGCCCAGAGTGCACGCGGCATCATAGTAGCGCTCGTGGTAATGGCACAAGTCTGTCTGCCTGAGCGATGGGATGTACTCATAGACATGGACCTCCTCACACAGGGACATCATCAGCAGGATGCCTGAAAAGCACACAAGGCTTGGTGATCAAATTTTGTTTGAGAAACAAAAGTGTACACTCAGGTTTACAGGAACACTCAGCATTTTTTAGCATCTCAGGAGTTTCATTAGTTTCAGCCCTGGAAAGCCAGAGTCCAGCACAGTGCAATGACTAATCTGCTCAAACACACTTACTAAACCTGGTAGTCCACTACAGAGTTTTGTCACGTGTGTTTGAGCAGCAAAATTGAACACATTGTGCTGGACTAAAGCCTTCAGTAACTTCATATTGCATAGGTCACACTGAGTGGTTTCAGATCCTTATATAAACTGCAGAATAATGCAAGGAAAACGTTTTTTTATATTAATTTCTTATATTGAAGGAAAAAGGTTTGGATACTCCTTTATCACCTATGTAAAAGTAATTGTAGTTTAACTAGTTGTGCCCACTTTTGCAGCAACAACTGCAGCTAAACACTTCCACACCACTGGTGAGTGAAGTGAAGAGGAGAGAAGTGAAGTGAAGTGACCATTCTGTCATACGTGAATGAGATACTTGGGTACTTGGGGCCACACGTCATTGCAGAACTGCTTTAATTTAGTCCCGGAAGGTTTTTGAGCATGAATTGCGAGGTCCTGTCACAGATTCTCAATGGGATTCAAGACAGGACTTTAACTAGGCAACTTTAAAGTGAATGCATTTCTTTAGAGACATTCAAAGGTGGACTTCCACTTGTGCTTTAGAATGTTGCCTTGATACATAACTCTGCCTGAGCTTTAGAAAACAGACTGACTACTGGATATTCTCCTGCAGGATTTTCTGTTAGAGAGCACAATTCATGGTTACACTAATTATGGCAAGTCGCAAAAAAAGCAAATCCCACGCACAATAAAACTACCACCTCCTGTAGATGTTTGCAGCAAGGCCCTGTCTTCCACTTTGGGTTCATTAGTCCACAGAATATAATTCCAAAATGCTTAGCGGTTGTTAAGGTGTTTTTTGACAAAGGTGAGATGTTGGTCTTTGTTCCTCTTGGTTAGCAGTAGTGTTTGCCTTGAAACTTTCCCATGGATACCATTTTTGCCCAGGCTCTTTATAATGGTGGAATCAAGAAGCCTGACCTTATCTGAGGTGAGCCAGACGTGCAGTTGTTTAGATGTTTGAGTTTTTTTGTAATAAGTCATCTCTGCACTCTTGAAGGAATTTTGTTAGACCAGTGAAGTTTTCTTCATTTGGCTATAATTGCTCTCACTCAGGTTTCCTGGACCCCTTTCCAGTAACCCTTTCCAGAATGATGTTTTTAAAAATTCATCTCTTCTGGAATTTCTTTTGTTGACAGCATAGTGCACCCCTTGTTAAGACCTTTTAGTCTTCTTCACGTTGCTGGAAAGGTCCTATTTAAGTGATTCTTAGATCCAACAGGACTAGCAATAATCAAGCCTGGGTGTGTTTAGTTTAATTGATCTCAATTATCAACTAAATTGGGTTAATTGGTTGACAATTATAACCTTTTCCCACACATGGACAGTTGGATAGTCTTAGGAGCATAGAAACACCAAACAAAACCTGTACTGTACAGTGCTTCGATCCAACATCCTAGGCACAAACTAATATGTGCAAAACTAGCCATGTGCAAACGCATCAGCTGCAAAACAAAACTGTGTCATTACACCACTACTGCTCCACACAAATGATTAGCATATTCAGTAAGAGGAAAAACTCTTAAAAGAAAAATAGACTCTAAACACACTTGTGACAGAAAATCATTCTTTTACCAAGAAGAGAAAAATCCATGCCATTTACTGTTTAATGGACCATACACTGCAAATGCAGCAGAATGAGACTGGGTCAAGAAACAATGGAGAATTCTATTAACTGCCAATTATGGATGCTGTGGTTTGAGGATTTAGCACACTATTAGGATAAATAGTGACATTTTTCACACAGAGGAAGATGCTCAACCATAGAAATCTAACAGAAGAAATCCAAGGACTGCAACTGCCTTTGCATCCTCGTATACTTAGTATATTGTAATGGTTCATGGCATTAACCTACCTTGTGCAGCCTTACTTTACAGCTTAGTTTTATAATCACATACTTCTGCTAAGCTTGTTGCTCTTTTGTGGGATGGAATCAGTAAAGAGTGAAGGAAAGTACAAAATCACTGAAAGAGTAGACATTTTCTGCAGAATGTTTTGTTGACAACCAGCATGGCTTTGGTTGGTGGAGGTTACCTATTCTGAGAACCTTTTTCTGCACTCCTTTAAGACATCAGAGAACTTTCAGCAAACCCAAAACACATGCAGAGCTTCACTTTCTTATCTCGAGCCCTTTTAGCACTAAAAGATACAGAACAGAAATAATGCCCTCACACCTCTAACGGCCCCTTTTGTCTCTCTCCCCCTGTAGTTCTACAGATGTTTCCTGATCCTTTTTCACTGCAAGGTAAGGTCTTTGGAGAATGGCCACTCATCCATGCCCTCCAAGACCACAGTCATCCAGCTGAATCGCATGGTGCACAGCAACACCGTGGCCTGCACAGCACACATTTCCACCGGCCTACAGGAGCAGGACTGCAGCACCCAGGGCATGGAAAAAAGCAACCCTCCAGAGGTCACGTCCTAACGAGGGACCCTCCTTTCCACCTGTGCCAATGTGTGAATGTGCTCCTTGCTAACAATAAGAGAAGGAGCTGGCCTTCCGTTATAGCTAGGCACACCGCCTTCTTCCTATCCTGAGAAAGCCCAGGGATTCCTCCCTGTGCCACAGTAGAAATGAGTGTGTGTCAGTGCTCTACTCTGCCCCTCCACAGACTGTGCCTGTTACTCAGTGTCGATGTTCCACAGTCAAACCGTGTCTGTCCAACCTCCTGTCTTTCAGTGGCTTTACCTGAGGAGGTACTGCAATTTCAGTGTCATTAATCTAGTATGAATATGTAGTGTCCACTGTCTGATAATTACTAATTGAGTGAATGGCCTGCAATTTGCCAAACTAATCTAACATTCTCAAAATAAAGGAATAACAAGGATATGACATTTCAGTCTGGGTTATCAGTGCTTTTCAAAATTATGCTTTGATCTGTACAAATCAGCCAATAAAATCCCTTATCAATTACATTACGTTTACGTTTACGGCATTTAGCAGACGCTCTTATCTAGAGCGACGTACATCAGTAGCACATTACATATGAACCTTCCCTGGTAAACCTATTCCGGCTCAAATAATCAAAAATCTACTTTTGTCTTATCCTTTGCTTTACGTGTGGAAGTATGAACTGCCGCTGCGAACACATAGTTGTGATATTCTTTCATCAAACCAATTCTGGTAAGCTTCGAGTCAAAACACCAGGCATTCGGTTAAGAACTGTCCCCTTCAAATAATGGACAGTGAATGAACCAGTGACTTTCCTCAAGCAGGACGTTCTACTGCATTTGAAATATGTGAATGTACCCTGTGGATGGTGCGGCTGTCTAGTGTTTTATGAGGTATTCAGACAATGCCATCCTCATATGAACCTGTAGTGCCAAATATTCTAAATGAACAAACTGTGCATATTTGTGTGTGTGTATGTGTGTAAAATGTGTGACGTCAACTAGCTCTGAGTCACAACTGTGACTTGCAAAGCAGAAAATGTTGTGTATTAGTGCTTTATGGTTGTGTCTATGGGGGGTTATGTGCAGTGCATAGACCTGAAATGCAGGAATTGATTACAGTGAGATTTTTCAGTCAGTATGCTGCGCTTTGAAAATAAATACAACAAGCTTCTGGACCTGAAGCTCTGTGTGAATTTGTATATATACTGTCTTGATGGATTTGGAGGAACTGAATGTGAGGAATATGCGTGTTACAAATACAAAATGTCAGACAATTTAATTATTCAACAGGCAGCCGCCTTCCCTTCCACAGCAGAACCAGTCAGTCTCGCCTCACTCAGTGGCACTGAAGTTGTGGCCTGGTCAAACAACACTAGAGTAGGTTTTCCACAAAGGCAGTGTCCTTTTTCAGCAGGGTAATGTGTTGATTGCATCTCAAAATTCCAGATGTGTTGGACAGACTAGTCCAATCCAGGGAGGCCTCACCTCACAACTTACAGGACTTAAAGGACCTGCTGGTAATGTCTTGGTGCCAGATACCTTTCAGAGATCGTGTGGAGACCATGCCTCAATGGGTCAGAGCTGCTTTGGCAGCATGAGGGACACCTACACAATATTAATCAGGTGGTTTTAATGTTGAGGCTGATTAATGTTTATAGTCAAAGTAGTTTCCTGTGGATGAGTGCCAATATTGATCAGTATAAAAACACTATCACTACAAAGCCTACCCCTAGTGGGTACAGTGAAAGGTTAAGGTACAACAGCAAACTATACGGTCAGTAGTCGTTTTGTCACAGTCATTATAATATTAAGATGATGGCTATTACTATCACTGTTGCAAAAAATACCTACGTTTGTGTATATGGTTCTGTTCTTATACTGCAAAAAGGAATATGGATCACCATCATGCAAAAGCAAACCGATTTATTGATTAAATATTTGAAATTGAATCATCACGGTAAGCTTCAAGGTTCCAGGCCTCAAGTTTGAGATCTGCTGAAGTAACACAGAAAAACAAATTTCTACTTCAACTTCACCAAGTAAATATCCTCACACCCATCACACTTAGGAAGCTGCCCTGAATATGCCAAAACAACAGAATCCACATGTATCGTCATTGTAAGGTTGTGTTAGAGAGAGATAAGCTCCAGCTCTGATGAAGTGAGGCTACAGAACTTTACTTCAGAGGCACCGACTGCAGCAGGCTGAATTTTATCAGCAGGTCACGATTCCCAGGAAAGGAGTGGAACAGATTTGACTGCTGGCTCAACACGCAACCTTTTTAGGGTGCAGCACACTTGCAAGTTCACATTTTCTGCCTTAACAGTATGAAGTCCTGTTTAAATTTGAAGGAAACGATGCCTAGAGATGAGAATCTGATCCACGTAGCTTAATTTTATTCTGTGAGCGTGTGTTGGCATGTCTTATGTTTGTTTGCATTGTGACTGGTGGGTTCGCATCTGCCTTCTCCTTGGCTGCCGACCAGCACACCTTTCGAGCATCACTGAAAGCTCCGAGGCGCCATCTGTTGTTGCTGGTGTGGAATGGAAGGAGTCTTATATGGATCCAGGCCCAAGGGAGCCTGGTCAGCACATACAGCCTATCCTACTGAGCAGCGAGACAAGTCAATCTGCTCCACCTGTATACATTCAGCTTGCCAGATACTTTCAAGTCAATTCACAGTCAGTTCATTAGTAGGGGAAGACTGTTAGCTACAGAAAGCTACAGATATGGAGATCACTTACTTACACTGATCAAACCAAAACCATCGCTTAAGGTCAACAACAAAAATGTTAAGTGTCCAAAAATCACTGTAGGTACTGTCACCATAATCAGAATGAAAATTTTGCAAAGAACCCAAGTATGGCTTAATAACCTTCTATCTGAGCCTAAACTGACTGATTATAAATATATAAATGCATTTCTCAGATCAGTGAGAGCTGATGAGAGGTTATAAGAAACCTGAATATGAAATTTGAACCCAACCCCAACAAATATTTGAAAAATCATGTACAAACCCAATATAAGTAGTTGGGACCTGACTTTGGACGGATGTCATTGTAGCACAGGAAACGGGTCATTTAATCTCTTTTACATTTACGCAGTGGTGGAGGAAGTACTGAAGCTTAGTACTTAAGTAAAAGTACAAGTATCCTGCAAATTATGTACTCAAGTAAAA
>JBBPCZ010000002.1:11611385-11622872 GCA_037974445.1 Brycinus macrolepidotus | reverse complement strand
AGCCAGTCTACCAGCTCGTGATGCTAACTGACGCGCGCTCTGCCATCATTGGAGCTAATAAAGCCCCTGATTGGTAGGAAATGGCAAACAACACCAGAACGCAATAGGCTAACTATTTTTTCCATGCAAGATTTTGAGGAAATTGTGTTCATAAAATGTAACGACTAACGGCATAAATTGTAGCAGATGCTCTTATCCAGATCGACGTACATCAGTGCTCAAGTAGTCCACACCTGTTCTTCAACCTGTAAAGCTACACTTAAATCGACATCCGCTATTCAACCAAGTAACTGCCAGCTACGCTACACACCTAAACAACTCATGTCAAAAGAAAAGTCAGAGGTTAAAGTATAAGTAAGGAAAACATGGAGTTAAGAGGGTAAGTGCCCAAAGGTTTTTTTTTTTTTTTTTTAAATATAGGGAAAAAGAAATGAGTAAGCAATAAGAGGCCTAGTTAGTCACCAAGCTGACATGAAACTTACCTACAAAAATTAATTAATTAGGCTTATTAATTAGACTGATTAGACCGATTAGCACTAAAACATGCTGAGCAGAACCACGGTTAGGAACATTTGTCCAAGATTAGTGGTTCACAGTGGTTCTCAGGGGGCCATGGCTAAAGCGGCTGTAGAAACCTTTTTATTATTTTGGTAGTTTATTAAATCTGCTTTGGCTACATGTAAACGTGCATAAACTTTTAATTATTTTTCCCGTTTTTTAAATGTTTTTTTAAATTACAAACATTACTGATATTTCAATATACATGTCATCCAATCACAATTCATAGTACTTAAGTGAATAACCTATAAATGTCATACAACTGCTCTGCAAATTCAGCAACAGCTGCAAAGAAAGCTGGCAAAAATGGACAAGACTCTGATGGGTGGGATGGGGTTGGGTGGGAGCGCAGCGACACTCCATGACAAGGAATCTGTGAACAAGTAAACAAGTGAGAAAGACGACTGCCCTACCGATGAACCCTGAAGAAGGCGGGTTGGGCTGAATGTTCTCCAAGGTGTTGCCCTGGATCAGGTCCCATAGCTGCCAGATGAACTTGGGGTGCAGAATGTAGAAAGGCTGAGCAGGAAACTGCTTTCTGTGCTCCATATATGGAGTGAACAGGTTGTAGTCTGGGCTTGAATACCACTAAAAACACAAACATTGCAACAGCAGGTTACCAGCACTTTCACCACTCTTTAAGCAAAGTTTCAACAGACTTTGCGTGTTGGCAATCTACATGCATGCACCTTTCCCTGACTTGAAACATTCATTACTTGAATATGCCGAGCCTCTTTAAAGCTGCCTTTTATTCTGCAAAAAGCACGGTCACAGAAGGACATCTTTTCATTCATACACTCATGGGGAACTTGCAGTATGCTTTTTGTCAAGAAATTGTCATAAGAATCTTCTGAATCAATGAGAAGGCCATTTTTCTGTGAGAAGACCTTGAAAAATGCTGTTCCAGAATCTTTTTAGATGTCTTTTCACTTGCTCCTTCATTCACAGGAGCCATTCCAAAACAGAGTATACAAAACACGAAGTTTGAAATAAAGTGAGGGGAAATTAGTTTTCTAGCACATTTTTGTTAATCGTTATGTACTCCAGTGCATAAATCCACTTCAAAAGTAAACACAGGAAATTTCTTCTTAAAACTCATGTCCAGTTTTCTTACTTGTGAATTTTAAGTATGAACAGAATCTAAGTGAAAACATTTAGACAAAAGAATCTGTTATGAATCTGATGTAGACCTTTTTAGGACTTTCAAGAAAAAATTCATGAAAAAAATGTTACCGGTGAATGAGGCTTGTTGTCTTAACTATGCACAAATATGAACAAAAAAGTATGTATTCATAAAGATGTTAAAAATCCAAGTGACAAGGAAAAATTATTCACACACAAAGTTGAAGAGAAACCAACTATAATTTGAACTGGAGGGTGGCCTAAAAGCAGCAAAAACTACATTTACACAGAGAACTGGAAGCAATAAACTTATAACCTTGAAGAACTGAAAATGGTTTGGCAGGAGGAATGGGTCAGAATTCAACCCCAAAGCTGCAAAAAGCTAACTACTTCTCACCTCAGACGCTCAAAGCTTTAACTGCCAACAGTGGCTTTGCACACTTCGAACATGTTAATTTGTGGTGCCTGAATACTTTTTCATGTCCTATCGTAAATCTTCTTTTATGTGTGAGTACATGCTTTGCTGCTCATATTTACAAGTACAGGATCAAAGTTCTATCTCTATCTCTATCTCTCTATCTCTCTCTCTCTCTCTCTCTCTCTCTATCTATCTATCTATATATATGGAGTTATAATTATAAATAAAAATATATACATGCCCATATATACATGCACATACATACATACACACACATGTACACACAGTATATTAAAGTATAATAATACCTGAATACCTTTTACTCAAACTTCTTATACACAAATAAATATTTTGTTCTCCCACCAAAAGTGTTTTGTTGTTTTATTGTTGATTCAAAAGTAAGCAAACTAACTCTCAAATAATTATTGCATCACTAATGTGTGTAGAGTCTAAATGGTTATGTTGCGATTCTGGAGACTTTTTTGCCGAAATCCTTTTTTATTGGTCTTAAATGACCCTCCTGGTTGCATTTAACTTCAGTATTTCCCACAGAAAACAAAAGTTCATGTCAAAAGTGTATGTTATTAATGTCTGACTGGTCCATTTGTATCCTCAGGTCCCACAAATACAAGATGTCTCTGTGACACAGGCAACAGTGGTTCCCATTGTGCTGGCTCTACTATAAATTCATTCCAATAATGAAACAGTACCCCTTAACATCATGCTGTGCAGCTTCCTCTCGAGCTAAGCCCTTACAAGAAGATAGCTGATTAAATGTGTATTGCTGTAATGCGTGATATGAACAAGCTTCATGCTGCTCAGTGGGCTTCTGGAATTAAAGCCATGATGATTTTTTATTTGGTGTGTTACTAAATTGGAACATGATTAACGAGCAGATATGGACAAAGGTGCTGTCTTCATCATTTGTTTAATTACTACAACTGCTTTAGATCCAAGTCTGGTCACTCTGTGAGAAGACTATGAAATATTATAAGTCTGAAAGGACTTGTAAGAGGTTATTACTAAGAAAAGACAAAGAATAAAAAACAGCATTTTCTAAATCAAATAAAGGAGCTGTTCTGAATAAACTGTGAGACTGTGAGTAGTAGAAAATGCAACATGCACGTATAGAAAACTTTGAAATGTGACAGTTAGTCTCAGGAGGAGAACAGAAGCCGTAATAAAGGTCAAGTGACGACACTAAATATTGAGATTTTTGATATTTAGTAGTTGGGGCTTTTGTGTTGAATCTGTTTTCTCCACAGTCATTTATGGATTGTAAAAATTAAATAAATGAAGAGTGATCTCTGACTTTTGGACAGTATGAGGACACTAAGAGACAGAAAAAAGAAAAAGAAAAAAGAAAAAGAGCAAAAAACACTGATGTTAATGACATGAAACGTGTGCAGTATCTGCATTCAGAGAAGAGAGCCATCAGTACGTACTTTGTGCAGATTCACAGCATAAGGGGCAGGGTCCCAAGCCACCAATGTCACATTCTTATACAGTGAGCTGGTGTTGAAATGGTGACTGGGGTTGGCCAGGATCTACAAAATAGAGGAAAAAATATAAATACAAGTCTCACGTTAAAAAAAAAAAAGCTGGGTTTCATCTCAATAAGCAGAGCAGCATCACAGAGGAACTCCTGAATGGCACATAATGGCACACATTTATAAACAAGACACATTTGAACATGACTTCACCTGAGAGTTGATTATGCGTATGGTGGTCTTATTCCCCACGTCTCTTTCATAACCTTTGGTAGGGGCCGAATTAAACCTCAGGACGGCATCATGGGAATCTACAAGAATGGAACCAAAATGATAATCTGTCACTGCACAAGCATGACGAATACTGCATGTTTATTTAAGCACACTTCAAGGACAGAGGTATGTGGCCACACCTAATTAGTGTGTTTGGACATTTCAGCCATACCCTTTGCAAACAGGTGCAAAACTTCAAACAAACAGCCATGAGATCTCCCTAGATAAAGAGTGGCAGTAGAATAGGTCATACTGAAAGGACCTGTATGGCGCCATCACCAATAACTCTGTATACAGTCCACTGTAAGGGCTGTTCTTGTGAAATGGAAACATCTAAGAGGAAAAAAAACAGCTCAGCTGTAAAGTGGCAAGCCAGACAATCAGGCTTGTTGTAATTATTACACCTCATCACAATCACTTCTGACGATCCCGTTATTAAAGCTGACAGTGATCATTTTTTATAATCGTATGTGAATGATGTTTTTACGAGCTGAGATGAATAAACATAACCGGAATAAACAAGAAACATTCACTGTGACATAAAATGTAGCTTTGTTTGACTATGAACGATTGTGTGCATGTACACAACAGTACAGACAATCATTTTATGTACAATTTAGTGTTAGCTACACAAAGATAGCCAGAACACAAGATAGCTAATCATATCGTTTGGCCACTTTGGTTTTAAACTTCAATTAAATCATTAATCACAATTATTTATATGGCAATAATAATAATAACTTGATTTGTTTGATTATTATTATTATTATTATTATTATTAGTAGTAGTAGTAGTAGTAGCAGCAGTAGTAGCAGTAGTAGCATCTCTTTCAGATGCCATTTCCAACAAGCACAGCTTTGTTCTTTTTTAAAGTTAATGAATTTTTTGTGTCAAAAACACACGAAGCACACAGTATTGTGCATAATTTTTAGGAATCTAAGCAAACCATTTATCTGGGCTTGTAAAAATGTTAATCTCCCCAATGATGAAATGAACACACACACATATTAAATCACTGCTTACTGTGTTCATGTAACTAACATTAAAATTAATATTGTAAGTATTTTTTCTGATCCAATTCATGCTCACGCCAAAGATAAACACTTAAATATCTTAATCTTAACTGTCTGAAATACAACTACTTTTTCAGTATTTAGTGTGATCCCCTTTGCCTTTATAACATCTTCTATTCAGGAGACTTTAAGGGATATTTTACATGCTTCTTATAAGAACCACACTACCACCTTTCTGAGGAAAAAAAACAAAAACAAAAACAAACTTGTCTTCTGCGTAAGTCCATCTGTGCATTACCTGACTGAGGACCGCTTCTTAAGAAGCTCCTTGTTAAAAGTGTTATGGTGGCTGTTGTGAAATCTAATGGTTTAGCAGTCTGATGGCTGTGTATATAAATCTCACGGGTTCTCACACTCTCACACTTCTTGTTTCGCAAAACGCTGATGCTATGCGGTTTCATCACAGTAGCAGCCACTAGTGGGGTTTCCTGTTCATTTAAACGGGACATCCTCCTATACTGGTCAATACGCCCTTCTGAAATTAGTATAGTGTGCTGATTTTGCATGCAAATAATATTAAATAACATTTATTTGGTAAAAATGTCTTTGAGCAGCACAATGTTAACATTAGAATGGTGATTAGAGTGGACAAAGTAAACTTAAACACATGCCCAGATTTCTGATCCTATTATTGGGCTCAGTGACTGGATTAAAGTTTTTACTGAATACTGCACGCTTTTAGTCACCCATCTCAATAGGCTGATGGAAGCATGGTAGATCCCAAACTATACTGGACACCAGGCCTCCAGGACCACCACTGAATACCCCAACATAGAACAATGCTTTATAAAACTTCATCAAAGCTGCTTTCCATTTGTCCACAAGGTGGCAGAAGACGACTGAGGAAAGCAACAAATGGACTTGGGAGATGGAGGGAACTGTAGAAATGGTGTGTGTGTTTGTAAGAGGCAAGAAGAAAATAAGATCTGACCTACAATGTAATAATCACGGCCACCTTCATATAAACTTCACTGAAGTACACTGCTGATCAGTTTTTTCAGGTAGAACACTGCTTCCTCCCCAGTCTCTCTTTGTGTGTGTGGGTGTTTGTGCGAGTGCTTGTGTGTCTCTTCATTGGGAGTATTCCCATGTCTGCTCTTGGCTGTGCCGTGGTGTTGTTGGCTCTCCTGCTTGTCCTTGAGTGTTTTTACATTCAGGATAAGCCACTGAATTGGCACTGGTCATGGGAAATGCTTAGAGAGAAAGGCTTCTGCGAGCAGGAATAATGTGCTTTGGTGAGATCCGGTCCAATCAGCACATCTGAAGGTTTGTGCATGAAGGGAAAGGCTAATGCCATTAGAATAAGTACAACAAATACACTGAAATGGGTCTATGTGGGCAGAAAAATAAATGAGCAGGTAATTTGCCCTCTTCGGGAGGGGGTTGCTAAACAAACAGACACTGCTGTAAAGGACTGTACCGTTTTTTGCATTGTTTTTTTCCTGTGTGTATTCCAGGACAGTCATACTGTTGTCACCTTTTCCTCTTGCCTCTTATCCTAAATCTATCACTATTGATTATATTAGAAATTAAAAAATCTACCAATTATTTTGACCAATAATCAAGAATTTGGGCAGTTTTACAGCCAAACAGTAAAAATCAGCCCCACTGAAAAATAACAATTAATGGTCTTTCAATGATTCCAAAATAACTTGCTTGCAATTACTTGATTTTTTTTTTTTAAACGTTCAGAAAATTTAGGCCTGTCACAGTAATGAGGTCTGCTTTCATTTATTTGATCTGATTGCAACTGTTTTCCCCAGTCATTAGATTTCACAATAATGCTCACATCGCAAAACATACCTAATTTCAGACCGTTCTGACAAGAGCTTTATAGGGCAGCAATACGTAATGTTCATATCTGAGCTTGAACTGTATCAGTGGTCAGAGAGTTATTAAGTATCAAAAGCTAGTAGGCTGAGCAGTAGCACCATACGAAGGTATACCGTGGTATTTAAAAGTCCATGTCCATGTCAAATGTATTATATGTTTATCTAGAAAACAATCAAACGAATTCTGATCATTTACATGGGGTGCTCACTGATTGGTGGTGTGGAAACTTCGGGCAGATTAGACACGCAGTTAAATAACTACCATACGAGAAACCATCAGTTGAACAACAATCAGATTACGGGGACTACAAGCATAGAGGAGTTGTAACTATTTAGTAACTACTGTACTACAAATGCACATGCATTCATGAGATGCACAAAAGTGACATGAGCACCAACAGCACCCCCTTGTGCACAATGTTCAGCCAAAAACTGGCTTAATAAATACCTATTGCTATTCTGTTTCTCCTCTCAAATTGCAAACTAATTATTGGGCCATTTAAAAAAAACATACACTTTTCTTTACAAACTGTAATGGATTTTTTACTGAGTCATGGTTACAGCGCTAGTTCTAAATGTTGCATCACAGATATACACTACTGTGATGAGCAGGAAGGACAAAGCCTGATAAGCGATGACTTGGATTTTACCCTTTCAGTTTGCTTTACGGAAAGAGACACACAGACGTCGATAGACATCTATACCACCGAGGCGTCTTGCTGCTGGGTGTGACTAGTTAACGGATATTCTTCTTGAAAAAAAGCCAAACAAAGACTTCAATGCAGGCTTCTCCGGCGAACTCTGCCCTTTTATTTCATTTTACATAATCTGCTCTTTAGGAAGAGAAAGAATGATGGTCTAATATCATTAAAGGATTCTTCCTGAAACTGCATACCCGCCATTGAGCAGAGGAACAAAAAAGAGCTGGGCCATCACCATGGAAACACCTTCACTTCCATTGCCTATTGAAATGCCACTCTGCCACAGTGGATGCCAAAGCTGGCCAGATTTGGGCACGGTTTACCCAGAGACCCTGGCAGTTACATAATAGCAAAGGGCATGAGGATCCCACACTCAAAGGCAGAGCAATGGGCATCACTATGGCAACTAAGAAGCCTAAAGCCAAAGGATCAAAAAGAGAAGTGCCAAAAACAAACCAGAACGAAAGCATGTAAAACGGCTCCGCTGTTGGTTTCTTTCACTGCTTCTTGCCAGACAGAAGCGAAGGGAGATGTAAAATGTGATGATGGCCATTGAGTTAAGCGATGGCCTGAATGATGCAGGCTGATTGAAGCCACTTGAATGGCAGGCCCTTGACAGAGACCTTTTCTGTGTGGCTACATCAGAAACAAGCAGCACAAGAACTGCTTCCTCATCGTCTGCAGTAGCTAGTGACCCTCATGGTTGTGGGACATATGGGTTTTTCACTGTATATGCCTTCAATCTCAGATCCTCTTAGCCAGAAGTTGTCAGTCTGGGGTAATCCTAAACATCCTGTATGTTGAGGGATAATTACTGAAATAATCCCATATGCTAGAGGTCACACAGATTTATATGATTTCTCATATGGGGCTCACATAAGGCAGTTTATATGGAGAAACTCCTGCTTTCATGTCATCATATGACTGAAAACTCAGGAAACACAAACTTGTAGTGCTGCATGCATATACCACATATTACTGCTTTTAGTCCTGAATCAAACATTACAATATTCAGTAGCTATGTTGTTATTGGTTTACATCAACATATTTATAATTCCTGCAAAATTTCCTCTCCCTAGACTTGGCATATTTATTCATCTTTTTTAATTTTAGGGTAATCTGGGGCAAGGCCTGGCCAAAATGAAAATTTTGTGATCATTTTAGTTGCCTAAATTTATGTAACAAAGTCAAAACCTCAACAGTTTTAGTTAACAGTGCTGCCTAAGCTGACTGACATTACTGTCGGTTTTGAACTGTAAAGGATCAAACAGAATCTTCAGTTTTCAGTTCACTAATGTTGCTGCTCTGTTTAAAATTGCGAGTCTCAGTCATACAGACAGAAATCACAAAAACTTTGGAAGTTGATGGTTTTCCCTCCACATCAGAGGTGACTTTTGTCATTATATACAACAAACCACAAAAATACCGGTGCCAAAAAATAAAATGTGAGCACCTTAAAGGTGAGCTTATCGTTTACCTCGTACTCTTCAAGGTTACTGAGTTTATACAATGAAGCCTAACATACATCAGAACCGAACAGCATGTGTATCCAACACCCCCTCCCCACACATCAGTTTCATCAGTCCAAACACTAACATTTTACTTTACTTTGAGCTAAAACACACATTCACAGTCTAGGACCATTAGCATGTGGTAATGTGGAATCAAAACATTTCTTCTGTTTGAACAGCTTCATGATTAAAGAACAATCATACATTACGTAACATCCCAAACAAGGAAAGGACACTGTCCTTCCGCTTCCGTTTTTCTGCAGCCTATCTCTACTCACCGATCTCCTTGCCCAGGCCAGAGCGGAGAATGGCGCCAGCTGAGGTGACCACAGCACAAGAGCGGAAGCTTGAGCTGTAGAGTTCCTCAAGGGGAGAGGGGGGCACAATTTTCCTCCAGCCCAGTGTGGAAAAGGGCAGCTCATGTCCGTCCAGCGTCCTGACCCTGCCTCTCCACTTCATCTCGCATAGCACCTGCCTGCTGCTCTGCTGTGGACTTCGCCGCCCCCGGTAGGCCACACCATGCTTGTTGGCACTCAGGTAGTCTTTCATAGCCCTCTGCAGGCGTGGACTGAGCATGCCCACAGACACGCTGCCTTTCCACAGGTGCTGCGCAACAGACTTGGACTTGGAGAAGTAGTACTCTTCCTGATCAGAATCTTCCCACTGCTGGGCTGCCACTCTCTTGTTCACAACACTCTCTTCCTCATTACCGTCCTCCTCCTCTTCTCCCACCAGGCCTGCAGAATGTGAAGAAAACATCAAATTACAACTCTATTACTACATATTGACAGTCCAGGCCTTATACTAATAACACCAAAACCATTATTTCAATGTACAGCTGGAAAATAAGGCCAAGACTGTATAAATCCTACATACTGAAATGCATGTAAATTGAAATTTAACCTTGTTCAATGATATGTCCTAATATGCACAAGAAGTCATTAGATTATTGTGGTGGACACTGAGTAAACCAAGACAAATACCAAGATGGTGGCACAGTAAGACGCAGCGGCCACTCCACGTCCTAACTGTAGGGCAGTCTGTAGTCGGAGCACGAATTTCACACCAAAGTATTGCACTTATGAGTGTCGAAAAAACTGGTGCTCATGCCCATCAAACACTGCTACAACTGAGAAATCTACAAATCAGCAGCTGACCTCACAGACGCTATGCAATCTCTGCTTGCTGTGTGTTCTGGCCTCAAGACTTTGGCATCGCTTGATGCCACTGGCCAGGGGAAGGGACACTGTAAGAAGTGCGCGAAGAAGTGGAAGCATGCCAAACAGATGGAGGTCTATGCTAGACTAAACACCTGTAAGACCTGAGGTTTTTGTGCGTTTACATGAATATTTAATTGTGTAAAAATGCCGTGCTAGTCTCTAGTTACTGCTCATCTGATGTCAAGTTTGTGACAGTTAAATGTAGATGATTTTATATACCGTCAGAATTCCCACCCAGCGCTATTGAAAACATGCTAGACGAACATCACAGAGCCCTCAGTGAGCTTTGAAAAACACACCCAGACTAGCTGTTTATTATCACGTTTATTTCAACCATGGAAAGCTCAAGTCAGTTCTCCCTAAACTACATCAGTACACTGACTTTACAACAAGGGGGGGATTACTGGACTTTGAGGCTTAGCTGAATACACACCAGCAATGTTTATGTAAACAATTACTCTGACCATATTTCTGCTATGCTAATTCCAGCATATAGACAACTTGTCAGACATGCCAGGCCCCCTCTGAAGCAGGTGAAAACCTGCTCCCCAGGAGCCATCTCTGCTCCTCAGGACTGTTTTGAGCACACTGACTGGATCATGTTTAGGAAAACTGCTACATCTAGCGGCTCTACCAACCAGGAGGAGTACATGGTGTTGGTGACTGGCTACATCAGTAAGTGCATCAATGACATTATTGTCTCCAAGACAATCAACACACACCCCAACCAGAAGCTGTGGACGACTGCTGAGGTGTGCATGCTGCTGAGAACTCAAGATACTGCCCTCAAGTCAGACAATAAAGCTGCCCTGAAAACAGTAATGGCCAAACTGTCCCAGGCCATCAGAGCAGTAAAGGGTGCATGTGCTCAGAAAATCCACAGCCACTTCCATGACACTGGGAACACATGGTGCATGTGGCAGGGCATCCTAGCCATCACCAACAACAGAACATCTCCACCTGTGTACATTCCCTCCAGATGCACTCAATCACTTCTATGCACAGTTTAAGGCACAGAATGACATGGCAGTGAGGAAGACAGAAGGTCGCTAGACCAGACAACATTCCTAGCCAAGTGCTTGTAGGATGTACAAACCAGCTGGCAGACGTTTTCACAGACATCTTCAATATTTCTCTGAGGGCCTCTGTCGTCCCAACATGCTTCAAAGCAACCACAATCATCCCTGTGCCCAAGAAGTCTTCAGTTTCCCATGGATTAAACAAAAAAAAAAATCATCTGACGGAGTTTTTTTTTTTTAACCAAGTGCTCCGTGTCCGTGTGGCGGGGG
>JBBPCZ010000002.1:11593313-11603377 GCA_037974445.1 Brycinus macrolepidotus | reverse complement strand
TGTGTGTGTGTGTGTGTGTGTGTGTGTGTGTGTGTGTGTGTGTGTGTGTGTGTGTGCGCGCGCGTGTGTGCGCGTGTTAGAGTGGGAGGGAGTAACTACACACCAGTGGTGCATGATTTCCGCTCCAGTTGACTGGTGAAATGTCTGCTCGAGCTGGTGGGCAGAGAGAAAAAGAAAACTAACGGGCAAAAATTACGGTGGTTAAAACAGGGGTGCTTTCAGTTTTCAGTTGCTTACTCCGGGTTTTGTTCATCCTTTCAATGCATAAATAGAAACTGTGAACAAAAATTTGCAGAAAAATGTCATATGTAAGTTTGTTTCCCTATAGAGGATGTCGACTAATTTTTAAATAGAAAACAATAAAATGTTATAGGTGTTTAAACTCTGTAACTTTGTAATTCTACTATCAGCCGATGACAGAGGCTAACTTGGGGTTGGGCACTCAGAGTCACTGGCCTCCAAAGTAAGATTCCAAACAAACCTACAACAGGACAACTGCACTAAAACAACAGAGATTGTATGCATAGATGTCTACATGACCGCTGAAGTGGAAAGGAAAAGGAAGAAAAAATAGACACAAAGACAGGTTCAGCAGAACTTGTTCATCACTTCAAAGGATTTTGTTTAAATGGGCTACATGCAAATGATAACTATACACTGAAAATAGAATATATCTGAAAACAAAATGTGATGCTGTGACAATCTGATATAATCTCAGGGACATTTCTGTGCTTTCTGGGTGCATTACATGCATTACACCCAACGAGTGTATAGTGACATAGTATAGTGTGGCAATTTCAAAAACAAATCGCAAAAAATGCATTTTTAAGCAATCATTACTCTGCTATATACATAATATGTTATTTTTAAAAGGAATTTGAAAGCATTTTAAAAATATTAGATCAGATATAGTGTGATGAAATTTCTGCAGTTATTTTTGTGCAAAATCTCTCCCTTAGGTCTTGGTTCACCCAACTCAAAGTTGCCTACATCATTTCCCCTTACAGGTGAGATAGGACGACCACAACAGAAAAGCAAACACCTCACAGTATCACCAAAAAATAAAGAGGATGTATAGGCTGCATTTACATAACAGTGGCTATGCAAAAACATTCAGATAAACAGGGTCTCATGACACATGGATGACTGACTTGTTTTTCCCCCCCATTTATCGGTCATGTCACCCTCATGCACCCTTATGGTTTTCTGTCACGGTAGGCATTCCTGAAAACGGTTGATGTTCTGTAGCAAAGATGAAAAATGTGGGTTGAAGTGGTAGCTTAACATAACGAGTGCTTCGTGTGAAGCTGCACGGCGCGCAGACCAGCCAAAGCATCTAATGGTACAGCAACAACACTCTCAGCAACGCCCCAGTGAACCGAGTTCAATGGGCGGATCTTCATGAGCACTGCAATGAGTTCTGACTTGTTGATCTGTTGATCTACAATAGCTGGTGTTTCAATGAAGTGTTTTTAATTTTTACCTGGATTTGCATAACCCCGGTTACAGTGAAAAAACAGATAAAACTGCATACTACAAATGTGAGGCAGCCTTTCATGTTCATGCACAACAGAAAGTAGATAAGGGAAGAAGCACAAAACTAAAGGACTTGTATAAAAACAGAAGAGGAAGGAGCAGGTGAGAGACTGCGCTGGCTAGTTACAGCACATTCACTCCATTATTCATTAGGCCAGCGAGAGCCGTCACACAGCAGGGGGACTTTCTGCAGAGCTCTTTTAAATCGTTATGCAAGTTGTTCACACGCTCTTCCCATAACCTCACATTTCACACACATCAACTTTTACACATATACATTGTTCTTCACACACCAATACACTGTACAGACAAGACTTCTAGACTTTTTTTGTACTTTAAAACAAGCCCATTCCTAAAAGATCAAAAAACATCTGCAGAAATTCAGCACTCCTCATCAAAGTTTTGCTAGTTTTTAATCCACTCCTGTGTTTAAACCCTCAAGTTTTTTTTTAAATAAAACCACATCGGAACTGCTGGAAGGATCTGCTGTATTTAGTTTACTGGCTCTGAAGCCATGACGAGAAGAACAGGAAACAGGTAAGAACACCACGGCTGATCTTTGATCCATATACACCGTGTAACACAGTGAACCCTGCGGACGTAGTGGAGATCTGACCTGCAATTTAAGAAGGAAAAATGACACACTACGCTACATATGGCAAAGATGTTTCTCTGATTTGACATGGGATTTGCGCTTACATCTTAAACAGGCGTTCTTTAAATTTAAGGCCATCATGTAGTGAATGCTCTTAAAGGATTAACAGAGCAAAGAAAGTGGATCCATATAGAAGCAGTACTGAGGAATCTATTCAATTACCCCAGCAATAATGAGGACACACATTTTTAGATTTGATATGATTTAGATTGTCCAGTTTTGTGTTTTAAAAAAGTTTTGGTTGTACAGAGCCCCCCAGTAAGAATTATGTAATTCAGCTGGCATCATCGCAATAACCTAAAGCTACAACTCCCCCACACTGAATCTCGTGATCTACAGCGAAACACTTTAAGTAGAAATAAAAGGCAAAATAAATAAAATGTAATTTTATACCATTTATTTGGATCTGACCATATATATGGAATTTGTCACAGATAAATATAATAAATTAAATATATTAACAATTAGAACAACTTTAAAAATCATCTTTTGAACTTGGAAAAACAATTTTACACTGTTACATATATTTATCTTGATAATTATTGATGTTAACTGATGTGAAAATGATCTTAATAGCACTGTCGGCCATATCACCAAGCTCTTGTTTTAACTCAAGGAAAAAGACGACATGCTATGCTGATGCCCCTGTATCATCCACTTTTGATTCATGCTGGGTTTTTGCATGTTACTTTACGCTCACTGCCATTACTCAGGCACAGAAGGATGTTCGGCTAAAAAAGCAAGCAGCTTTCATCGCCCATGAAGCTGCCCTTTCAGCTGGCAGCCTATAAGGGGGAGGGAGCAAAAAGAAGGCCCTTAAGAGACAAAAGACACTCTTATCGAACAACCTTGAGAATGGCCACAGTCCAGTCCTTCTTGTTGGCCCTGCTTTCACATCCATACTCAAGTTCCATTATGAATGACCGTGTAATGTCCTCTATTCCATTCCCATGCAGGGGGATATGACTATGTGCTTGAAAGGTGTGACGGTTATAGGTTATAGCAATAAAAGCCAGTAAAGAGCATGGTGTGGTATGATACTATGGTCTCACACACACACACACACACACACACACACACACACACACACACACACTCCAGAACCCATTATATCCTTTTGTACCATATAGTGCACTGAGGTGATGGACCATGTATAAAAGGTTTTTCACTTTCCACAGATGCCTTCCTACTATTTTCCTTCCTCATGGTTTCTCTCAGGTTCTGCTTCATAACAGAAAGCTGCCCTCCTCTGATTTCCCAGGACATGCATTCTGTTGGGAGAAGAGTGGAACATCTCTTTCAGAAGCACTTCTGAACATACATCAGGTCCACTTAGTGCATGGCAGAGGAACAGAGACACACCACACTGCCTCCACCCAGCTGGAAAAATGTCTTAAATAAACCAACGCAGATTTCTGCCACGACCAGAAATAAAACTACCATCTGTACTGAATGCCAAAGATGGTGAGAAGAGGAGCAAAGACAAGCAAGAATAAGGGACTGAAAAAAAAGCAACAAAGGCGAGGCCTTGCAGAAGTCCCATTTAAAGTAGCCGAGTGAGAAGATGTGGTGGTATTCACCAGCGCTTTGGAAGGCAGGAAATAAAGGGGCCGCAAAAGAAAACGAAAGCAGAAATTAAATGCGGGGATGCTGTTCGGAGGGTGGGAAAGGAGCAGCTTGTGAAAATGATCAGCTCCATGGCTGAATTCACACCTCCCTTAGTAACAAGCCCCATTTCAAGCACAACAATTATTCATCCCTTTAGGTCTGCCTCCTCTCCAAACGTTAAATGGAATAATACGTGCTGAACAGAGGCTAAATCCGAAACCCCGGCCCCGAGGGGGGGATGGATCAATTCCCGCCCAGCTCAGCCTCCGTTGATGGGCTTTCGCATACGGCAAGTATCTTTGATTTAAGCCTTGAGGAGCGTTTAAGTAAGAGGTTGAACAATTTCAATTCGCTCAGGCCCAAGAGGCTGGTGTGCTGCTCAGGAGGACATAATGGGATATTAGTTTTCATCCATTTTGTCACAGAAGAAAGAGAGTGAGAAGCATCCATTTAAAAAGCTAATCTATCAGCTTGCCCCTGTACAACTTACTAAGCAGCTCAGAGATGGAATCTGCAACGGGGATGGAGAGCCACGGGCGTCAACATCCTATTAGTATTTATAGGGTAATTAGACAGACCTCTCGGAAGTTATCAGGCAATGTGCAACATGACGGCCAGACCTGGTCACATCAGTTTAAAAAGGAGAGAGACCCTGAAATTGAACCTCCTGCCAAAATGTAATGGATCCCACTTCCCGCAAAAACTTGTAAACCCAATCCCCACTGGACATCCTCCAGTGTTTAAGGGAAGTGTGTGGGCCTATTGTTGTTCAAAGCAATGTGCTCTGCTGCTGCAGTGCCAAAAACCATCCTGCAAAGGAATATCCTTTTAAGATCAGTGTTTTAATAGAACAACGTGGAAACAAAGTAAGTGTGACAGGAAATCCAACTTTGGTGCAGGAAAGCCATAAATAATCCCTGAAACACTAAAGTAAAGATTAACTGCAGCAAAACACATGGCAGAAGAGGTCTGTGATTATTACTGCAGAGTAATACATTGTTTATAATATTGCATCATGCTGTAATAGTGAATTTTGGTTTTGGCAGCACTAATAGACAATTAACATTACATCCATCACAACAGTGTCTCTCATTCAACACTGGTGGCCAGCTAGTTTGTAAGATTGTACAAACCTTTATACATGCTTCTTACTAGAGATGGCATATTAATACATTGGTTCAGCAGTAAAGGACTGATTGGATATCAGATTGGAGATAAAATGACTTGGATCCTGTCCCATGAAAACTCACACACTGACACTGTGATGTCATGTTAGCTAGGCATTTCTTCCTTTGGGGCAGTAGTGTGTTTAAATAGTTTCAGCTTGATGACCTACTTTTAGACCCACCATAATGATCTGTTTCTAGTGAAAACAGCTCATTTTAAAACTTCATATTGCACCACCTCTTGTTCTTAAACTTGGCAGCCCCTGACTGTTAAATGTCATGTACATTTCAGTGCAAAATTCATGGACCAAACTTTCATTTATTTAGTTTACATTGTCCAGCATCAGGAAAAAAGCAGAACACTAAAGACTAAATATTTCAGCATCTTAATATATCCCTTTGCCTTTATTATAGCTCCTATTCTTTCCAAGAGACCTGCTTTTAGGTTTTTAAAATGAAACTAAAAATCTTTTTTATATATATATTTTTATAAAGTTTAAAGTCTTAAAAGTAAACAATTCATAACAAAAACCTCTTCTATTTCCTTTTCTCAACAACGGCTTTTTGCAGCTACACATGAGCATTGCACAATAACTGCTTAAAAAGAAATAAATATAATAAAGGTACGGGACAGATGACAGATATGACCAAAATTTTAAACAGATACTCAATGAACTCATTGAACACCAGAGAGCATAATGTTTTAGGTCCCTGAAAAAAGTACTTGTGGCTCTTCTAGCTTAATGTCCCCCTCACTGACTTACAGGTTTGGTTTGAAATAAGTATGACGAATTGACTGCAACCAATCAGCACCGCATCCTCTCGGTGTCCTGCCAGCAGTGTTAGTAGATTGGTCAAAAGCTGGATCATCTGTTAAACAAAACCATGCAATTCTATCTAAATGATTTTTTTTGTAATATGTTGCTCTTTTCTAGGACTGCCACAATGACTCCATAATAATCGATTAGTATAACCAATAAAAATGTACATTCTCAATAAATCAGCTTAATGATTTCTTTGCATTTTGAATAACAGGAATGTCTTTGCACATCATTATAAAGCCATTTTGAGCACCGTGAACATTTTTCACAAGGGGGGAGATCTATCAGAACTCAATTCATCACTGAAAGAGAGGAAACCCACACCAGCACCATCCTGCATTATGTGTGTATTGTGGTAGGGTGCCTGCATACACACACCCCTATTATTCTTTCCAAATAAGTTAAAAAGCAGCAAAGTGCTGGTAGGACCTCACAAAACACCACAAACTAACCTCTTTGTACAACATGAAATATTGAAGATTCTGTAGCCCTGCAGTTCATTTTTTTTTTTCTCATTATGAAATATTCATATTGGACATTAACCCTTACTAAGCGAGGGCTGCAGGAAGAAATAGAGACATGGACCACTGGTCTGCTCAGGAGATTTGGAATGGTGACAGTAGCTGGCAGACATTAGTAGGAATCTCACTCTCTTAGCAGTGGGAGAGCTTGAGCACACTTGAATTCACACCAAAATTTGGGGAAATTGGGCAAACTAAGCGTGTGTGTGTGTGTGTGTGTGTGTGTGTGTGTGTGTGTGTGTGTGTGTGTGTGTATGTGTGTGTGTGTGTCCAGTATGAAAGTCATTTTACAAGCTGGGAGGGCAATGCCTAAATTGAGAACACACAGATGGCTTCATGCAAATTCTGACACATTCAAACCTGACAACTGAAACAAAATACAGTGGGGGTTGTTACATTATTACAGATGCATTATTCAGCGAGGCAAAGAGAGAAGCTTTTTGAACAAGATTTGAGAAAGCTATTGTTAATGAGTGTCGGTCTGGGCTTGTTTAAGCTCTAATGTGCAGCGCTTTCATTAGTGTGCTGTAATTCATAAGGCTTATCGATTCTTTTGCACTTTATGATGGGTGGGGGGGACCGAGCTGCTCCTAAATGGGAAGTTCAAATTAACAATTTCGCAAGGCTGCATGCGATAAAACCTGCCGAGCATAAAGCAGAGGCAAAGAGAATGAGGAGGAGGGAAAAAAAGGAAAAAAAAGAAGAAGAAAGTAATCAATGCACTAAAAGCGCCACAAAAGGCAGAGAGCCACACATTTCCCTTCATTTGAGCGATCGGCCTCATGTAAAAGACACAGAGAAGAGGATATTGCAGTCTGAGGATTTGCGTCACAGTAATGATCAGACTCGCATCAACATTCCTGCCATATCGGCCTTTTGAAAAACAGTTGAACATGAAAGTACACTCGCAATTACATAAACTGTCATTCAAACAAACTCAAACAGGGAATGAATCATGTTCTAGCAGAACATGCAGGAAAAAAAAAAAAACAGGGAAGGATCCAAAAACTGTTGGTCAATGTTTGTCTTTTTCAAGAACCTTCAGGTTTGGGAACACACTTTTCTTCATGTTCAGTGTGTCTTCTGCTTTATACAGTCTAGAGTCACAGAAAAGGACAAAGTGAGGATTACGAAGTCCGACCACAAGCGGTTCTAGCACTGACATGCAGGTCTGGCCCTACTGCCAAACTACGTGCAGGAGTGAGTGTGCAAACATGCTGGAGACCAGAGATCATTTAAAAAAAGAATATCTGAAAAATCCTAAACTGATTGAATGGCTCTGGTGAAAATACCCCACAAAAATGAGTAAACTCATTTGAAGACATGGGTGGTTTTGCGTTTTCCTGCACATGCTGCATTGTCTTTATTTGCAACTATTATATTTAACTACTCCTTTCTAAATTACTATTACTACACCTTTATACAAATACAATGTGTTTTAATAAATTTAATACATTGCTTGCTTGGAAAAAATTCTTAACAAACAAACTCAAACTTCATGCTAAATTTGGAAACACAAAGTATATACACTGATCATGTGAACTGAATGATTCTCTCATTGTAGTGACACATGTCAAGGCGTATAATACAATAGCCAGAAAGTGAACAGTCAGTTTTCTGATGTGTGGGAAGCAGAAAAACAAGCAAGTGAAAGTATCTGATTGACTCTGACAAGGCCAAACAAGATAATGAGAAAACCAGCATTACTTACTTCAATTGTCAGTGGTTTTAATGCTGTTGCTGATCGTATATTCATTCTGAGCCACTTCCTTTATATTTATACGTAGGTCATTATCTTCCTGTGATTGTTACGCGTTCTACAAAGGTATAAAACATCACCATTCAGGTATTTCCTTAACTGTTTTGTTGTTCTTTTCTGTGCTCATTTTCATTTATGCTACATTATGTTTGTTTTTGTCTTTCCTTCCTAAAACCAGTGTTTCAAGATCCTGGTCCTGGAGGCACAATCCTCTGCATATTTCAGGGCTTTTATTGCTTTAATACACCCATAACAATGCAGTAAGATGTTGTTAACGGTCTGTTAACCTGGAGCAGTTGTGATGAAAGAACTGAAAGCACTTGAACATGCAGGACAGTGCGACTTCAGGACGGGGGTTGGGAAACAAGGCCTTCAACTTCAACCACTTTTAAAAATGTTTTTCAACATGACTGACTTGAACATGACTAATTGACAGGTACTGATGAACTTGCCTATTACACACAGCCTGAAGGCAAAAGCCTCTATAGTTTCTGTAGTTCACAGTATATTCACAGACTGAGCAGTTTGAAGTTTATCAATGTAGTTGTGTCAAGGTGTCAAAGTGAACTTTATTGTCATCTCGGGCCATATACAAGTATACAGAGAAACAAAATGGCGAAGCTCAGGTTCCACAGGGTACATACAGTGCAACAGACATAAGACATTGTGAAACAAACAAAACAAATAGGAAGTATGAAAAAAAGTAAGGGTGAGATTTAACCTGTCCTGAGTGTGTGGACAGCTCACTGTGCATTGTATATAAATATAAGCAAATATAAGCTGATGCATGCTGCCACAGTTGGAGGTCAAATCCTGTGTTTACTGTATTTTGTATTCCAGAGATGATTCAATTTGAGTGTTATCCTGAAATTCACCTTGTCTTATGCCAGAACAGGAATGTATCCTCTTGTCCTCCACTGAAGGAATGTCCTCAATGCCATGGAGGGCAGAGCAGTTTCCCCTACATTACATGGACTTCATGAAATGTCAGTGTTCATTCAACAGAGAATAATACCTGGAAAAGCACACACACATACACACGCACCCACACGCACACGCGCACACACACACGTCTTCTCCCACAATGTTTAATGTGCAATGTTTTCTGACAGGGCAGGATTTCTTTGGCCACATCTGAGACTGCATGCTTATATGCAGCTCATTCACAGGTTTTCCATGGGATTTAGGACAGGGGACTGCAAAGTCATGTTAAAAGCTTTAATCTGTAGACTTTTTAAAATATATTTATCAAATAGCTACTGTGATTAATTTGGCACCACAATCATTCTGTAAATAATAATCATTCTGTTCTTCTCTGCTTTTAACCCACTCACCAAGTAAAGCATCGGACAGCCAGGAACACAGCAGTGTGTGGGGACGGTACCTTGCTCAAGGGTACCTCAGTGGTGCCACTAGTAGTCTTGGGATTCGAACCCACAACCTTCTGATCGCAGGGGCAACTCCCTAACCACCAGGCCACCCTAATAATAATAATAATAATAATAATAATAATAATAATAATAATAATAATAATAAACAACAACAACAACAACAAAACAACAACAACAACAATAATAGTAGTGGTAGTAGTATGGCATCATTTACAGCAATAACATATAAAGTGTTCAAAGTAATCAGCACTTACATTTAGCCATAATATAGCTGCTTCACACCATACTGACACACCATAATACAGACCGCAATCCATGTTTCTTTCATTTAGCTGCATGCAGCCTGGTTGTGGTCCATTAAAAACAACAGCATTCTAGCGTGGATTGTGTTAAAGCTCCAGAACCTGTCAGTGCGACTCACCAACAGATTACAGGAACCTCCATTCAGTCTACATTTCACAACCTTGGTTTTACGCTTAACCCTGCATGGCAAGAACAGTTTGTCAGTGAACTCACCCTCTTCAGCAGAAACACACACACACACACACACACACACACACACACACACACACACACACACACACACACACACACAGACACACACACA
>JBBPCZ010000002.1:11547585-11567450 GCA_037974445.1 Brycinus macrolepidotus | reverse complement strand
CGCACAGAGCCCTGACCTCAACCCCATCCAACACCTTTGGGATGAACTGGAACGGAGATTGTGAGCCAGGCCTTCTTCAACATCGGTGCCTGACCTCATAAATGCTCTACTACAGAACGAATGGGCACCAATTTCCACAGAAACTCCAAAATCTTGTGGAAAGCCTTCCAAGAAGAGTGGAAGCTGTTTTAGCTGCAAAGGAGGATCAACTCCATATTAAAGTCCATGTATTTGAATACAACGTCATTAAAGTCCCTGTTGGTGTTATGGTCAGGTGTCCCAGTGCTTTTGTCCATATAGTGTATATGGACAAAAGTAACATAAGAAAGTTTGTTTGATATTACTTAATAATTCTACATGGTTTGATGGAAGTGTGTTAAAACTTGCGAATGCAGTTTGCATGATACCTAGTGTCTTTGATAAATGGTGGGCTGTATTGTTTCATTACATGTTAAATGCATTAGCCTTGTGGCTCCAGTGCAAAACTAAAGAAGCACCAAATGTTTTGGCTGATCGACTATGTCTTGGGCTAAATTGTGTGTAAGATGTTGCATATTATGTGGAGAAATATGTGTAAGAAATATGTGTGAGTTCAATTTTTTTGCCAAGCTGTTACTTTAAATGCACACATATATTAATGCACATGCAAATTCAGTCATGAAATCTGGCACCACAGCCTGGTCTCAAACCCCATTTTTCTCATTAGAGTCTCTCTTTGTCAGCTTTGTGCTTGTATTACTCCTTACCCCCCCCCCCCCCCCCGTCTCTGTGTCTCTCTCTTTTTCTTGCGTCTGTCTCGTTTTCCATCGTTTCCCCGCTGTTTACATTTCCATCTAATTTTCCTCTCCCTGTGAGCTGGACATAATGAGGAACCGACACTAACTCGGCCATCATCTGTCCACAATCTCCTTTCCCTGTGTAATTTCTTTCACTTTTCACACTGCTCCCCACCCTAGACCACTGTAAGATATTTATACTTAAAAAGGGGGGTTGGTTACCAAAGTGAAAATACACAATATGGACAAATGTATGTGGATATCCTCACATCCTAATAACTGAATTCAGGTGTTTCAGCCACACGCGTTGCTAACAGGTGTATAAAATCAAACATAATATCCATGCCATGCCCATGGACAAACACTGGCATTAGACTGACTGAAGAGTTGGGTAACTTTAAACAGGTCAGTTTGGGAAACTTTGTCCTGCTAGAGCTGCCCTGGTCAACTGTAAGTACTATTATTGTGAAACAGAAGCATCTAGCTCAACCACGAAATGGTAGAGTGGGAATGACGAGTGCTAAAGTGTGTAAAAATCTAGACCTTCAATTAGTGGGTTTCCATGGCTCAACAGCTGCACACAAGCCACAAGCTGGAGTGGTTCCACCAACAAACTCTGTTCTCTTAAGTGATGAATCATGCTTCACTATCTGGTGGTCTGATGGACAAATCTGACAGGGGATCCCTACCTACTAGAATGCATAGTGCCATCAGTACAGTTTGGTGGAGGAGGAATAATGGACTGGGGCTGTTATTCAGGGTTTGCTACCCTTCAGTTTCAGTGAAGGGTAATGCTAATTTCATGGTAACAGTTTGAAGAAACTGACCTCAACCCAAGTGAAATTTTGGGGGGATGCATTGGAATACTGATTGCAAGCCAGGCCTTTGGTTTGTGAAGCAACTACCTAATGACTTCCATTACGTGTGTGTTTGAGCCAATATGTAGTGCTGCGCAAAAGTCTTAGGCACCTGTGGAAAATGTTTAAAGCCATTTTTCTCAGCGTGTAATAAAATGTTTGTCTGCTAGCAAAGTTAACATTAGAATAAACACAAACAAACAAGAAAGTAGTAAGAAGTATCAAGATTTGTTTTGTTTGTAGAAAAGTAGTTGATATTGTGTGAGCTGGTGAGGAGAACACAGGTTCGGTTCCAGATTTCTCTTCGGTTCCTCCAGCCGTTGTTTGGATTTGTGAAATTCCATCAGCAGCTCCTGATTTAATTTAATGAAGGACTGATCGAATCAAACCAGGTTTCTGATGGAAACTAAAAGTAATACTGGACTTCCACAAGGAACACACTAATATACTGAGCATAAAATCCCTATTTACTGTAAAATGTTATTTATATTTAGGTTTTTAGTTTTACTTAGTAAATTTAGTAATAATAATGTGAAAAAACATCCACTGCTCATATAAACAATTTATTCTTTAAGATTTTTGCACAGTACTGTACTTTCATTTCTTTGTAAATATAGGGAAATTATTGTCTGTGGTAACTGGACCATATGCTATAGATGTGGCATATAAAGATTAGGTTGTAAATGCTGGAGTTTTCCTTTATGTTCATAAGATTTTTAAAAATTTTTTGAGCATATCTTAACTCCACCTGCACTGCACATGACATGTAGGTCACTGGCACTGGTGCACCATGGGAAGCTTCTGTTTATAGACGTAAAAACACTTCAGCTCCCCATTGAGCTGTTACCACTCAAAGAAAACTCCCATCTCTGTAACAGCGAGCATTCAGGCCGCATCCTCGGCTCAACCCGAATATCATTAAAGTTTTACAGCGACGGGGAGTGAGGGAGACAGGAAGAGACAGTAAGAGATGGATGGAGTGGGGGAGGAGGGTGGAGTCGGGGAGGAGAGAAGAAAGTACAGAGGACAAAAAGGTAGGGATGACACATTAAAACACTGGAGAAATACTTTATAACATGGGTAATGCACCATTTCTAGAGAAGGCTAACCTTCAACCCATTACACTGCATTTAGCATTAGCAATGCAAGCATGCAAGAAGTGCACCAGGACAGTGCAAGACATCGTGTGTGTGTGTGTGTGTGTGTGTGTGTGTGTATGTGTATGGTGAGGTTCACAGGCCTGACTGCACCTAAAGCCTTCCAGTGATGAAGAAAAAAGAAGTTTTGGGCTCCATCTAGTGGCACTACTTTGCATTACAGCTGTAATCGCTGCAGTATTAATTATCTAAATAGCACAGCAAGCGAGCCAAGAGTTCAAAGACAGCAAAAAATATTAAACTGCAGCTAATCATTACAAGGCAAAAAGGGACCAATCACTTTCCATTGCATTTCCAAGTACTGTTTTCAGTCAGTGATTACAGGGTTATAAATTGATGCGGTGCTTAATTAAGTCAACTAATAGCACTCAGTGGCTTTTGGGGGGAAACACTGACACAGGCAAAGCAGCCGTGCAGTAGTTACTGATGCACTGCTTTTAGAAAACTCATTTAATTATCTGCACTCACCTGAACCATCATTAGGGTAAAGGCCTACAAAATCCATTTAAACTGCAGCCTGCTATGATGGGCTACTAACTATTGGGTATTATCATTAATTTCTCATCCACCTCAAGTGGAGGCCTTTCAAAAGGTGCTGTGGACTAGTCCCCATGATCCCCAGCATAAATATAGCCGCAAAAGTCTTGGCGCCCCAGTCAAGTGCCATTTTATGAATAACCTAAGTGAAAATATGTGCACATCATGTATAGTGAATACACTTCTGCATATTTTAATATACAATTACAGTTTATTTACTGAGAAATAATATACAAATGTTGCAGAAGTTTTACTATATTGTGAAAAGGGTGAGTGTCAGATAAGCAAGAGACAGAGACAGCAGGCAGACATAGAGACAGACAGACTGATCAATAGATACCTTACCTCCACATACTCTCCTTGATTGGCTGTAGTGCCCGTTTGACTGTGGGGAGAAAAAACAGAAGCTTAATGCATTTGCACTGATGCATGTGCTTTTTCAGAGAAAGGAAGAGACATTCTTCTCTGAAGCGTATGCTCATGCCGGCCCTGATTCTACCACCAGTCCATAGAGGGTTTCCATTGGCAAGCTGTTTTACAAAGAGTAAAGCAAGAAAAAAAAAATGTTTTCCAAGTATGGCAGTATCCCACTGATAGGCCTACATAAGTGTGATCACATGGCTCCATATCCACAGCTTTTTAACATTTCACCACTGCCCCACATTAAATAATTCATACATTACTATCACTATCTATTCATATTACAGTTCTGATAACACGGCCTGGAACAGTGCTCTGAGAGGCCTTTAAACAAGTTCAACTTAATTTAAAAGAGTCTGCAGACCTGTACACATAAACCTTGTCTGTTTCTCTCTCTCTCTCTCTCTCTCTCTCTCTCTCTCTCTCTCTCTCCTTCTCTCTCTCTCGCCTTTCTAACAGTGTCTAATTAAATGTTTCTTTGGGTTCATGCCTTGTGGAGGTCCAAGGTTAAACAGCAAGGCCGAACTGATGCCCTCTGGTGGATTAAAATGAAGCAGGTAAATGGGGTCTGTCAGCATCAAAACAGGAAAGTTACATTAAGTGATCTGCTACAGTAGTATTTCCCAAAGTGTGGGCTGTGTAGGTACTGTAAGTTGCTATGTTATCCCTGGTAGTTGCTAGGGTGTTGCTAGATGGTTGGTGTGGTTTTCCAGGTGGTTGCTAGAGTGCTGCTATGTGGTTGCTTTGCCATCTTTCCTGGTTGCTAGTGTGTTGCTAAGCGGTTGCTAGGATATCTCTGGTGGTTGTCATGGTGATGCCAACCAGTTGTTATTTTACCTTGCTAGGGTGTTGCTAGGTGGTTTCTGTGGTGTCCCACATGGTTGTTAGGTTTTTGCTAGTGTATTTGTATCATGGTGACATAAGAAGGACACAAGGTTCCACCATTCATCCCTTTGAGAAAAATGTGTAACTTTTAATGATTAATTAAAATATGCTGTCAGCTATCACATCGAACATTTTGAAGTTGGTTCAACGTCTCACAAACTGTGAGATGAGTCAGCAGGCGGGTTTCTCTTCCCACGAAACAAGACTGAACACTCAATTCAGGACATAATAAAATATCTCCACTTTTTTGTGCAAACACAAATATGGTATGGCATGGAATGTTTAGAGTCTACTTTCCACAGAACACCTCCTTGTTTCTGGTTTTAATGAGCTTCAAGTGAAAAGTAAATAAACATAATGTGAGAAGATGCGCTTTAAGGAATATATGCGATGGGTGATGTAGGAGAGTTAATTAGACTCACATATATATGAAAAGACCATGGTCTGAAATGCATTTGTGTCTCTAATCAGCTTTTTGTTCTTCGTCTGTAAATTTGCACTGATGTATAAAGATGCATCTGAAAGAGGTGATTCAGCTGCACTGATGTTTCAGTGTTACTAAAGTAATCCTAAATTATAACAAAATATGATATAAATAGGTTCCTAAAGAACTGTAACTGGAGTGAATTGTTGAGGCGAGTGTGACTGAGGTCACCTGATGTCACTGACTGAGAGCGGATGGAGCACGAAATGAGCTCTCAAAAACAAATCCCTAAAGTTACCCGAACACAGGAGCACGATTTCACCCCCAGACCTCTTTCTCTAGCCCAGGCCCTGAGTGCCTCAGTAAGCAATCAAGGTTAAATTACAGCTTTCGAGTCACACGGCTTTTGAGGCCCCTAGAATTCTGTAAATGATAGCATTATGGCTGCTTTTGCCAATTGCTGTAATTTTTCACCATAACAACAAAAACAAGTCTGATACAGAGAACAATACTCAGATGCAGCACGTGTTGCTATAACATCTAACTGATGTAAATTCGATATGTTTCAATAACACTGATGTTGCTGCCAGTCTGCCCTCTGTTAATTCATTGATTTACAAATTAAACAGTTTTTGCTTCTTAATCGCTGTCATAATGACCTATTGGAAAAAGCTGTATACTAATAATGTAATATAGGTAGGTTTCTAGGTCTCCACTCCCGCCCACCACTCATCGTGTCTATTTCGGCTCATATCAAATGTTATATATACTCCATTTAAAGGGATCAAATCAAACATTCATCTTTTTCTCATTTACTCCAGGAGCAGTCAATCAGCTAAGACATTTTTACAGTTAAAATGTTGTAGAACTGCAGCTGTGAGGCTAACGTTGCTAACAAACACCAGAACTCAACAGTTACCCAAATAGTCCAAATTATTTCCCTACAAATACATCACCAAAACCTCTTTCAACCAGCTTAATCAACATCCAGCTCTTTATTAAGGTGAAGCAGACTTGTGCATGTGGTTTAGGACTCAGTATGACTTACTGTAAGCTATAAAAGAGAATAAACCGTCACTGAAACAGGCAGCTGTTTCGGCTAACACCAGGGCTGGTATTCACAAAAAAACATATTTTGCACCACTTGAAAGGAAGATGTGGAGGTGGTTTGAGCAGACTGAGAGAAGTTTTGGTGATGTATTTTTATGGAAACTGTTTGGGCTATTTGAGTGACTGTTGACTTGTTTATGAGCAACATGAGCCTTGTAGCTCTAGTACTAAACTAAAGAAGCAAAATCTGGGCCCCAGGACATGCATTGACTGATCCAGTACATCTGCAATCAGTGGAAAATTGTGTATATTTAAGTTTTCACCAAATTATGCTGTAGTTTTCACTGATTGCTTCTCCCTGCATACCAGCTGTGGAATCATGCGACACAAACTAAACAAGGAGTTTAAACATGCTCTGATACTTATTGTACTGAATGCACAGTGAGATTACAGTAGGAGACCTCACAGCCAGGTCTAAGGGGTCAAGTGAGAGAGGCTCTTGTCTAGTAAACCAATGGTGTCCATAGCATTCATCAACACAGCTGGTGTCTAATAAACATCAGCCTGACATCAATTCTATAAAGACAAATTATGAAGACAAACTTATAGAGGCTTCAAATTCATTTTAGTGCTGTACTTTGATTAATTACAAATTTCTGAGCAGGCATCTTCTGAAAACCTCTAATGACAAATTGACAAATTGAGCTATAAAAACTAAACTGTCTGTTTTTCCAGTTTGTATGCCATCCTGTACATGATAAACACATGTATATATATAGTTCAGTTCTACAGCACATGGATATTGGGGGTGGGGGCATTTTCCCCCATTTTCCTCTACATGCAATCCATTGAGAAGTCAGGAATCAATCAATACTGTAAATACTTTTGTCAATATTCTTCCATTCATGGTGTCAGTAATGTGTTCAAAGACAATATATCTTGTTGCATTTGGCTGAACTGATATTTATTTGCATTTATTTTGATGTTATATATTGTCTTTATTGAAAACCAAGATAAGATACATTGCTTTAAATTTATTGCTATTCTCATAACTGCCTAAAACTTTGGCACAGCACTGTGTATATGAATTGTACTCAGTTTGCAGGAATTATGTGTGTATGATATTGCGGATGTAGTAGAGTCATAAAAAAACTATTTTAAAGCCAGCAGACGGTCAGGCTCATAAATCTGTTAACATCAGTGTAAGGTTCTCAACCTGGAGAACCAGAACTTTATACCGAATTAAACTCTGACAGAATAACCTGAACTGGACCTACAAGTGGTCATGACTACAAAGATGATTATGCAGTTACTCACCCCACGCCCATCCTGTATCTCTACAATTTCATTCAACAGTCTCTAAGTAGTCCAAGAAATCCCCAATGCGTGACAAATAGGCTCTAATCTCTCCTTCAGTCTGATGAGCGGAGCTGATACAGACACCTCCAGGCCACGGTTTATAGATTTGGTAAGAAGATTGGTAAGAAAGTAAAGAAAGAGCTTTTTCTCCGTGTTTAATGTTGGTGCTGGCGTGGTCAAACTGGTCTCTACTGAGACAGACTGACGTAAGCCATGGTGATGTCACCCTGATTCAGGCAAATTCGGAAAGAGTGAAGCGTATTTTTTCAAAAGGGCTTCTGTTACACTGCTGTGTATTTTTGAATTATTTCTGTACTAATCCATTTCCTCCATTCTAGGCTACATAAGTTGCTCATCCAAACCACAGGATTAGTTTTTAACAACTGCAATTTTATCACTGTCTAACCTTGTGTCAAAGGAGAAAAACATTCGTGTATGTTAATATAAGAAGTATTTTTTTACTTTTTGGACCATTTCTATTGTTCAATTCTGCATGAATCTCAATATAAAGGGCAACTTGTAAAAAGGATAAAAGTTTTGACATGACAACGATGAAATGTTGTTTGGTGACTTTTATGAAAATATGTAGTTAAGAGAGGGAGCAGATGTGTGGACAGATCTACAGGACAGGACAGATATACAGATCCACACAGTTTAACCAGTAAATCTGAAAACTTTCACAACAAAGGTTTTTGATTAATTGTGTGCCTTTTGACAATTCATTCTTTCATTCATTTTCTGTTACCGCTTATTCCTTGCTAGGGTCGCGGGTACCTGGAGCCTATCCTGGTGTCTACAGGCGCGAGACAGGGACTCACCCTGGGTGGGGCGCCAGCCCACCACAGGGCGTACATACACACACCATTCACTCACACACTCACACTTACGGTCAATTTATAATCACCAGTTCACCTGACGTGCATGTCTTTGGACTGTGGGAGAAAACGGAGACCCCGGAGGAAACACCTGCCTTTTGATAATTTTGTATTAATTTAATTATTTTGGCTCCAAAGCACAGGCCTGCATTTGTATTCACTCACAGGTGCCAGACTGAAATAGTTCCAGAACGGGAACTATTAGTACTCGTGTAGCTTCATTGAAAGGAAGGAAACTGGCATCAAATTACAGCAGCAGGATCCTACAGATGCACATGTTTTTGGCACCAGTACAAGAAGTAGTCAGGGTAACAGCTGATTAATTACTTGCTGTTATTTAATTCTAATAATGTCTAATGTCTAATGTCTAGTTCTAATTCTAAACAAGCTAGATATGCCAAAGAATGTGAATTACAGTCAGCAATGTGTGGTGGTCCAATTGGTGTTATAATAGATAATTCTGTTTTTAAACAAAATTGTTGCTTTTAGACCAGAGAATTATTTTTAGTTATGAACCAGTTCAAAAATTATAATTTCTCTGCAAACTGCAGCAAACTTCTTGTTGTAGCACTTCTGTGTTTGAAATCGAGCAGGCTGCATGCTAAAGCCAGACTGTGATGCTGGTAATGTCATCGAATAGCCTGCTAACATGAGCTAATTGGCTAAAAGTGCCATTTGCTGAGTAGTTGAAAGTGCTATAAAAACCCAGTAGCCCAGCCCACTAAATTCCACCCCTAACCTCCATATCCACAACCCCTCCCAAAGTACCCCTCCCATTTTTGAGCTGAACTTGGGGTGGAGTTAGCTGAAGCTAATTCTTTAAATGAATCATTGGCAACTGCATATGTCAGCTATGCCAAGAAGTGCTACGTTGAGAAATCTCTCTAAATTTCCTTCATCATTGTAGAAGAAATCCAGTGCAGAAATTGCGTTGTTCATGGCGTGACCATCATGTTACTTGGCAACCATAGCCTACTGTTAACAGATGCCATTGCTAATCATGAGAACTGTTATTGCGGTAATAGATTATTTTACTTGATGCATTTTTGTACTTTGTTGCTGTTTTATGTAAAAGCTATTTAGGGTTATGCGTTACAGTGAGTATTCCACAGTTAAGGTGAGTTAACTGAGCTTTGTGTTGGGCCTCTCATGTCTTGTTACTTTTCAGACCCACTCAAAAATATCAAAATGAAAATTAAAAAGCAGAACCTCTTACCTTTCAGTTTGTTCTACTTCAGAGTCTAGGGCCATTTGTTCTTTGTATTCCTCTAATTCAGTCAAGGTTGTCTCAATCGAAATGACCTTCTTGGAGTCCACCAGGACCTTTTTAGAGGCCTGCTTTGTAGGCAAAGTCGGCTTGTCTTCAAATTGCTTGATCTGATTGACATCCCGTGGTGCATATGGTTCTCCTAAAGGCTTTGAGGTTTCGATGTATGGATCTATAAGACAGTGGCTGATTGTCATAGCTTGAGGTTCTTGGACTTGAGAAGGCTCTTGTGCTTGAACGGGATTGTCTTTGAAGACTTCATTGGTTGACTCAGCTGCTGGAGCAGGGATATTTTTGGATTTATTTTCTTCTGTGTCACTTGATGTGCACATGGGGTCTTTGGTGGTCCTTTCCAGGGTTGACAGACCTTTCCCTGAGAGTGCAGTCAGTAGAGGAGAGTCACAAACATAATCTGCTGAAGGTTTCATGCTTTGACTTCGGCCCAGTTTGGTGTTTTTGGTCTTCCCTTTAGCCTTCACACTCTTCTGCTCTGGGCCCTTTGACTTGGTGGCCTTCTCCTTCTGTTTCTGATGACGGGGCATCGTGCCCATGTGTGTGTACATGTCGCTGGAACGGACATAGCTGGGGCTGCGAGGTCGAGCATCCATATCATCGATGGATGTCTCAATTGCCGAGATTTGGTCAGGACCTTTTTGTGCATTATCCTTCCCTGCATCCGATTTGCGCCGAAAAGAGAGGTTGCTTAGGCTGCCAAACCATTTGAAACCTGGACAATGGAGAAACAAATACCTTAATATTACGAATATGCTGGAGTTTTTGATTTAGTAAAAAACCCAGGGTCTATGGAATTCATTTCAAATTACAAGCATTGTTAGTACTATTACTACTATTTCTATAACTGCTAGCAGTTATGAAATAATAATAGTAGTAATAATAATAATAATAAGAAGAAGAAGAAGAATAATAAGAATAATAATTATTATTATTAATTGAAGCCAGGTGTTCTGGAACATTGCATTTGTGTAAATAATGTAAATTATGACAATTATTTGACCCCTCAATTCTCTCAGGTTGTTGTGCTTACACTCAGCAGCCATAAGTTCATCTAAGTGAGTGACTGAGGATCTGAAACTAAAAACAGTTGACTCTTACAAAGCAAGAGAAGGCTATAAAAGTCAATACCTCTTGCTTGTAATTTTCACTCTCTGAAACATCTTTAAGAAATGAAGGTTAAGGAGAATTTCTGAGGTCAAGACAAGAGCTGGAAGATCAAGAAAGATCTCAGAAAAAGCTGCTTGTAGAATGGACAGACATGCAAAGGAAAACCCCCACTGCCAAGGACCATAGAAATTCAACACAAGACTTAGAAGGCTAAATGAAACGTTTGAAGGCTTTGGGGATTTTATTAAGTACTGACTGAAAGAGCACCCAAACTTATACACATGCGCTTATAAACCTCAGCAGGAATTCATAAATAAATCTATTAGTGTTTGTGACATCACAACCATCATGACCACGAACTGTATAAACTTTTAAACCAATGGTTTTCAACCAGTGGGCTTTGGTGGGACTGCTAGAGGGCTATCAGGTATCAAAAGTAAAACATATTTGGGTTAAGCTTGTTGTTATTTAGAAAAAAAATTATACAAACACACACACACACACACACGCACACACACACACACACACGCACACACACACAGATATATATATCACTGCCAAGGACCATAGAAATTCAACACAACAGTTACATGGCTTAAACATGCCACATTTCATGTTTTTTCGCCTTGAGGAAGATACTGAAAGTTGTTCCTTGTAGATGAGGTGTTAACTTCTTTTCACTTTTGAAAATCCACCAAATGTGTAATCTGAACTAAAAAAAATGTGGGAATGATATTTTTTTCGCACAGATCTGGCCTTGCTGTTGTAAAGAACCATTCCATATTTGGTACTGTCCTATTTGCCCACAGCACAGACCAATATGATGGAGTGTATGAGATGTTCCCTTGTGGTCACCCCCACACATTCCCCCCTCAGATTTCCTTTTACATGAGCGAGACACATTCCAACCTTATAAACTTAAACGTACTGCAAAAGTCTTAGTGCCCTTGAGAAAATTATACTTCAACGCTGTTTATTACTAGGCAGTAGTGTTATGTTTGTGTTAAAACACTAATTTTACAATAAATACAAATAACATTAATACAGAAAACAGTGGTTTTATGTTTGGCAAAGTGTTCTCTTAACCATTTCCAGACCTCTTTCCTCATGGAAGCCCAGATTTACTTGTAGCTCCATCAAACACCTGGTTTGGCTCTTTTTACTTCAGTAGATTAAATTAGGTGTGTTGCTTATGGAATTTTATAAATCCACACAATGACTGAAAACATCGAACAGAAATCGGGAACCAAACCTGTGTTCTTCTGACCAGCTATCAACATATCAATTACTTTTTTTTTTATAAAAAACAAATCATAATACTTTTCACAGCTTTTTTGTTTGTTTGCGTTTACTCTAATGTTCACTTGTGTTTTTGCGAAATAAACAGAAATAAACCCACAGCAGAAATAAACCCACTGTTGATAATAGATGGCTTCAAACAATTTGCGCTGGTGCATAAAACCTTTGCACTGTACTGTGTAAGTTTTCACTGTAGAAGACATTTTTGCCTCCAGCTGCCTAAATCACTGAAATTAGTCTTGGACAGCAGCCATTAAAATGCGCTGTAGCCCTGTGAATTACGACAAGAGGAGGAATGCAGCCGTCCTGTCTTCGTGTAAGACTAATATAAACCCACTGGACTCCGTTTGGTTCCACAGTGTTTGTGAAAGGACGCTTAAGTGAGATTGATAAAGCCTAAACATGCAGAGGATTCCTCAAAATAAACTGTATCCGTGTTTATTTTGCCTAACAGCATTCTCACATTATTTAAACTCATGTTGCCATACATCATCATGATTTATGCCCCAAAGAGGACTGCTGTGCCCTCTCTCGTATTCCCAGGTCTTTTCTGTCATCGTCGAGACTCTCAGTGAAAATAATCATTCATCAGTCAGCTAAAGTAAGTAGCATTAAGCCTCATCATCATTATTAAGTCTAATACTGAACATAATCAACATAATTATGCTTATTATCTAATGCTCTCAGACAAATGGCATACATGCAGCTTTTGAAACCATAAAAGGGGGAAATAACACATTGGCCCAGATAAATTTCGGCAGAATAATAAATAAATCTGTTGATGGTTGTGGCATTACAACCGTCATGATCATGAACTGTATTCATTTTTAAACCAACGGTTTTCAACCTGTGGGTCATGGCCTCCTAGTGGGCCGTGGTGGTACTGCTAGGGGGCTGTAAGGTATCAAAAATGAAACGTATAGGTTGAACCATGTTGACTGGTATGTATATGTACGCATATAGTGCTGTGCAAAAGCCTTAGGCAGCTATGCAAAATGTTTAAAGCCATTTTTCTCAGTGTGTGAAAGTGTCTTTCTGCTAGCAAAGTTAACATTAGAATAAATGCAAACAAACAAGAAAGCAGTAAAAAGTCTCAAGATTGGTTTTGTTTGTAAAAAAGTAGTTGATATTTTGTAAACTGGTAAGGAGAACACAGGTTCGGTTCCAGATGTCTCTTTGGTTCCTCCAGCTGTTGTTTGGATTTGTGAAATTCCATCAGCAGCTCCTGATTTAATTTAATGAAGGAGTGATTGAGTCAAACCAGGTTTCTGATGGAAACTACAAGAAATACTGGACTTCCACAAGGAATACACTGATATGCTGAACATAAAATCACTATTTACTGTATAATGTTATTTGTATTTATTCTTTTTTAGTTTTTTTATAGAACATTTAGTAATATTAATGTGAAAAAAAACACTCACTGCTCATCTAAACAGTTTTTAAATATTGTTCTCACAGGTAATTTTTTTCAAAATAATGTGGTGACTTAAATCTTTCTGCTGGCCACAGAAACTTTTATGGCCAGTTGTGTGGGCCACAAATTGCAAACATTGGGAATTCTGGCTTTACCTAAATACATTCAAGCTGGGTTTGTATCTTAGAGTAACAGGTACAAGACTAGTGACTAATAGATCGACTGGATTCATGAGTGTTCAGCAAGTTTTGAAACTAGCAATGCATATGTAGTGCATCAAACTCTTTTATTTCAGAAGAAAGCAAGCTTTCATGATGTGGGCCATTTAGAGATTATAGAAGCCCTGTAAACACTACATTACCATGTTGACTGATTGTTTGTAAAGTGTCCATTTTTGTCATACGTGAATACTGGCTTAGAGAAATACAGAAGATCATGCTTCTGCCAGCAGCAGATGACACGGCCTGGCTCAGATATTGATCCAGCCGCTGCACTATAATCATTTCAGTCTTAGCGCCAGAGCCATAGAAGCGGCACCTTGCTGTCGGCTCACACTCATAGAAACCATGCAGTGCCAAATAAACAAGACAAATAATATTTTACCAGGAAACCAATTTCATGGCTTTGAATGCACTTCAGTCTCCTCAGCTTGTCTCTTTGAAACTTTTTACCATGGCAAATAAATAACTGTGACAAGCCTTTATTTTCTTCATTGTAAACCGAATCAAAAGTGTTTAGTCATGTGTCAAATTCACCTTTTAAAGCTTTAAAGAGCATTCATAGGCAACCTGAACATAAATCAATATTTACCATTTCTTTAAAAATCAAACAGTCCTTCGGAGCTGTGTTTAAGATGTTGATTTGAAGTAGTACAGGTCATTGGTGTGTGGTGGAAATGTGAGTTCAACTGAAACTTTAAAAAGAAGAACTTTCTATTTCTTCTCAAGATCTTGATAAAGGTATCCTGCTAGACTGTGGTTTGTGCAAATGTCATATTATTTCGTATATTATTTCCTGGTCATAGTTTGCTTCATCAGAACATACCATTCAAAATACAACATTCTTATTTTCCATAAAGTATTTTTGCACACTTCGTAACTCTTCCAAGCTTTGGCCACATCATCATGCACTAGTGGGTGAGAAAAAATAATATTAACCAATCATACAATTTTTTCTCTCATATCCAACTATCCTAGCTCATAGTGCCCCCCTGAAACTGTTTCATTTGGATAGCTTGTCAGCTCTACAATTATCAGCATGCTTTGTAAGGATGGGCACAAAAAGGTCATGACAGGTCATGTTTTTGTTGTTAATTAATTGAATCTAACAAAATAAAATATAAAAACAATATATATATACATCCTTCTTTTTTACCCCAAATCCACTGTAAGTGTTTGTGGCCAAAAGGCTTTGTATTTTTGTGTCTTCTGTCCAGTCTGTTCAGTTTAAACTGCAGGCATTCATGCTTGTCCTCCAAAATGTTTGCTGGCATTTGCGTTCCTGACTTACACCTGTGAAATGGAAGAACGCTTCACTGACAGTGTGTTCATAACAATGTGTGATGGCGCCAGTGATCTTATGTGACCTTTAAAAAAAACAACAAAAAAAAAACAAGGTGTGTTTGACTAAGTCTAAGCATGCCTTTTAGTTACCTTGTTAAAACTGTAAGATTTTAGGAAGAAACAGAACAGAAAAACAAGGAGCAGCACAAGCAATTGATTATTATTAGTTGATTTGGATATTATTCACCACAAAGCAATCAGATTTCAATCTGACTAACTAGAAACACATTTGACCCGCAGGTATAAAGGCATGTGGTTAAAGCCTAATCAGGTTAAAATCCAGATGCAGGTCACATAAAACAACCAGGTGTAAACAGGGTCTAAATCTACTTCAGTTAAAAGCTAGAATCGTCTTATATTTTATGCATGTTTGGGCTACTTAATCACACTTTCACCCAGCTTTACCAAAGAAGTTAATAATTATGGAGCTTAATGAATGTTACAGTACAAAAAAATATTCTATGATTTTGCAGTTTTCACAGTGACTTCAACTTACATGGAACTGCAAACTAGCTCATTGTAAGAAAGAAAGCATTTCAAGCACTTCAAGAATTTAGTTCTTTTACTCTCTATTTTGTTTCCATTTCAGTACCATTTTATTAACTTCTCAAAGGTTGTTGCAGTGTCTGCGGAAGTGTCAGTTCTTTCCCATCGCTCCCCGCTGATCTCACTTCCCACTCATCTCTCCGCCTGTACATTCACATCACTTTTCTTTGTTTGTAGCAACAGCCCTAGACTCCAGCTGCTGAGACCCACAGTGACATCTGGTTCTTGTTCATTTTGACCATAAAATGCAGTGGTGTGAGACACGTAACTAGAGACAGTGTTCAAAATGACACCCTCTACCACAGGGGTGTCCAGTCTTATCTGCAGAGGTCCGGCATGGAAGCAGGTTTTCATTCCAACAAAAGCAAGAGCACACATGATCAATTGTTTGCAGACTCAGACCAACTGACACAGTTAAACTGCCTTTTTATAGACTGTATTCTATTAGAATACAAGCTCAAAATGATCAAAGTGGCTATGTGACATTAACAAGCATCAAATAAACAAACATTAGTGACCACTACCTTCTGAATGTAATGTTATCAAACATCAAATATACAAGCATTACTCAGTGCTGCCCTTTAAATGCATCATTAACAAACATCAAATAAACAAACATTACACAACGCTGCACTGTAAATGTGACATTAACATACATCAAATAAGAATACATTACTCACTGTTGCACAAATGTTAATAAATATCAAATAAACAAATGGTCCCCACTGCTGGCCTCTTAAAGTGTTACAGTATTAGTCCTTTTATTTTTTTTTTAAAGGTCCATGATGTGTCTCAATAAACGCAGTTTCTTTTAATTACATGCATTTGCCACAACTCATCATATTATAAAGCACCTAAATGAACATTTTGTTTGTTGTGTTGTAAACATATAATGAATATAATTACCATGGAAACATTATATATGTCAGTTCATGCGATTATGTAATCAGCTCAAATACTTAAGGGGATCAGGGGATTTTATACAAATTCACAGTACAAAAGGATACATCAGTGGTTCCAGACTTTTTCCAGACAAAGTAAGTTCACAGTGGGTTGCTGAATAGTAATTACTAGAAGTAATAACAGAATAAGAAGCATAGCATTTAAGAGGTTAACATCATACACAACAATATGCTCATGGATATTATTATTATAATAATAATAATAAAAAGATGAACATAATGATTGATCACTACTCCCTCCCCCCCTTAAAGAGTGCAGCCTTTAGTGTATTGTGAATCTTTATGGAGCAGAAATGTATTATCTGGAATTATGAAATGGACCACATTTCCATGCTGGCCATTGGTTGATTTACACCTAACTGGAGAGTGTTTGCATTTTTTGTCAGACAGAGTCTAGGTCATTCTGATAACCTAGATGTTATCAGAGGAAGACAATAAGTAACATACCGCCAGCTCGGAGAGGTCACGGGAAGCAGTAAACTAGCTGTGAGCCTTGCTTTCAAGCCCAGGTCACGAGGTCTTCTGGGCAGAGGAAACACTCACCAACATACGTAGTTTTCAGCCGTTGTCAAACAATTTTTTTTTTTTACATCATTTGAAGATTTCAACTATCTTACACTGCATACACATTACATAACAATTAGACCTTCAGAAATGATGCAAACAAATGATCTTGTTATATTAACATACAGTAAAGTTAAGAAAGACACAGTGTTGTTACAGCAACCATAATTTGCTAAATGTTTTAATTCAATAGCTCTGTTGAATATTCTCAAAGTCTCAGTTCTGTCACATGCATGGACACCTGTAATAATTTTACAAACCAATTCCTCTTTCACTGCTGACCATTAAAAACTGTTTTGCCTTAGAAAATACCAATTGTTCTGACTGCCTACATAGTCAAGGGTTTGAAAAATCTTTTCTATCTGCTTGCAGTTACACAGGTCTTTCAAGGGGAGTCTTCAGAGGGATTTGATCCATCAGTACAGCACTTTTCCATTTCTTTCAACTCATGTCAGCGAAGAAGCTATGGATCTTCTGCACGTACACACTCCCAGGGCTCAGAGTTCACCCCAGCATTTCTCAGCTGTTTGGAAATGTAATCAGAGAAAACCTTCAAGGAAGCTCTTTCCCCCTCAGCTGAAGGTCAACTAGGAATCTGAAGATGGTAAAATGCCAAAGGTAGAGTAATGTCGAGCTAGGACTGGACAATATGGCAAAAAAAATCGATCGAATGTTCTGAATACATGAAACAGATCATGATTAATAGCCTTTCTGAAGTTTAATAAGAAGCAATAATTGCACGTTTAAAATAAATCACGCTAGGAGTACAATAATTTGTCTTTAACATATCGTACACTGCAGTGCACTAATTCCAATGAAAAGATACTAACTTTGCTCTTTTTGTTATTATACATGCAGTAGTTGTCTTCAAATTGCTCAGAAAAGCATTATTATGGCATAATGTGAAATAATTAATCATGATACCAATAAATATTATTATATTGCCTAGCCCTACTTGATGACGGATGGAGGAAAGGATTTTTTTGTGTCGAGAAGATGCACCAGTTGGAATGTGCATGGACAGACTGTTAAGTAGACAAACAGGTGATATTTTTAACTCTCTGTAATCAGCAAAAGTATTCTCTCTAATCAACCTCAAAGACAGCCGAAATCACACAGAGGCCACAAATGTGTTAGGCCGATCTTAGCCTCTCCCTTTGATTTTGCAGATTTGATGAGAGAGAGAGAGAGAGAGAGAGAGAGAGAGAGAGAGAGAGAAAGGAGTGGGGAGGGGGCGTGAAATATTGAACAAGGAGAGTAAGAAATGAGGAGAGTCCTCAGGAATAATATACAATATGTAGGGCATTCATTTAATCCTTTGTTGAATGACATACATTCTGTGCATTCGTTATATTCATTTTACGCATTTGGAGACTGGGGGAAATCTCTGAGGATGGTTCTCTTGAGGCCAACATTAAGTGAACTATTATTCTCCTGCAGCTGCAGATTCGTCTCTTATCTGGATGAAACAGTTCGTCGGTTAGAATGTTATCCCTTTATTTCATTCTTCTTTGTTTATCCCATCAGCTTAAAGGGTTTAGCATGGATAAGTCTGAGCTGTGTTCTGGCAAAGGGCAAATGAGTGAACATTAGGGAACTCTTAATCACTAAACATCTGGAGAGGAGAGAGAGAGCGAGCGAGAGAGAGAGACAGAGACAGAGACAGAGCGCACAGAAGAGTCAGGGGAGAGGATGTGAGAGGGTTTTATGAATGAGGGAGTGGAGGTTATGGGTTTGATGACTGAGACTTAAAATGAGAGGACTGTCTGACGTAAAGCACCTCTAAAAGTAATAGAGAGTGCTTGGCGTACCTCTTTTGACCTGGTAATCTCTCAGCAAAACCTCATTTCCTAATTTAAATGTCAGTGTGCTCTCGCTTTAACTAAAAAAAATACAAAAATCATTCATGTGTTCCACTTTACACCTGATCAGCACAAATCACACATTGATCTCTCTGAGCTCTGCTTCTGGGCTCCCTAAAGGAACTTTCCTTTGTCTGTAGTTGTGATCCCTCCTCGAAAACCTCCTCAACTCTATCAAACTCTTTTCAAAAGGAGTCCTCGACTAAATCTTCCAGCCTAGCACATTCTCTTGATCTCATAATCCATACTGAGTCAGAAGACCATTTCTGCTGTTCCTTCCAGAGTTTGGGCAACATTCCTGATAGTCCACTGTGTATTTAGAAATTACTCATTAACCCATTAGGAAGAGCAGTGCAGTCTGTGGATTAGGTGTGCAAGTGAAGTTCTCCTGTGATGACGTTTGGTTTGGCCCACCACAATAATACCCTAAACCCTCAGCTATTATCCGATCAGGGAGCAAACATATTTTTGTACTATGTATTATTACATTAGAATGGTTTGTGTGTGCAGTGAGCTGGCACTCTGCATTCTTATTTTAAGTTAAAAAATATTTTGTTAAGTATTTTAGTTACAAAATATAGTGCAATATTATAAAATGCACTTTTGAAACTTAAATACTATCTTTATTTGTGTATTATTGTGTCGTTTTGGCACACAGCTTACCATAAACATTGTACTTTGTCCTCCACACTCTTGTTAAGAACACAATAGAAATCTTATACATAAGATAAGATAAGATAAGATAAGATAAGATAAGAAAGAACTTTATTTATCCCGAAGGAAATTCTTTTGTCATAAACATGCACACTGCAACAAGAGGAATAAAGATAAGATCGAGAGCTAGGAGGGGAAGAAAAAAAAGATATTAATAAACAATAAAATAAAATAGTAATAGTGCAAACAGAATAATAAGTAAACTATTAC
>JBBPCZ010000002.1:11532864-11547485 GCA_037974445.1 Brycinus macrolepidotus | reverse complement strand
GTGGGGGACTCCGGAGCTCTGGTCGGAAGAGGGGGTTCGTTCCACCATTGGGGGGCCAGTGGTGGAATGAACCCCCTCTTCCAATCAGGTCTGCGGAGTCCCTCACTGTCTTCAAGCGTCATCTGAAGACCCACCTCTGTAAGGAGCACCTTGGTGACTAACTAGGCCTCTTGCTATTGCTTATTCATTTCTTTAACCTCTGACTTTTCTTAGACAGGGGTTGTTTAGGTGTGTAACTTAGCTTACACTGAAATACATTTCAGTGTGTGTTTATGTGCCGTGTGTATCATGTTTATAATGTCAGTGTTTTTTCTCAAAGAATTGAATTCAGGAAAGAACATGAGAACATGAGGTCATGAGAAACTGGACCTTATCAGATTTGAAACAAGTTGTGTCAGATAAGTAATGAAACATATTGTATCATTCCCTGTTTAATGGTGTCATTTTTGTATCATATGGTAAGTCTTGTATCAAGGCGTGTATGAAATGGTTTCAAGGAGAAGCTACAGAACCACTTTAAATGACTATTAATGTGCTACAGGACAAAGAGCATGTTCACTTCTACAGCTAAAACACTGAACAACGCACAAAACAGGCGTTTAAAACAACCTTGCAAGTCTGACAAGTTTGTTTCTCAGCTGTGTTGCATTTTTAAACTCATGCCATGGTAATCAGTGTGTCACTCTGAGTTCTTTCATCTATTCTACTAGAACTGCATTATCTTGTAGTTAAACTGTAATTATGAAATTGTAGACCTCTGAAGAAATGACTAGTTTCCAGTTTTGTGAAAATGGCTAGGGACCTGCTAAACATACAGTTATGGTAAATTACATATCCATTTGGGCCAGTCTCTAACAAAAGCTCAGTAGTAGGAACATACAGTCTGAACTTCACCTCAGATTCTAATAAAAGAATCTGAGATGACCAAAGGTTTTTCATTAAGAAGACAAAAAGTGGGCAGACCATTTAAAACTAGAGCATGTTTAGTTTCTGGGTGTGCAGTGTTTGGCTGAAAGAATAAACTGTTGCCATGACCACTAATGAAGGGTCACCACAGGGCATTAAAAGGTAAAGCTGGGTAACAAAGATAAAACGGTACTTCTAGAAGACAATTCCAGTGTTTTTATATAATGATACACTGTCATCCATCCCAGATGCCAGAATTTTCTCTGAATTTAGTCATTTTCTTAAAAAAGCAGTCTTCCAAGAACACTAGAAAGGAGGAACATGGGGCTTCAGCCTAGAACAAAAACCTAAAGGGGAATTCTGGTCTAAAACTGTCATTTGATTGGTTATTTGTCATGTTGTGTAATAGTCTGTAACTTATTATTATCCTTTTGCTATATCTGTTCGACAAATGTTGTATCTATTTTTTGCATTTTCATCCATGTATTCTATCACTTTAATTTCTAGCACACACAGGGACATACTGAGGCAAAATATGTTGTTTTTAATTGATAATAATAACAACAGCAATAATAATAATGCTGGTGGCTTAGTGGTTAAATGGCTAAGTGACTGGAAAAAGATATCTGGACCACTAACTGAGTCACTCAAACTAACCGTCAGCACCACATATAGCAAATGTCATGCTTATGTCATGTACCAGTCATTCTATACCTACTCACTAACGGTCTGTTTGTTTTGACATTGTGCACTTTATGGGGTTCGGTTCAGAGAGCAATCTTTGCTAGTGAAATACTGAAACCGACATTCAGTAAATTTCACGTAGTGTATTAGTTCATTACATTACAGTAAAAAGGTTTTAGCAGATTTCATTAGTGCATTACAGTAAAAAGGTTTGAGCAGATAAGTGAGCTGTAGTAGTTCTTTCACTGAACACGGGCTCGTGAAGGTTTTACCGGAGATTTTGGTTCTGCTGCCTGTCTGTCGAGCCTAGAGGTCAGCAGTCCATGCAGTTTAAGATCTATCTATCTATCAGTCTATCTATCTATCTATCTATCTATCTATCTATCTATCTATCTATCTATCTATCTGTCTATCTATCTATCTATCTATCTATCTATCTATGTATTTGATGTAAGCACCCTGAACTTAATCAAAAATCAATAACCTACTTTGGGTCAAATGTCCACTTGCCCTTGTGGTTCCAGTGGCCATAAACACACATTATGCAAATACGTCACGCAAGTATTGATCCTCCAGAGATTCATCAATGGTCATTGTCTGACCACAGAACCACTTTTGGCGGGACAGGCTACATTTCACTGTGTCTGTCTGATAGACTTGTCCCAGCCCCACACACATTACCATGCCACTGATGTGTTGTGGATGTGGCTGAAACATTTACGTACACATTTATGTGATAAACAGGTCGTGGAGAGTCAGAGGATCTATTTTGTAAAAATGGTACACGGTGAAATTTTGAAAATAGGCCTACCTTAATGTTACGAACAAAGATGGACAGACGGGCCAAAACCTATTCACATTAAAAAGTATTGTTACCTCATTAAAATTATGACTAAAGTTAGAAATAGAAACAAACAGACAGACAAATAAATACAAACCTGAGTATCAATATAACAATGCCTGGTACTGAGAGTAAGTACCAAGTAGAAGTGGTACATTCAGAATCTCTCAGAATAGAAAATCTTTCTGATGCATCATTGGTCTTAAACAAGCTCCAAAGTGAGAAATGTGACCAGCAAAGCAGTATGGATGCTACCATCAACATAATAGGACGGAATTAAACACATAACAGGAATGAGTAAATAGGACAAAGCAGCATACTTTCCTTACAGATACACTATATGGACAAAAGTATTGGGACAAATCTCTTAAGTCAGGGTTTGGGCTTAATGCTTCAGCACACCAAGACATTTTGGACAACGCCATGCTTCCAGCTTTGTGGACAGTTTGGGGAAGAACCTTTTCTGTTCCAGCATGACTGCGCCCCAGTGCACAAAGCAAGGTCTATAAAGACATGGTTGGATGAGTTTGGTGTGGAGGAACTTTACTGGTCCGCACAGAGCCCTGACCTCAACCCCATCCAACACCTTTGGGACGAACTGGAACGGAGATTGCAAGCCAGGTCTTCTCGTCCAACATCAGTGCCTGACCTCATAAATGCTCTACAGAATGAATGGGCACAAATTCCCACAGAAACACTCCAAAATCTTGTGAAAAGCCTTCCAAGAACAGTGGAAACTGTTATATCTGCACAGGGGGACCAACTCCATATTAAAGTCTATGTATTTAAATGCAATGTCAATAACGTCCCTGTTGGTGTAATGGTGAGGCGCCCCAATACTTTTGTCTATATAGTGCATATCGAGTAAAAGTATTATTAAAAACAATTCTCAGCAAAGTACTTCACAAAATGTTACGTGAGCAGGTGTAACTGACTAAATCGCACTATTATTATCATTATCATAATTAATATTGGATACACTGCTTAAAAACAAAATAACAGCCTTTTCACAGCTGTCAACAAGAGACTGCAGTTTAAAACAGGAGATTCTGTTTATCAGTCTGAAAACAGGGCGCCCCCTGCTGTTCACTCTAATGAACCTTCACCAAAAAACACACCTTTAAATACCTTCTTCTTCCTGTTATAATAATAATAATAATAATAATAATAATTATTATTATTATTATTATTATTGTTGTTATTATTTGTAATCATAATAATAACTATTATTATTATTTTATAATTAATAATAATAATTATTATTGATGTTTATATTTATAATAATAATAATATGAAGAACAACAATAAAAACAATAATAACAATAACATTAAACAAAAATAGTAATACAATAACAATAACAACGACAATAATAATAATAACAATAACAATTAGTATATTAGTATTATTGTTGTTATATTATTATTGTTGTTGTTCATATTTTTATTTATTATTATTATCGTTTTTTGTTGTTGTTTTTAATTTTTTTTAAATAATAATAATAATAATAATAATAATAATAATAATAATAATTTATTTTATTGCTCTTTTTCCAGTTTTTCCCTATTGTAAACTGTTCGTGACGAAATCACGGTGCGCCGGAAGAGGAGCAGTAGTGTGAATGAAGAGGCTGTGATCTGCTAACATGATTTTTTCATGATGAAAAACATTAAAAAGCTGCTCAACTCACCGGGACGGCGCTGAGTGTGGTTTAAACTCTCTAACTTCAACCGCGGATACGGTGGTCAGAATGTCTTTCTTCGTAGATTCCGTGATTATGTTTACCTCTCAGGTCAGTGGTGCTGCTAACATGGCTAACTCATCAGAACAAATACACAAAAACACAAATAAACATAAACACACGTAGACACACACACAGAGTGTTTCTGTATCTCCCGCTGCTCTGGAGCAGAGACTCACTTTATTTAAAGGACGTTTAGCTGTTGTTTGTACCTCAGTTTCATTAGGTTTGCTCCACACACGAGCTGGAAGTAAAGTAAACACGCCATCTGTCAGTGGGACATTACCGTACGTAAACCTCTCCTCTGCTCTCCTCCCCTCTCTTCTGCTCTTCTCTTCTCTCTTCTCCTCTTCTCTGCTCTCCTCCCATCTCTTCTCCTCTCCTCTGCTCTCCTCCCCTCTCTTCGCAGGTGCTGTTCTTCGGATTTGGCTGGCTCTTTTTTATGCGGCAGCTTTTTAAGGATTATGAGGTATTATATGCAACAACAGTGGTGGATAATAAATTTCACTTGTTTCCTCCTCACTGGGGCAGCTGGTGGCCTGGTGCTTAGGGATCTGCCCCTGCAATCGGAAGGTTGTGGGTTCGAATCTTAGGACTGCCTCTAGCTCCACTGAGGTACCCTTGACCAAGGTACCATCCCCACACACTGCTCCACAGGCGCTTCATCGCTGGGTGAACACTGCTTCACTAAATGCAGAGAACAATTTTGTACTGTTCACACTGTGTGCTGTGGTGTGTTCACATATGGCAAATGGACACTTTACACTTACACACTTAGTGTTTAATCTTAAAAGTATCCTCACTGAGGATCTTAAAGCACGCTTACTTGCAGGAATCCAGATTCTCTGTTAATTCCACAAAATCTTTAAGGGTATAACAATACGGGCGATTTGATAGATGATTCAGGTGTCATGGTTCAACCAAGTAAAACTGAAAACACTTCAGTATTCTCACTATATTTGGAATGAAATTTAAATGAAGAAAATGGATAATTGTTTTCAGTTCTGACACAGTTTACTGATGAAACTAGAGCTGTAAGGCAGAACATGAAAGTGCTGTACTGTATTGTTGATTAGGACCAGTTTATCCCTATAAACAATGCAGCTACAAATCATAATTAATAGGTTTCTTATTCTCCATAATGCTTTGTCACATGTGCATCATGCGAATTGTCACATTTTGCGTTGTGAGATCACAATATTTTGATACATTGTTATACCCCTAAAATTATTACACCAGACTTTGGCAGATAAGTCAAATATGAGATTTGGCTATTAAACATGCACCAAAGTAAATGAGTGAATGAACAAGAATCCAGGAAATAGACAAAATTCGTTCACCATCTTTGCAATATGCTAGATGGAAAAAAGGCACTTATTGGTAAATGCAAATTTCTAATGATTGATGCTGCTACAGATTATGTAGTGCTTGTGATGACTTTTAATACTTAATGTGTTCATAGGTTCGTCAATATGTGGTGCAAGTGGTTTTCTCTGTCACGTTTGCCTTTTCCTGCACTATGTTTGAATTGATCATCTTTGAAATCCTTGGAGCATTAAGTAGCACGTAAGTGACTCATTTATAAGAGAAAGCTGTACTTTCTGTAATTTTTATAGTAAGTCACATAATTTATTCTTTTTTTATAGGTCCAGATATTTTCACTGGAAGCTGAATTTATATGTTATACTGCTGGTTCTAATCTTTGTTGTGCCTTTCTACATTGGCTACTTTGTGGTCAGTAACATACGATTGTGTAAGTGCATCTTTAAGTTCCTAAAAGTCATCATTTATATATAATGTAATATTTTCCTTTCCTCAGGATACATGTGCTTAATGGTCATTTCTGTCTTGTATTTTAAAGTGCAGAGACAGAGGCTGCTTTTCGCATGTGTGGTTTGGTTTACCTTCATGTATTTTTTCTGGAAACTTGGAGACCCTTTTCCTATATTGAGTCCAAAACATGGTAAGGGCTAAAATGTGTCAGAAAAGCCCATAAATACACTGATGGCAAATGGGGTGAAAGATGTTTTTTTTTTTTTTATGATTTGAGTCTTCCTCCCTCTTTCAGGCATTCTGTCCATAGAGCAGCTCATCAGCCGAGTAGGGGTCATTGGGGTAACGCTGATGGCTCTTCTGTCTGGCTTTGGTGCTGTGAACTGCCCTTACACATACATGTCCTATTTTCTGAGGTAGAACTTATGCACTATAAGAATGCAGACATACAGAATTTAGAATAAAGACATGGAAGAAATTTCTGTGCATTCTTCTGTTATCGCTGATATGTCATGATTTTTTTATTTTTTTTTGTAGGAATGTGACCGAGAGTGACATCCTGGCCTTGGAGAGACGACTGCTCCAGACAATGGACATGATTGTCAGTAAAAAAAAGAGGCAAGTTGTGATGAGTGAGCAATAGAAAGATTCCAAAGGCTCAGAAAGAATATTTATTAGACTATGCCTGATTTAAAGTGTGATGCATGCAAACGTGAACCCATGTAGTGTTTAATGCATTTGTAGCTGTAACCCTGTTAGATGCCTGTGGTGACTGAACATCTCCACTTATTTTTGTTTAATAATAGCAGTATAAATAACAGGTCATTTTCCAAACATTACATACTTTATTACAGATGATTTATGAAGACTGCTGTCTTAAATTGATGCTCCCTACTGTATAGGATTGCCATGACTAGGAGGCAGATGTATCAGCGAGGAGAGGACCAAAATAAACAGACTAGATTCTGGGGCATGATCAAGAGTGTTACATCTTCAACTTCTGGCAGTGAAAGTATCCTTTGCCTTGACATTTAGAGCCAGGTCTATAACTATTTGGATGTTGATCAAGTTTTTGTTATTTTGGCTGTCTACCACAGCATGTTGAAATTAAAATCAAGTAATGAATGTGAGCTAAAAGTGTAGGCTTTTACCTTTAATTTGAAGGTACTAACATCTAAATCATCTGAACCACTTAGAAATTACAGCCATTTTCATAGATAGTCCGTGCCAGCGGTTGGCTGCTCAGCTGTTCCATTGCTGTGTTATTTCCTCATTATTTCACTTACAAGTAGGCATATAAAAAGTCTAGAGTTAATTTCAAGTCTGGCATTTGCTTTCGGAATCAATTGCTGTAAAATCGAAATATCCATAACTAGACTGAGAAATCAAAAACAAACCCTTTACAGGGCTAGTAACATTATTAAGTGTGGCCAGATCAACTATTTAGTACATTCTTAAAACAATGAATACACTGGTGGGAACAGAATCACCATAAGGCCCACAAGACCACAAAAAACAACTGGGCTGGAAGACAGAAGAACTCTTTCCCTGGTGAAAGAAAAACCCTTTATAACAGTTGGCCAGTTCAAGAACACCCTCCAGGAGGTACGCGAATCTATGTCAAAGTCAACAATCGAGAAGACTCAATGAGAGTAAACACATGGGGCTTACCAGTAGAAGTAAAAACTGGTAAGCTTCAAAACAGGAAGTCCAGATTATACTTAGCCAAAAAAAATGTTTAAAAAATCTCTGTGCAGTTCTGGAACAACATCTTAAGGACAGATGAGGCAGACCTGCAGGCCACCAAGGTACAGAACTTTAGGTACATTGTTATCGAATGCAGCATGTTGTGTATCATGTCTTGTGCACATACCCCTCTAAAATAAAATGGCCAATTTAGTGCCAGAATGATGGGAAGTAAAGGGAATTGATAACTAAAGGAACTAATCATGGTACAACACTGCTTGGCAGATAATAACCAGGGAAGAAACTCAGTGTCTAGTGATTGTGTTAATTTGTTCCTGACCTGTCTATAGGTAGTCATAGACAAGTATTAAAAATAATAGTTACCGACTCTTAGTTTGTCCAGTTACTTTTGAGTCCTAAGAAAATGGGTGAGCTAGGTAATGAAAATGCCCTCAAATTATAGCTGAAAGTCTACTGTCGGAGCTTGTATTAATTATTTAATTTTAACTTCAGTTCGCTGTGGTAAACATCTAAACTAACAACACCCTTTTTAATATCTAAATATTAATGGGTTTCATGAGTGTGTGAGTGTTACATATTTGTGTTTCTGATCTGATTGTTTTAACGATTAATTTTAGTTTTGCTTGAATAGAGTTTAATGGATTTACCGTTTAGTAAATCAAATCGTGAGCTGACAGTTTTGTTTTCGTTGGCTTGGATAAGGCTGAATGTTACACCTAATTTGCTGGTAAGTTGAAGCATGTTGTCTTAGGCTGAGTAGCTGTATTTGCACAGCAGTGTGCCAGTAGTTTCTGTGTACATTATGAAATTATGGTCATGGTTTGCCTGCCTCGATGGAGATTTGTGGAAGACAAATTTTGGTCATTTGAATTTAATCATTTGAATGCCAACTTTTTGTTGGCACTATTGAAGTTTCACCTTTCAAATGAGTATCTGTTTGCTCATGTAATGCCCCAGGTCAGTGTGTGTGTTGTAACCAGTCTTTGTATTTATATCAAGATAAAAAAAAAAACAAGCATGCATTATAAGGTGTGATGTGAGGTTCCTTGATAATGGAACTGCAGACCTGTCCCTGATCCAGCAGGAAGTGGTTGCTCTTGAGGAGCTCAGCAGGCAGCTTTTTCTGGAGACAGTGGACCTGCAGGCCACCAAGGTACAGAACTTTAGGTACATTGTTATCGAATGCAGCATGTTGTGTATCATGTCTTGTACACATACCCCTCTAAAATAAAATGGCCAATTTAGTGCCAGAATGATGGGAAGTAAAGGGAATTGATAACTAAAGGAACTAATCATGGTACAACACTGCTTGGCAGATAATAACCAGGGAAGAAACTCAGTGTCTAGTGATTGTGTTAATTTGTTCCTGACCTGTCTATAGGTAGTCATAGACAAGTATTAAAAATAATAGTTACCGACTCTTAGTTTGTCCAGTTACTTTTGAGTCCTAAGAAAATGGGTGAGCTAGGTAATGAAAATGCCCTCAAATTATAGCTGAAAGTCTACTGTCGGAGCTTGTATTAATTATTTAATTTTAACTTCAGTTCGCTGTGGTAAACATCTAAACTAACAACACCCTTTTTAATATCTAAATATTAATGGGTTTCATGAGTGTGTGAGTGTTACATATTTGTGTTTCTGATCTGATTGTTTTAACGATTAATTTTAGTTTTGCTTGAATAGAGTTTAATGGATTTACCGTTTAGTAAATCAAATCGTGAGCTGACAGTTTTGTTTTCGTTGGCTTGGATAAGGCTGAATGTTACACCTAATTTGCTGGTAAGTTGAAGCATGTTGTCTTAGGCTGAGTAGCTGTATTTGCACAGCAGTGTGCCAGTAGTTTCTGTGTACATTATGAAATTATGGTCATGGTTTGCCTGCCTCGATGGAGATTTGTGGAAGACAAATTTTGGTCATTTGAATTTAATCATTTGAATGCCAACTTTTTGTTGGCACTATTGAAGTTTCACCTTTCAAATGAGTATCTGTTTGCTCATGTAATGCCCCAGGTCAGTGTGTGTGTTGTAACCAGTCTTTGTATTTATATCAAGATAAAAAAAAAAACAAGCATGCATTATAAGGTGTGATGTGAGGTTCCTTGATAATGGAACTGCAGACCTGTCCCTGATCCAGCAGGAAGTGGTTGCTCTTGAGGAGCTCAGCAGGCAGCTTTTTCTGGAGACAGTGGACCTGCAGGCCACCAAGGTACAGAACTTTAGGTACATTGTTATCGAATGCAGCATGTTGTGTATCATGTCTTGTACACATACCCCTCTTAAATAAAATGGCCAACTTAGTGCTGTAAGTTGATTTTTAACTGAAAGCTTATATAAAGACGTAGAAGTGGTTCTTCTATGATGTTACTCCAAAGAACATTTTTCACTTTTACCTTTAGGCGTGTACTTAAAGGCTCTCTCTTGCATTTGACTCTTTCTCTCATCTGTGTCATTAGGAACGGATAGAATACTCAAAGACTTTTCAAGGAAAGTACTTTAACTTTTTGGGATACTTCTTTTCCATCTACTGTGTATGGAAGATATTCATGGTAAGCATTTATTTGATCCTTGATGTCTGCATATTACAGTCATATGATAATAGTAAGGACACTAACCTTATGTTTTCTATTTAGGCCACAATCAACATAGTCTTTGACCGCGTGGGAAAGACGGATCCAGTGACTAGAGGGATCGAGATCACAGTCAACTATCTGGGAATCCAGTTTGATGTGAGCTTTTCATACACTGTTGGGTAGTGCCAAGGGAAAGACTGTTTAAGTGCTTTATCACCTCAACACAGTATTAAAACGGTATTTTTCAAAACAGTGTTAAGCCTGTTGTTACCTGTTTCATGGAGACTCTGGACTTAGCATCACTCTTTACTATTAAGAGCTGTGCTTGCTTGCATTTTAGCTATGCACTCATAGAGATATGGGTGGGGGGGAGTGCAGCTGTCAGCCTTCATTTCACATCACAGCTGTGATCTAATGCCATAGTGCTGATGGACTAGAGTTTTGTGTAATGATTGACACATTTAGAGGCTTTGTATTCTGCCTGAACCACATTAGGCATCTCAGTATCATGGCCAGAATGTTAAAAAAGGAATTTTTTAAATCCATGAGGTGCTGTGATCACTGCAGCCCTTGCTGGCAGTAATATTTGTATTTAGGGTGCAAGTGAAAACATTAGTGGACTGTCTGATTGTTGCCTGTATCTGCTCTGGTTACTCATTAGTCACTTCCTAGCCTGCTGAATTTTTTCCTCAAGGGGAGCCAGTCATTCATCCTCTCTTAACATGCATCATTTCTCCGCTACTCTGAGAGAATAGCTATGCTACTTTGTCCATTTCATAATAGCGAAGCATGATGATGCCTCTAACTTTTCACTTTTTTTTAAACTCACTTCTCCAGGTGAAGTTCTGGTCTCAGCACATTTCCTTTATCCTGGTTGGAATCATCATCGTCACATCCATAAGAGGCCTTTTAATCACTCTTACCAAAGTAAGCTAGAAAGTCAGATCATATTTCCTCAAATAGTGTATTTGCTCCAATATCTAGCGTAAAGCGTTTCAAAAACAGTAGACTGCTGCATTTCTCAATTGATACTTTTTTTGTACAAACCTTTAAATGAGCAGGTGGTTTTAATGTTATGGCTGATCAATGTATAAAGCTGTATTTCCAGGCAGGGATAAAGGACACTTTCACACCTGAAAGTCCGCACCAGGATTCATGTTTTTGTTACACTGTACGCAAGCGATCCATTTGGTTTTGGTTTCACCTTGCGATTGCACTAAAGAACGTACCTTGACATATCTACATCCTGTGATCATCACCTGTGTAGATTCCCTGTACTTGACATTGATTGGTTCTTAGATGATCAACCGCAGCTGACGTCAGCACGTAAAAGAAGGTCCTTCCCATTTGTCGACGCACCACTTTTTCTGATGGCATGACACCTTTATGTAGTGCTGCCGCAGTTTCTTTATGTTCAGGTGGCATTGCTGACTCGTCCTCTTTTATCTTCTCTTTGTCGTCCTTCAGAAAATGAGGTTCACGTTTCAGAATGTACGTTTTTGTTGAGTTGTCGTTTAATTTGTCGGACCAAATTGCAAGAAATATTTTATCTCCTTCTTTCCCCACAGTGCTACTGTGGCTCATTTGAACTTCCATTTTTTTCTGTGCTTGGTCTGAAAGCCTAAACTTCCCAAAAAAAGTGTTTTCACACTGCAAATGAATTAAACTATGGATCCGAGGCTTCCTCTTTTGGCCAGACCAAACTTTATTCTTTTGGTGCTCAGTAGTGCTAAAAGCCATCTTTCACACCTGCTACTTTGGTCCAGACTGAACTGAAACGGCTGAAGGTCTGGACCAAACAAGGTAAGTGTGAAAGCACCCTATCCCTGCTTTGCTCAGGAGATTTTCCTTTATGCTTAAACCCCGTCCATGAAATCAGCCCATACTGTGTAACTCTTTTTTTTAATGTAATGACATAAAGGCCACATGTTCGCCCTGTTGTTTAATCTGAGTGTTTTTGTCTCCAGTTCTTCTATGCTATCTCCAGCAGCAAGTCATCCAACGTAATAGTGCTGGTTCTGGCTCAGATCATGGTAAAAGACCTCAAGTCAACAGAACATGATGATCATTGAGTTACATATGGATTATGTTAGGAGAGATCATTGTGTAATATTTCCAATGTGTTCTGTCTCTCCCTCTCTGTCCCTCTCTCTCTCTCCCTCCCTCTCCCTCTGTCTCTCTCTCACTAGGGGATGTATTTTGTGTCGTCTGTGTTGCTCATGCGAATGAGCATGCCTCTGGAGTACCGCACCATTGTCACAGAGGTACTAGGCGAGCTACAGTTCAACTTCTATCATCGATGGTTTGACGTGATCTTCCTTGTAAGCGCCCTCTCCAGCATCCTCTTCCTCTACCTGGCACACAAGCAGGCACCTGAGAAGCACATGACCTTGTGACCCTCATTCATGTCCCTCTATTCAAAACAACACTTGTGTTTTCTGAGGGGCCTTCAACTGGGACTGAACTTCCTGAATCAGGAAGGGCCTAGAGACTGCAAAGTTCATTGGGGATTTAATTTCAGAACTGTAAGGGTGGTTGTCTTGTTTGGAACAAATTTTATTAGCATGGGTGGGACAAGGTGCTAGCGAAATTAAGTACAGTTTTTTTTTCCCCATGTTCACTTTTTTAAAAATTTGAATAATTGTTGATAAATGTATTTTTTTTGAAGATTTTTTTTTGTCATTTTTCACTGGACCAGGCGTAACAGGAAGCATTGCTATCAACATGTTATCAGCTATGATTTTTACCACTGTTCACCTGGCAATAGACTGTTCATTTGTTGGCACAGTATTTTATGTCAAGTTAAAATATGCTGTCCTCAGCGCAGTCTCGTTGGAATTCTGCTCCAGGCTCTCAGCATGAAGAGTTTACCATCTTGTGGGATGTCACCCTAAGAGTGTTTTTCTCTGAAACAAATACTTTGTTAAACATTTAATAAAGTAGTCTAACAGTCCCAATTTTACCAATGGTTACCATAGGTTAAATAATTCAAGTATTGAATTACTTTGTAAGGCTACTATAGATGGAAATTTTTTAAATGACATAGCCATGTGAAACTTTAGAATCAAAAAAATGCATCTCCAGTGCTCAGAAAAATGACAGAATCTACAACAACAGACTTCGCTTGAGCTTTCAGATTTTATTTACTGGTTGGTTTATTGTATTGTTCTGTGAATACAGAGACAGCACCCTCCTGTTCATTAGTCAGCCAGTCTTGCAGCCTTTGTCAGGGAAATATGTTTCTGTATGTATTTAAGACTCGGCTGAAAAGTAAAAAAGAAATGTAAAAGATGAAAGGGTACAAAGCATAACCCATTACCCATGTAAAGCGGTCATGAATGGCATTAGAATGTTTTATAAAATCACAGCCCTAATTACAAACTGCCATCTTTACAGGAATTCTGTATTACAGAATGAGGAAACTGTTTGGAAAAGTGCATCTTGTGTGCTTTAAAAGTTGCTGACTGTCCCATCTCAATATGCTAGTAATGTCATCGTCCATGATTTTAAGAAGTACATGGAGCTTATCAGATACTTGAATAAATATTTTAAATTGACGCTGTGACTTTTCATCAACTTTAATAAGTGTTGTCTCAGTTTATGAAGGGGACTGAATCCTGGATCACTTTCGATTCAAGAAAGTGTCTGTTTAAACGGTACTAATTTACCACTTAAAAGGCATTTTAACTGGACTGCGTATATTAATGACACAAATATCAGTAGAATCCAGCATTGGGGGGGGTGGAATATGCAGTGGCCTTCTCAAAGCCTCACATCTTCACTCTCAGTTGAGGAGGTAGATGATGCGGAGGGTGTCTAAAATGAAAAAGATCTTAGTGAAATGAGAGAATAAACATTTCAAATGTTTGGTTTGTTAAGATGAAATGAATTGTGATTCTGTTATCAGTAACGTTTGTCAAATGGAACTAACCCTTGCGCGGGCTTGGACTGGTGGGGTCACTGATCTTTGAGTTTGTTCCTCTCGTGCGATGGCAGGGGCACAGGGCTCTGGGGTTTGCTCTGTAGCCAACAGCTGTGGGGTGATGGCAACTCCTTTGGCTTTCAGGTAGTCATAGGCTGCTTTCTCAGCCACTAGGAGGACCAGTGTGTCTCCGCTGCTACGGATCATTTTCACAGCTTCCTCATGCGTGCTCTTTTCCACGTTTATGCCGTTGACCTCAACCACAATGTCATCATCCTCCAGCCCAGCTCTGTCTGCTGCTCCACCTTCCACCACCTGCCAACATAGCATAGTGTATGCTTCAGACACACTATATATATATAATTTCGAGATGTTAAGTAATTCGTAATATTAAGTCATTATTTTGACTTGTTATAAATATTTTTTTACCACGCTGGCGGAAACGGGCTTCCATAGTTCACAAATGATTTCACTTTACTT
>JBBPCZ010000002.1:11514563-11530349 GCA_037974445.1 Brycinus macrolepidotus | reverse complement strand
GTACCTTGCTCAAGGGTACCTCAGTGGTGCCACTGGCAGTCCTGGGATTCAAACCCACGACCTTCTGATCGCAGGGGATACTAACTAACCACTAGGCCACCAACTGCCTATTAATAATAATAATAATAATAATAATAATAATAATAATAATAACAATAATGATGATTTCTGTGTCCTAAAAAGTGTAGGCACAGATAAAATGTCAACTCATATGTTTTGTGTTTTGCAATGTTTGTCAGAGCTGGGTCATTTAAAAACACAAGTGATATTTGGGTGCAGTCTTGGAGTATCAATCTAGGTCCTAGTAAGGGATCTAGACTACCAAACATAACAGTAAACCTGGAATTGTAGACTTCACACACAAGTATGCTCTTTTAAAGGAAATTCTCTGTCCAGGTGACCAAGAACTGTTTTTCTTTGAACTTTGAACCTTGTCTTCGTATGTGGTAAATCAACTCAAAGAGCGGCTTAAGGCCCAAACAGCAACATTTTATGCATTTGCAAGAAGAAGCCTCAAACTTCTATATCTGGTTGCATAACCTTGATGTATAAAGTGAGAGCTAATTAACAAGGTGTGTTGCGGGTACGTGCGTTCTGCAAACTGAACATACTACAGATAAACAGTCTAATTAAATTGCACTTTGATGCTTCACTTGTACAAATACATGTGTTTTTCTTTTCCCCAGACATTCCTTCATACCACTTTTTGAGAGCAGTCAACCTCTTACCTGGCATTTTAAGGTCTTCCTTAAGAAAGTAGCCGTAACCATTGGCGTCCTTGGTCATTTCAGCGATGCGGGGCTTGTGTGGGAGGTGCTTCACTGTGGCTTGCCCAGTCCCCAGTGTGATGCGTTTGCTTTTGTAGTATTTGTCTGTGTCCTCATCCACCAATAACAACATCACACAGTCTCCAGAAGCCTTGACCTAGCAAGCAGAAGGATGAAAGCCCTTCCAAGAAGAAAACATTCAGTCTAGTATTTAATGGCAACAGTTTTAGTGTTAAAGCTCCATCTACCTTTCCCACAACTTGGTCATGTGTTGAATCATCTACATTTTCTCCATTAATTTCCACAATGCGATCATTTTCCTTAACTCCTGCCATATCAGCAACGCCTCCAGGGATTACTTGCATCATGTAGGCTCCCTTTTCACCTAGAAACACAGGACAAGCCTCAGCATCCGTAAATTATACACGACTGGGCCAGTTTCAAAACATGAAAAGGTAAAGTTCAAAGCACTTATTACCTTTAGTGGATTTTAAAGAGAAACCAAAACCAGCGCTGGACTTCTGCAGAAAGCAGAGCCTGAGTTTAGGGCTCGGGGCAGACACTCCGTTCATGCTGGGCAGGCCCTGAGCAGGGTGGGACTGGGGGTCTGCAAGGTTTATCCCATTGAGTTTGGCCTGTTTATATGCTTCCTCCCCAAGGACATGAAATGTGACGGTCATTCCACTTTTCCTCACCAGATCAGTAACCTGATCCGAGCGAACAAAGCAATTGAAGTGTTAGATTCCACAGAAGTAAATGTTGTGAAGGTTTAAACTAAAAAAAAAGGTGCAGTTCTGATCTCTTTGATGATGGGTGATAGCAATCATTCCTCTGACCTGTCATTAACTTGCACAAGTCAATGATTGTAACTTTAATGTGAAACGATTCACTGTTAAATGCCTTGTTTATAGTTTTATGCTCAGCTTTATACCTGACTGTGCTCCATGTTGTCCACAAAAGTTCCATTGACCCTGATGATACGATCTCCATCTTTGAGCCCTGCCAGTTCAGCAGGACCACCCATCTCCAAGGCTCGAATCAGATGTCCCTCCTCCCCTTGCTCGAGCCTCAGGAAGAAGCCGTAGCTCTGTCCCTCACGCTTGGTGAGAGCAATCACGCGAGGTTTAGGCCCTGCCATCTTTTCTAAAGGAGAAAAATATATGCATTTATTTAGTCATTTAACAAAGCGAACTTTATTTTTAACTCTAAAGTTAAGTCCTCCAGCATCTGATGAAATGCTTTTGCTGTACTATTCTATCTGCGCGGGATAGTGGTGGCCATGGTGATAATCTTATCATAAATTATCACCACCACTCATCGTTCCATAACTGGCAAATTATTTTATGACTTTTATGGCTGTTGTAAAGCTGTCAATTACAATGTCCAGTGTTTATCACTGGGGTGTGGTAAAAGGAATTCTTACATCACCATTTAAATCTCATATAAAACAGTACAAAAAGACTAAAATGTAAACATTGGTAAATGACAATGCAGTAGAAGCTTGTGAGATCTCCGGAAAAAAAGATCTCTTCAGAGATTCTATATTCCTAGTTCAGTTTTCATATGTCTCCATTATTGATACTTTTAATATTCTTATATTGTAAAGCCATTACCTTTTTAGTAAAGAATGGTAGAGAATCAGATTGGAGCAATAAAGAATGTAGATATATGGAGATTATTTTGCTCATTTTTTAGATGGAATATGCAAGAGAACTGTGGATAGAGAATGCACAAATTATAGCCATTATCTAGAACCATAAATTCGCCGCCCTGGAGGTTTAATAAGAAGATAATATGCTGACATTCACAGAATGTGATCTGGTCCTTCGATCGTTAATTGTTAAACTACTGGTTCTATGACAAAGTATGCTCCTTGCTCAAATGAGTGCACTTTGCCTCCACAATAAAAAAAAAAAATCCAATAACCATCTTTGCCAAGTGTGAAGAAAGAAAGATGAGGAATGGAAGAAACAAATAAGTATTAATAAGTGTAGATTCCCAGATTCCTGGTTTGCAAATTAAAAAAAACAGTCTTGCAGTTTACTACCAGTTATTATGTTTGAAAGAGGCACCCAGTTTAAACACTGCCCAACACTAGCTATTACATGAAAGACACGTCTCATTTTTAGGGTGATTCCATGTTTGGGGAGCCATTTGCTTCTCAAAAATATAATAAAAATGAACTACTTTTCAAAAAATGTGTTAATTTATCTCAGGAACAATATATCACATTTCTCACAAAGTTGCTATGCTGATTTACATTATATTAGCAAAAACAGAATATCGCTAAATATGTAATTCCAGGATTTCATGTAGCATATTCCATAGGAGTGAATACATTCAGGTAACAAAGTTGAGGTGAGTAAAATGTATGAAGATACATTCTATGTACATCTGTATGAAGATTTATGAACTAATTTTACCGTAACTGATGACACCTTAAGAAGGATGCTACAAGTATGAGATGTTAAACTGCTTCACACATTAATGCAAAAAATAATAACATGTTATAATAGTGATTTTAAAAGTATTTAAATTATTATACTTTAGGGTAAAGTGTAGTTATAGGCTGGAACAGGCAAAATGCTGTCGTGTGAGTGCTGCAGATAGACGTTTTAAATATTTGAAGTTATTTGAAAATGCACATGTTGTAAAGAAAAACGTACTTATGTTTAAAATGTCTTTTACCTTGCATTCATATTTGTAAAAGTGACATCAGTGAGACGCAAGTGGCCCCCGAAACCCCAGTCGTGAAATCACCCTAAGGCTTTTGTAACTGTTTATGAGCCATGCTTTTCTCAGACTACATGGCTGTATAGTCAGTTATAATGATAATAGAGTTATTTCGTATATATTTTTTAATTTTCTAATGAGTACTGAACCCTCCAGGTGATAATTATCTCACTGCCTAATTTGCTGTTGATAGACTGCAACTTTCAGCACTAACAGCTTCACAGATGCTTGTCACTGCTGAACACACAATGCAGTGTCTTCTTAATATTAGGTTCCTGAACACCAGATTATACTATGAGATAAGTATTAATACCAATAGGCACTAAGTAAAAATGTACAGCATGATGAAATTTTTAATAACAAACAGTAAAGCATAATAACAAAATGAAATTTAAGAATGGAATAGATACAGTTAAGCTCAACAGCTTGTAAGGACGGATATGGATAAACTATAAACTGTTTATTTTAAGATTTTAATAAAGAAAATTCTATGAAAACTTGTTAGTTCTGTAAGTATTACTTGATATGATAGAATAACATTTACCATTTTTGATTTGCATTTTTACATTTCAAATCAAGGTTCTAATGTACAGCACAGGTAGATGCCACTCACCTGTTCCAGTCTTTTGGATGTCCGTGCCTGAAGGAGGTTATTCTCGCCTTGTAGAGGTGTTATCAAGCTGTAGGTATGTAACGGACTTTGACAGACCAAAGGTTGACATAAAGAGTGAGTTATTTAACCACATCTCGTGGCTGGAAGCCTCCTCACAGTGTTGCTATGTATAACTATGAACAACTCTGTAAACCACAGCAATCATAAACTTTAGTCAAAGGATTTGAGCAAAGGTGAGAAAGCTACTGAGGCTGAGAAGGAAAATGGTCTTTCAACATTATCCTCTCTAAAAGGGGTACCGTGCAGGTAAATTTTACTTCCTCAGTGTACAAACAATTTAGTATGACCTCAAAGGTACAATTCTGTGCCTTAAATTAGTTCAAGTCTACCACTGGGCAATGTCCATGCTCAGTGTGCTTGGAGGAGAAGAGAAACTGTCAATTCTGTTACGTCGGCTAACAGACATACATGCTGGCTAGCATCATAAAGACCATCTTACCCCTTATGTCTAAGTTAGATGACAGATAGATGCACGCTTTTCGATTAGTCAGTAACAAGAAAATAAGTACTCCAACAGTGAAATGAAAGTGAGAAAAAGAGAAAAAATCAGAATGGGTAGATAAATTCTATATATATACATACATACCTATATATAGCTAGCAGGCTTCACAGGGAGCAGAGCATAGTTGTGAGTTGTAATTGTTCTTCCTTTTTCTTTTTTTGGCCAGAAAGAGGCATAACACTGATGAGGGTGTTTAGACAAATTAAAGCCTTTTGAACGTAATGATGTTGATCATCTCCTGACCCCAGACCTTTGAATTAGCAGACACATTTAGCTTAATGCTAACAACAGCCTGTGTGAGTGTGTTTGTGTGTGTGCGTGTGTATGTGTGTTTGTGTTTGTGTAATGTTCACCAAAGGACTCTGTCAGGCTGGACCTGGAAGCAATGTTTTCAACAGGCCTGTGTGCACAAACAGAAACAGACTGGGAACTTAAAAGACAACATCATAAATTTTTCATCCACTGTGTATTTCTCCCTCTGTAGTCCACTTATGGCATTTATGTGACTTTTTGGACCAAACAGAGCCTGAACTAATTTGTAAATGGCCATTTTCCAACTTCTTTTTATTTTTTAGAATTCAGCCATTTTTAAAGCCTGAGGTATGTAAATGTTTTTATTGGCTGTCATCTGTTGTGTCTCAGTCAGAAAGCTGTCTGGGCTGAAATCTACAGAACAAACTACTAAGTTTTTGGATTTTGGCTTCTATATGTAGACTATATGAACTGCAGGGTGAATAGCACACTCAGACATTAATAATGTTTATATAATAAACTTTTAGTAAACTAATAAGCTTTTATTTTAAAAATGACAGTGGAGACTGGTTATTCTGACAACTTAACATGTGTTTTTCCATGATACAGGCTCCTTAATACATTCATACCTAAAAATCTCTTGACTTCTCTCCCAGCTGATCACACAGTTAAGGGCACAAAGTATATGTTAAAAGACACTTAAGTAAATGTGACATCAGCAGTATGATTACTGTGACTCTGACATCTTTTGGACATTGTAAGATGTTATTCTCAAATAATCGGAACTCTGAAATATTTCATTTGAAAAGAGTGATCCCTGAATTCTTACCCTGTGAACTGATGAGTGCTCTTAACACACACACACACACACACACACACACACACACACACACACACATACTGCACACTCCAAAGCAATAACACGCCTCAGTGGGCTGCCTTTTCAATACCCTTTAATTATTGAGCAGGGGTCTGAATGTGCTGCAGTAACCTTGGAGGAGCTACACACCTTTACGCTGAAGAACAGTGAGGGTATACACGGTGCAAACTACTTCACAAGCTGTGCGCTGCATTGTGGCTATGCCAGAAGATGGGCATCACACTATATTTCAGCACAAAACCTTACTGAAAATAGATAACAAAGTGGTACACATTGCAGCCAGGGTCTGAACATGCTGTTTCCTATATTTGTTATCACTTTTACTTACTGCTCCCTCTTACTGTGTGTGTTTCTGAGAAAATCCACAATATCATACGCCTTTCGTATTCTTCTATTCTTCTGTTCTCTTGGGAAAACTGAGAATTTAATCCTCACCTCTAATTAGGTATTTGAACCTTGCACTCGTTGAATGCTGCTATTTGATTGGCTAGTTAGGTCTTGCACTTAGGTGATTTTAAGTGTTAGGTTGTGGCTAACTATTGTATAATGTCTACAATTAATATTTAATTTTTCATTTATGTTTTAATATGTTTATTAATATCTCAAAAAGCAAGAAATTAGGAATAACTATTTAGTGAGAGTCTTTTTCAGTCAGAATGAAATTTCTTTGTCTCAAATGTTGGCAGGAATAGAAATCGAATGCAACATTTAGATCAATATTACTGCTAATGGAACATTTGACACAGGTGCAAAGCAATGGTGTTATTGCTGTGCTAGTTAACCTCAGCTCTAACCTAATCAGCAATTAGTCCTTACTGATCTGACTTGTGTTCTGTTCAATAAGCAACAATGCAGCATAATCCTTCTCCTGGGAATTCAGATAAGAACACGTGTGACTAAAGAAATGCATGATATCTTCTAATTATACTATGTAGTCCTCTCTGCTCAGTGGCTAGCTGAAATATTCCAGCTTTAGGGAAACCAGTGGGGGGTTAACGAACCCTGTCAATCTCCCACTGATGGTAAACATTAATAAATCCAACAAAACGTGACAGGAAGTCACACACTGGCACGAACTACAATGAACACATTCTTCTCTTAAGAACAAACAGTGAAACAAACAATGACAAACACTACAGGAGTCATGGGGGCTCATGAGTATGCAAATTAGCTGTGCACCCTCAACACAGGCCCAGCAGCGCCACAACACAGTGATAGAAAACAGGTGAGCTCACAAAATGCTCCAGTTCCACATGCTGATACATTCTTAATGTGTTCCTAACATGTTAGGTTTAATAAGGCTAATTCATCTTCATTCACACTGACAACCACATCCACTACAAGTGTCATTCTGAAAAAAAGAAAAACAAACAAAAACTATTATTTACATTAAGTTTGTCTAGAAGAACTAGTCTACAGCTATCATATGTTACAGCAATTAGGTTACTGAGATAAATATCTCTTGGTTTGTGGAAAACAAACAGACTGTCTAATAAAACAAAATAACTGCATGCACCTCCTCTGCACTTGGTCAGAATTTATCCAAAACAGATAGTTAAGAAAATCAGGTACATTGATGAACAATAGAAAGGGAAAGGTGGCCATTACTTACTACATAGTAACGTTCTCAGTAATATTAGATAAATATGAGATGCTCCTTTAAACAACTTTCCCCAAAGTAAATAAATCAATAAATAAAATAAGAAATGATAATGATAAGCTTCTTCTTCTTCTTTTTATTCATCACCATTATCATAATAAATCAACCGTGTTATAAAGCACTGATCACTGGGAGTTACTGTTCCATCATAAAATGGATCATAGAATGAAGACTTTAATGTTTTTGTGCACATAAAAAGCGTGGGATACGCCGGTCAGTTTATGAACTTTTCTGGTTTTACTTTTGTCTTAAATTCATAAACATGTGGCAGAGACACAGTTTGTCTTATCATCAGGGGTTAATGCTGAAACCTTTACTTTATGTTGGCAGAGATCCTGCATTCAGTTTTTACATTAACATGGCTTTGGCAGATGCTCTTATTCAGAGCAACTTCCAGCTGAATCATGTTGCAGATGTAGCCAAATGCAGTGTCAGGAGTCTTGCCCAGGGACACCCTGTCATGTCGGGCTTACTAGAAGGACACACTTGCAGGAATCAGCTTTCGTGAATAAAGGAGTTTTAATGAAGACAAGATGAGTGGTTGAGGTCGCTGAGCTCCAAAACAAAACTTCAATCACTACTAATACAGGTTTGTTCCAGGAGGACCTTCACTCCAAACAGGAACCCAAGCTCAAGTGAGGGAAGCCTCGGCCGCCTCGCTGAGTTACGAGTAGTCCACTGGCCTTCATACAACAAAAGCCAGTCTAGTAGTCCCACGATTATAGCCGCTCGTGGGGACGGCTACACACCTTCTATGCCTGTAGAGACAGAGGGGAGGAAACACAGAGCATACAGTCACTGAGACAGAAGCGGGCTACGCCTAGCCACCAGCCGTGAGCTACATGGCTTTAGCAGAATGACTCTCCAACTGCCACTTGGAGAGCAGGCTGAAGTAGCGATGTCTGAAGTATGCGCAGCAGGAGTCCAGAGACCGTCAATGGAGCACAGGCACAGACTATAACACAAAGTAAAGTTTCACAAACCCAAGTAGTTGCTGGAGGTAAGAGCTTGGTGACCATGCACTGATCCTCCGGATCGGCTGGGCTTAATACACGCAGACAACCAATCACACAACACGGACAATGAACTCATAAACGAGACATACTTAACTTAAACCAGGTGGACATGTCATCAGGTACCTAGCAACCCAGCTAACGAGCTCAGTGCTAACACCTGGGCTGTCTAGGCACCAGATGACCAAACACACAACAACACATCATATCATCAAAGCGTCCCCAGGGCTGCTCACGTTCAAAACTCAGGAGACGGACTGCGTTGGGGGCGTGACCGAGGTGGCCCAGACATGACACACCCATTGGTAGTGAGGTGTATTAACAGTATTTGCAAAAATGCATAGGCTGCTTCAACAATAGTAGGTTATTTTATTAATATTTTTAATTGAGTTATAGATAGACTATTTCAGATCCACTATTATATCAGTGAATATGCACTTAAAATACCAGCCTTGCTTCATTAGACTTTTGCATTTTGCCCCTTCTGTTACCTCTCTGCTATCCTACCTATAGTATTTATACCCCAGCATTTTGTGCACATGGGGCACCTGGTGGCCTGGTGGTTAGGGAGTTATCACTGTGATTGGAAGGTTGTGGGTTTGAATCCAAGGACTGCTAATGGCACCACTGAGGTATGCTTGAGCAAGGTACCGTCCCCAAACACTGCTCCCCAGTCGGTGCAATGATGGCCGCCCACCGCCCCACTCGGGTGAATGGGTTAAATGCAGAGAACAATATTGTGCTGTTCACACTGTGTGCTGTGGTGTGCTTACAAATGGACAAATGGAAACTTTACACTTATATAGCATAGTGTATTTATACTGATCCCCCCCCCCCCAAAAAAAATACTGTTTTATTTGACTTTTATTTTAGACTTTAGATTTTATATTTTTGTCTCTGTGTGTAACTGTGCAGTCGTAACATAAGCAGTTTCCTCCATGATCAATAGTTTGGTATTCTGATTCTGATTCAGACCAAGTCAACTAACTGACAGTGATTACTGTAAAGTGAGTGTCCAGCAGAAAAGAAACAGAAATCCAGTGATCTGAATACAACAACACAGAGCAGATCTTTCTCAAGGAAGGAGGAGGAGGAATAAATAATAAATCAATCACACACCTATTAGCTTGTCTGAATAGTCAATGGGTCAGCTCACACACACCAGCATTTCTAAACTGCATTCTTGACTCTTGCCCTTCCAATCAGTTCATTCATTTTCACTGGACAGGTGATGTCAATGTTTCACCTGAACTGGCTTTTAGGTGTAAGGTGTGCTTGTGTGTATGTGTGTGTGTGTGTGTGTGAGAGAGAGAGAGAGAGAGAGAGAGAGAGAGAGAGAGAGAGAGAGAGTGTTTGCATGTGTATGTGTGTGTGTGTGAGAGAGAGAGACAGAGAGAGACAGAGAGAGCGTGTGTGTGAGAGAGAGATCTCTCAGCTTCCACTAGGGGGCGTCAATGTTTTACTCCAAACACCAAACCATTCTTAACTTTTGTCCTCCACTGGAAGCAGGGGGTCCTCCTACATTTCCACTATGTAGCCCTGCAGCTCCATTTGTTTTTTCATGCTTATCCTCATCGCATGCACACACACATACACTTCTCTCTCTCTCTCTTACTCACACACACACAGACACACACACTTCTCTCACTCCTCTCCCTCTCTCCTCTCCTCTTAGAACCGACAAGGCGTTGATGCCAGCAACAAGCTCTCTCTCTCGCTCGCTCGCTCGATATCAGCTGCGCACCATAAGAGACCCCTCAGCAGCAAAAAGGCACTCACTACTCAACAGTAGGAAAGTCAGATTTTTGAGTTCAGACTGAACCTCAGACAGATCAGCTGAACTGACAGTAGGTCTTTCTCACTCAACATCTTCTTATCCTTTTTTAATTGTTAGAAACATTTTTTTTTGTCAGAGCTCGTCATCAGTGTGGTTGGTGGGGCAGGGCATGGATTTGGCTGTGCTGAAGGAGGTTCTGGAGTGTGTGGGTGGTCTGAACGGTTCCGCTGTGAACGGGTCGGACGGCAGGAACTCCACCTGTGGCCGCGATGCGCTGCTCCCCAGACCACCAGCCCCAAAAGCCAAAGGTAAGAGACTCCCACTCTGCATGGAGACCCACAGCCCCGGGATTTGCAGCCCTGCAGCTTTTCTTTTAGGGGGAAATAAAGAGTAAACTTGCTGGTGTGTGAAATCCCCCCAGCGCCGCTGCTTCAGCAGTGCACATCTGGGTGGGCGGTAGTCTCTGAAATATTCATTTACTTTCCCCCTTCAAGACTGGAGCAGTACTGTCAGATTCTGTTGTCTCAGAGACTGTGTGCAGCTCATACAGTTTTCTTCAAGGCTATTTTTTGTTCTTTTTGCTCGTTTAGAACCCCTGACAAATCATAAAATAATTTACAGCCTGTTTACAGTGTGCACACTCTTATAGACACGTCCCCCATCAGTGTTACTGTGTGTGTTGATCTTGTGTGAACTCTCTGAGGGAAGTTACATCTAAAAGACATCTTTTGAATGTCTTTTTTGCATATTGATAAGGAGCCAGAATGAAAGTTTTATGAAGTCTTTTTATTACGTCTTCTGCACGTTCAATATTGACACTATTGCCAGCATTGGGAACAATTTGATCAAATATTTGTACAGGACACAATTACAGCTATAGCACCTGCACCACAACTGATTTTAACAACTGTCCTGCACCTGTCTTGCATGTTCACAGATGTCAAAAAAAAAAAACCTTGCCAGACATTCAAATATTGAACCAAATATTGATGTCTGAGAAGGGCCAAATAGAGACGTCTGTTCAAAACCTGAACCTGCAGACATACAGATATGGTCCTGGACCAACAGATGCAATACAGTCATAATCTGCACATCTGGAAGACGCTTCATGTTTGTTAGGTAAAACTAACTACAGATGTGTGGGAACATTTCAGAGACCTACAGACCTTCAGTTATATGCTTTAACGACAAAAATAAATTCATTTGTACAAGCGTCTACACTTAGGCTATTGGAATCTCTGCATTATGAATAAGTTTTCAGATCATAGATGATTATGAATCTTTATTACCTTTAGGAGTGCTCTGAGAGAGAGAGAGTGAGTGCTTGTGATTGTCGCAAGCCTTGGTGAGCTCCCATAACTATGTGTTTGGCTCTGAGTAGATATTCAGTTTACTCTTTGAATAATTTACATGGTCAAATGGATTGTCAGTTGAAATGATTTCTTTGAAATACATTCTTAAAAATAAAGGGACGAACATTTTAAGAATGTAAAGAAAACATTCTTTGATGCAATGGATGATTTTTTTAAAGAACCATACCTGTAAATAACATATATTTCCAAAAGTATTCAGAAGTGAATTCACCTGCACTCACATTTTCCAGTTGCACTACTCCCTCTGTTCAGTTGCATGCACAGTGCTTTATCATCACCCCAGAAAAGCAGTGCTATTAGGGTGGTATGCTCTGAAGCAGCTGCGCATCAGCCTTTCACCATGCCCAGTGCTAGACATCATCTGGAGTGGTACAAAGCCCCCAGCAGTGGGCTGTGGAGCAGTGGAACTATGCTCTCTGGATTGATGGAGTTCCATTCAATACCTTTGAGCCGAGCTGAAGCAGTGTTTTGTGATCTGGAACCAGTCATCCAGCCATTGACTTCACTAATGCTCTTGTGGCGGCATGCAATCAAATCCTGATGGGAATCTTCATCATCAGTTTCATAAGAGGCATTTTAGTCAATCTCACCAAAGTAAAGTAGAGAGTCAATTTGGATTTTTTTGTTAATGAAACAAATTAGTTTTGTTCGGTTAAACAATGTGTTTCCTTCAAGCCTTTCCCAAAGATGTTATTGCAGCAAAGGGGTGGACTCACTATTTAATGTGCTTGGTTTCAGGAATAAAAAACAAAAAACATCAAATAAGTAGGTGTCTACAAACTAGCCGGTGTATTTGAGTCTGAGGAACCTTTTTAAAGTTTAAAGAACCTCCATGATGTAAAGCTTCTGTACCAATGAGAAGTTTTTTCCTAGAACCAAGCATCCAAGCCAAATAGGAACCTTTATTAAGGGCTTAATCTGTGTGCTCAGTACAAGAGCATTTTTCTCTAACAGCACACGGACATTGTGTGTGCAGGTGAAAATTTCTCTTTACAATTACGGATTGTCTTCGTCATCTACTCCTTCGTCTCCGTCTCCGTCTTCTATGGCTTTGTCGCAGCAATCAGCAATTGGCTTCTAGGGAGGCAGGCTAAATATAGAGCATGTAAGGGCAGTGAAGAGCCTAATCAGTCTGTGCTCAATTATACACACATACGCACATGAACGCACACACAGACACACACGGGGCTGTCCACTCCTCCAGTGGAGTCAGGTTCCCGGCACATTCTTCAACTCCAGTATAATGGCTATGTTGTTTCCGTTACTGCTATATGCTGACGTTACTGCTAAAATACACTCAACCAGGAAAATATCATGATTCACATTGCGACACAATGAAGAAGGAAGAAGCTTGCAATGAGTAAGATTCCCCAATCATTGTCATCAGAATCAGCAAGGCAGTGCAATGACTTTTTGAAAAAAAATAAAACCTGTTGTCGCCGAGAGGTATAATTCTTTATATTGCAGTCATCATTTCAACGCTGAATTATTCTTCTGCCACATAAACAGAAATGTGAAGGTGAGAAAACATTCTGTTTTATCCACCTGAAGTGTGTAAACGCATTTACTTCATGCTCATACATTTTTGAAGAAATGGCCTTAAACTGCCATTGAAAATATGAGACCAATCTAACCTTTCATTTGGTAAAATAATTAGGTAAAGGAGAGTAAAAATAAATATTGGTCCCCAAATATTTGGCATGTCAAAAAAATATGAAATGCAGCTGACACACGTTCTTAATCATATTTTTTTTACATTTTGACATTTTTAAAAACTGTATTGTGGTGTACGGCAGAAGCTGAGAGAATAGGAGTCAGTCAGCAGGGTCCAAGCAGAATGTGGGAACTGGCCCAAGTAGCGAGGGGTTGAATGATTTGACTGCTTGAACAGGTGAAATTCTGCAAACGTTACGTCCGGATTTAAATGCAAAATTAATTTTGATGATACACCAAACTATGTCAGAGGAACAGAAAACACCATTGTAACTTGCTGTAGTTATATCTTATTGCTAATTTGTTTAAAATTGGGTTTATTGCATCTGTATGACGCTATGAATGAGTCAACAAAATTTCATTCACACAGGCATGTATTGGCTAGTGAATTTTGATTGGTTACAGGTGGAACTTGAGCAAATGTAAGAAATGTGAGCAAATGTAACCAAGTGTAAGTGGATCTGAAATGTATGAATTGCAGTTCTTGACACCCTACCCCACACATTTGAATTTCACAAACACTGGTATGCTTTCAAAGAATGTTGTAGTGATGCAGCTTGTAAAATTTTGTGAAGTGTAAACCTTTAACTTTCAAGATATTGGCTACTGAAGTGCTATATTTTTGCATTGTGTATTCACTAGGTGGCGCTAATTCACAAATGAGTCATAATGAGCTATGCATCTCCTAGAGGCTAACTTACCATTTAAATTTAATCATTTTGGACCAAACAGTTGTCAAGCTATTGCCCAAAGTACTTTGTACCTTCCGCATATCAGGGGACGCTAGCGCAAATGGACACTTCCATCTAGGGACAAAAATCTCTTAAATTGCATCAATCAAGTAGAGCCAACTTTCATCAAGTTTTATGTGGACTGATGAAGTCTAAGTACACAAAATGTACTTTATCTCTCCATTTATATTTGTTGCATATATATACTATCCAAAAAAATCAAGTAGGCTTTTAACTACACTCCTGAATTTGTTTGAAATGCATTACTTTAAAAATAGGACACTGAAAAACTGTTTTTAGGTAGTGTAACCTATACACACGAAGGTTTAGCACAAGTTGCTAATTGGACAAAAATGTATGTTTATGAAATATTAAATATATTGCCACAACACCTATTCCAGACTCTAAGCTCTACCATTGAGGATTTTTTATTTTAACTGATTTATTCAAGTTTCTTCCGGTATGTCGTGACCACATTCAGATGCCTGCCTGATCGCTCCGCGAAGACTGTGTGCTTATTTAGTATTTTATTTACTTTTTACCATCATTCATGTCCACATATCAACGGTTTATGACCGTACAAAACTTTAGGACATTGGGAATCAAGTTCCACACTTAGTTGTCAAATGCTTTAAACCTGATCCGTCGTGGCCCACTGAGATACCCCGAGGTGTGGACGAGAACAAAGGACATGACTGCGAGGCCCTGCAGCGACGAACAAAGAACCACTGCGGGACCCGCGCCGGAGTCCAGAACAGACTGAGGAAATGAGCCCATCGCCCTTCACTGCCCAGCATTCTGTTCGTGAACACTCGGTCTCTGGACAACAAGCTGGACGATCTCAGAGTGACTTTCCAACGAGACGTGAGGGACTGCAGCATTGTGTGTTTCACTGAGACATGGCTGACCTCTCTTGTGTCGGATCTGCTGGACCGTTTCTCCGTGTTCCACAGGAACAGAATGGCTGAGGCTAACAAATCTAAAGGTGGGGGAGTCTGCTTCCAGCAATTTCCTTCGGGATCAATAAAGTTTTCTGATTCTGATTCATGGTGTACACCATGTAGTGTGAGAATGTTTGTGTTCTCTCTCGCTCCTGCTCACCTCATCTGGAATATCTGACCATCAAATGCCGTCCCTTCACCTGCCTTATGAATTCAGCTGGGTTATCACAAAACAACTCAAAACAAACACCCAGCCGTAACACTCACCATGTTGGGAGACTTTAAAGCGAACCTCAGGCAAATTATGCCAAACTTTTACCAACACGTCAAATGTCCAACTAGGGAAGCTAACACATTGGACTACTGTTAGCTTTGTTAGCATACTTGCTAACAACATCATCCCCACGATTACAGTAAGGACAACCAGAAAGTGTGGATGAAACTATCTGTGAGGCAGTGGACACCCATACAGCTGCGTATAACACTGAACTATCCAAAGCACTTCCAAAGCTGCTTCATATGGGCAGGGTTGCCAACTCTCACGCATTCAGCCTCAATCTCATGCTCTCACGCCCAAGAAAAATCTAACGCCAAATCAGCCTAGTGGTTAGGGTGTTCGCCCTGCGATCAGGAAGTCATGGATTCAATTCCCAAGACCGCTAGGCACCTCTGAGGTACCCTTGAGCAAGGTACTGTCCCCACACACTGCTCCCCAGGCGCCGTGTTCCTGGCTGCCCGCTGCTTCACTTGGTGAATGGGTTAAATGCAGAG
>JBBPCZ010000002.1:11499499-11514463 GCA_037974445.1 Brycinus macrolepidotus | reverse complement strand
TTTCCCCCCGTGTAAATAAAGTCCTCTTCAAGTATGGAAATCCGCGACTGTGCCTCGTTCCTTGATGGGTACGCACCCGTGACAATGGCTGACTGGTTTATTGTCACTTTATTAATTTCTTTTTTGATTTACATTCTGAAAATGTTGGAAATATATATTCATATATTTATTATGGCGTAAACAAATTCACAAGAAAAGTCTGATGTGAAATTCCTCAGAAGTTCTAGATGCTTACTGAGAAAAGAGAAAATTGTTTATAACAATGCTATTAGGACCAGTTCGCCAAATCAAAGGCAAAACATTCTGTTAAATGATGATGAATACGCTGCCTGATGCATGAGATATTGTTTTATGATGGCTTAGATATAAGTATAGGCATTATATGCTCTTTTTTTAAACTCATTCAGAGTTTTTTTTTTTTTTTTTTTTTTACCATTTTCAACATAAAACTCGAAGAGACTGACTTGTTAAGAAATACCTCAAAAAAGAGAGGAATAAATAGAATCAGAAGCAGAAAACTTTATTGATTCCAAAGGAAATTACTCATCTTGGAAGAGAGGAAATGAGTGATTATACCATTTTCTATGGTGCACAAGCACTAATCAAGGAGTACCTCATACAACAATACATGTTTGGCAAAACACTTGGTAATGTTTGAAAGTTTAGAATTTATACTTTTGACAGAATTTTCCACTAGTGTCATGAACACTACAGCTTTGCAATACAGTATATTTCTTGGAAGTCCTAAGTATGTAAATAATGCAGTGAAGCTTACTGCCACTCGCAATCCCTGCTTTCTACAAACACATCATCTTCATCCTTCCTTACACATTCTCTGTTCCAGAATGAAGGCCTACTCATCATTTATTATCTCTCTTTGTCCATCTTTTCTAGAAATGGATTCAGTGAGGATACTGCTATACTCTCTCATCTTCCTGCTGAGCGTCTTTGGCAACCTGCTAATCATTGTGGTTTTGGTTGTGAATAAGCGTATGCGGACGGTCACAAACTCCTTTCTTCTCTCGCTGGCTGTGAGCGACCTGATGATGGCTGTGTTCTGCATGCCCTTCACGTTCATCCCCAACCTTCTGAAGGACTTCATCTTTGGAGCTGCCATGTGCAGGATCGTGGCCTATCTCATGGGTAAGTCAGGAATCTTATACTGAACTCTTCTTGTTTGCATTTAGAGCGATTCAGGTCAATCAAACTCGGTTAATAATCACTGTGTTGGTTACACTATGTGAAAACTGCTGTTATTCATTCTGCAGTGCCATGAGAACAAGCTCAATCATGTTCAATTTACACTCAATTTATATGGTTTAGATTGTGAAAAAATGCTCTCAGATATGTGTTTGCATGTGAATTAGTTCACTGCATTCTAAATGAAGGCCAAAGCTCATTTAGCTGCAAATGAAATCACTCAAAAGTCAGATTGTCAGAAAAAAGAAGGTTAGTAACAGGCTTAATCTGAGAAAAATACTACTGATAACAAAATCAAGGTGAAGGTACTGGAAGGAAATGTCTTGAAGAGTGCAAGCAGGTATCATCTCAGTATTTCAGTATTTATAGAATGAAAATGATTTAATGAGGTTTGCTCATGTATAGTACGTGTGTTTGTATGCTCTCTAAACAGCAGTATGACCAACACACCACACCAGCCTCTGTCTCTCTGCCATTGTTTGTTTTTCGGAGGAAGGAGAGATTGGGGGATTTGTAAAGCTAAGAATAATTTCCAGTGTAGCAGCCCTGACATCAGAACCCTGACATCAGAGCAAAGACCTCCGGGCAAATGCTTGGTAATTCAGAGTTTGGTCGGAATGCCATTTCAAAACACTGATGTTTTTGTGCATAACGAAAGTATTTCTCTCTCAGGATCTTGTCTCTTTCAGTTCACATTATTCTTCTCAGTGAATGCCGACACAGTATGTGGAGTAGATGGGTTTAGTGATAAAGAGCTAAAACAGTGAGCTTTGTGTGTGAAATTGCCAAATCTCCCTCAATCAGTCTCACGGATCTTTATCTGATACTGAAGTCCTCTTACTGTGAAGTGTACTGATCATTTCAACTTTCCAGTGTGATTACGTAGCTAGACAGAATGCTTTAAGTGAATGGATGCCTGTATATCCACACTTCCAAATGAGTTGATTTTTGTAAATTAATAACAAATAAATGTCCTCTTCTTACAGGAATCTCTGTCAGCATATCCACCTTCAGCCTTATGGCCATAGCCATTGAGAGATACAGTGCTATCTGTAACCCTCTGAAGTCCCGAGCCTGGCAGACTCGTTCGCATGCCTATAAGGTTATTGCTGCAACCTGGGTTCTGTCCTTCCTCATCATGACTCCATACCCAATCGTCTCCACGCTGGTTAACTACACTGAATCCAACAACACCATCACAAGACACATGTGCCGCCATGACTGGCCCAAGGACCAGGTGCAGCAGGCTTGGTGAGTCATTTGGAGGTTTGACAAGTCACTGAAATTAAATGACACACGTTTGACGGAATTCCAGACTGGTTAGGGCCTGCCTTGAGGTTTGCAATATGGTCTGGATTCAGAAAAGCTTCACAGTGGGGTTCTAAAGAGCAAATCCGCTCCATATGCGGGACAATAGCAATAAATTCTGACTTGTCATTTCGCTGCATTTATTTGGTTTGCAGGAAAAACAAGAACACAGAGTTCTCACTGTCGACCGCTGATGCTGATACTCTTTTCAAGCATCAAAAGCTATTTGACTGCAAACGGCACATTTGTAGAGAATTTTCATCCTGCTTAACATTATTGAGTGAGTGAGTAGCATACGGGCATCCACTGCCAGAATGGGGAACAGTTTCTTCCCTCAGACCATGAGACCCCTCCCCCTTCCCACAAACAACTCAGACTTTAATTATCTCCATTTTATTACAATGCACATTCTTTATCCTGTTATATTTGCATAATCATTGCTGTTAAACGCTGTTCTGCATTTTTTTGCACATGTAACTTCTCATTGCATTTTTGCACACGACTCTCTGCTGCTAGAATACAGTACCTGTCAAAATACTGTGTTCATCCAGGCTGTAGCTACTGTAAATTGCACTAAATGTCGTCTTGCCTTGTCCAGTTGTACTGCTGCTCTTGTGTTTTTCTTGCACTCTCTTATTGTTCTGTCTGCACTTGTGGTCTTGTGGTGTTCTGTTCTGCTCTTGTGTTGCACCATGGTCTTGGAGGCACGTTGTTTCGTGTCACTGTGTACTGTGTGTATATGGTCAAAATGATAATAAAAACCTACTTGACTTGCCTTGACCTGACTTGAGTGACTGACTGACTGAGTAAGTGAGGGAGTGAGGGAGTGAATGAGTGAGTGAATGACTAAATGATTAAGTCAAAAGCCAGTTCCATGAGATGATTTGCATCCTTTCCTCTGGGATAATGACAGGGATGCCTATAGAGGACATGTTGTTCATAAATGAATTAGGCTTAGTAATCAGTTTAATCAGTAAACCACTCAGCACTGAAAAGAGAGAGAGAGAGAGAGAGAGAGAGAGAGAGAGAGAGAGAGAGATTTGCCACATTCCTGGATTCTTTTGCAGTCAGGAAGAAACTACAATGTCTGTTGCAAGGGAATCACTGAACTTCACAGTAAAAAGCATAATGTCACTGTGATAACAAACTTCATCTCAGAAAAGGTGACTTTATAGAAGAAAATAATTTAGAACATTTGTCATACATGTGCCATAAAATGTTCAAACAATATATCAAATGATTTAAACCAAACAAAGAAATAGGAGGAGGATTTGTTATGGCAGTGATATATTACACACTTTTGCCAACATCAGTATGCTGAGATATTTCATTCACTCAAGTATGAATTTCACTCAGTATGACTCGATTCCAATACTTCCTTTCTTTCTCAGGTGTATTCTGTTGCTTTTTGTTCTTTTCTTCATACCTGGAGTGGTGATGATCACTGCGTATGGGCTTATTTCTCGGGAGCTCTACCGTGGAATACAGTTTGAGCTGGAGCAGAAGAAGGGCCAGTGTGGTGAGGCCTACTGTTATTCATACACCACCATCAAATTAATTTGCTTGTTTTTAATTAACACTGGATAATACCATGCAACCTTTGACAAAAAAAAAAAAAAAACATTTCAAAGGGTATTTAGCAAGCTAATCCCTCTCGACATATTAGCTGATGTTCTCTCTGTGGGCAGATTTGATTGTCTCTGTGCAGGGGCATGGCCATCTGCTTACCAAATATCATCCAAAATGGGACTTACTTTCAAAAGTAATGTGGCAGGATTTCTAAAATGAATATAATTGAACTGCCTCTTTCTATTTGTTTTTGCACTTCAGTTGCTGCCATTAGGATAACCTGCTGTTTTGCTAAGATTATGTCTCATGCTGAATTTCCCTCTGATGTACAAAATTAATGGACCACTATTAGATGAATAAATATGCTTCCATTTCCTCTTGACTTGATTGTCCACCTCTTAAAATGACCTTAACATGGTCTGAGTCATTGCCTTACTTATTAGTGCACCACAATTAGATTGATTCCTAGAACGTGTGTTATCTTGACATATTAAGCAAATAGATGGAAATATTGAAGGTAAAAATATAAAAAAATGGACATCTGTTTTGAGATTTACTGAACTGGTCTATTGCCATATAAACACTGTTTAAAACCGCAGTGCTGCTCTCTCCCAGGAATAAAGAATGGCGCCAGTGCTGCAATCTCATCTGGCAATGATGACGGAGATGGCTGCTATATTCAGGTCCCAAGGCGACCCAACTCCATGGAGATGTCCACACTCACACTTGCCAGCTCAACCAAGGTGGACCGTCCTCGAAGCAACACCTCAGAGACCAAACTGATGGCCAAGAAACGTGTGATCCGCATGCTGATTGTCATCGTGACCATGTTCTTCATATGCTGGATGCCCCTATATTCCGCCAATACCTGGAAAGCCTTCCACCCGGCCTCGGCCCACAAGATTCTGTCTGGGGCCCCAATCTCCTTCATCCACCTTCTGTCCTACACTTCTGCCTGCGTCAATCCCATCATCTACTGCTTCATGAACAAGCGGTTCCGCAAGGCACTGCTGACCACCTTTTCCTGCTGCTGTCGGCCATGCCGCACGCGAGGCTTCAGGGAGGGAGAAGATGATGTCACTGCCACCGGAGCATCCGTGTCTAAGTTCACCTACACCACCATCAGCACCATGGGGCCCTGCTGATTCCCTGAGTAGAGCATGAGGTAGCATGGTAGCATGAGCCTAGATGGAGCTGGGGGAGGGATCAGTGGTCGAATGACATTGTTTGATGGAGAACTCTGAGGACTTGCCTCAAGAAGAACGGGCTGTGAACCAAGGCTTGACGTTGCAGTGAGTGAGAGATTGCTGTGAGGTTCACTGTGTAGCAGCAACAATAGTCTCAGCATGCTATTTCATCATTCGGTATTTGGTCATTCGTGATTGCTCCTACTGTTGCATATGTGTGATATATTCTTGTATGCATTTTGATATCTACAGTAACGTTCTGTTGTGTATTTTAAGTGCCTGCTAAGTAATGTGTTGCTGATAATTTCGTATGTGCTTGGTGGGCAAAATAGCTGTTAGTATCTGGCAGAAAGGTGTGATTTGTGGGTTAGAGCTTAAGATAAGTATCTCTCAAGCCTTCATAAATATGGATCCAAATACATTGTGACAGTGTTGTAATACACACTAAGATAACAGTTCTTTTTGTGATTCTGAAGATCTTGTCAAAAAAGGGTTGTATTTGTTGACATAACTTCAACTGACATAAACCTACATTTATAAACATTTCTACAGGATTATCCCAACAACTGTCAGTTGTCAAAAAGGCTACTTTTGTCATTTTTTATGTTGTTTCACGTTACATCACCAAGTGTTATGACAGCTGACACTTGTTGGAATAAATATTTATGCAGCTTTAAGCCAGTTATCATGAAAGGTTCATATAGGCGTCAGGTAGCTTTATGAATTCTGCCCTTCAGTAAAGCATCACAAAATAAGGACTAACAGAAATGGGCATTTTCAGAAGCTGATGTTTGTTGATAATTGTTGAGAATTGTTATTATATGTATAAAGTACAATGGGTGCAGTACAATGGGTGCGGTAGGCCTTCTGCCAGGTTGTGAGCTAGACTGTGGTGCCTGACCTGCTCACCCTTTACCTCTTTCGCTGTAATTCTGGCTACAAAACAGTACCGAGCAGGTGAGTTATATTTTCTCACTGTTGTTTTCTTGTTTTTTCAAGCTGCTCTCCGTGCCCTTCACTGTCTGCGGCGCATCCATTCCGGTGGTTTTAATAAGCGGTGACGTCTGTGCTGTGGACTTATGGGTCACGCTGAACTCACACTAAACTGTCACATGGCCACAAGCTGATTTATGGCTGCTTTGGTGTGTTTTTTGTGGTCGGACATTACATATCCCTAAGCCAATTAAAACACTCCCAGACCTGCTCGATCCAATACAGAAAAATTGCACTCAAAGAAGAAGAAAAAAACAGATTCTTCATTGTGTTATTTTCTCTATTCCCTCTCTCAGAACCGAGAGAATGAAGATAAAGCAGAGGCACTCTCTTTAATGTTCAGGCCATGCCAGGGAGTAGAGATGAGAGATTAAATGTCACAGAGTCCAGATGTCAGATCTTGATCGGTACAGTGGAGATGTTACATAAACAATCCTTTTAGTCAATTTTCTTCTTCTCTCATTCATTTGCATGGGACACCACTCACCTACATAAAATGTCTCCAAAAATATACTGATGGTTCACTCATAATTGGTGCAGAACATGATTCTTAAAAAAAGCACATGCTCTAGCAAATAGTACAAAGCTTTTTGATGCTGCTGGCAGGAAATTTCCAGGCATAATGCTTGTCCCATGTGCTTTTTAGAACATCCTCAGAGCCGTGTCAGATTTCAGACATCAGTAATAAATGGACATCAAAACACACACACCTACATAACTGTCCCACACAAAGCAGTCTCGGATAAAGTTTATGTGATTTTGCAATTTCATACTAGATTAATTGCAGTCCAAGTTAAGGATGACATACTTCACCCACAACTTTACTTTGGATTTCTTTCACTAACAACCAGAACCACAGGCTAATGCTAATGTAATATTGATAAGTGAAAAAAGTACCATCAAAAGTACACAATGCTACTGCAAACCAAACACTTTGTATTAAATGTCTTTTTTATACAATAACATGCCGAGCCCTGTGCTAAATACATAAAAAGGCAAAAAGACTCCTAGCAACGTAATATGACATGCTTGACTGGGGACTTCAGTGAAATGCTATAGAATGTTTACATTTTTTTAAGATAGGGCAATGAGGCAACAAAAATATTTTAATCAATATTTATTATTTCAGCACTAGTAAAAATGATACATTTGTTTATACTAGTATTTATTATATAACAAAAAATCAATATTTTACTATGTTGTATTATTAAATAATTAGTATCAAAGTGAAAAAGTGAGGGGGTTATATGGCCTATTTATAATTTCTGAAAAGACTTGCCTAGAAAGACTTGATCTTGCCTAGAAATTGTGATGTCAAAATTACCGGAGGAATGCTGTTAAAACTGTTAAAATCTATATTTTAGCACTAAAAATCACCAGCACATCAAGTTACTTATCAGAAGAACTATGTATGAATAATTATTATCTGAACAGTGGATAATTTGTAGGAAGCAATTGGATTTTTTAAAAGATGGTCGTTGGACGTGGTTATCAGAGTAGTTACAATTTAAAACAGTATTAGTATTATTATTGGGATTTATATCACAGAATATCATTACAACAAATAACTGTTGCATTCTTATTATTCACCTCGACCTGTTTTTCTTTTCTTTTGCATTTCTCCTCACTTTCATTTGTCTGCTCCTTCAGTCTGCGCTCATCCTCCACTTTTGTTTATTTTCCTTCAGCTGAACATGTTTTGCTAATCAATGTGCATCTGCCGTCTGTGGCTGCTTTTCCGTTGAACGGTGAAACAGCTTATCCCCACACTTCCCCAGGCTCCTCTCTACAAGCCCGGCTCTGATTACAGCCCATCAAAACAACATGGCACAAGTGCTGCACATTCCTGCATTCAATTCAATTCCTGTCTCTCCAGCTTGCGCTAATGTCTCTGTCAACCCTGCAACTGCATCCTCGGATATGTGGATTAGGAGTTTTTATTCAGGTTCACACCTAAAGATTAGGTTGCATGGACAGCGTGGCAGCAGTTAAATTCCTTGTTGACATTTCCAAAAAAGCTTCACCCTTATCCCGGCTTTTCATTTCAGACAGGTATGCATAATAACAGTTGTGGTTATGTCTGGGCATCTCTGTACATTTTGTAACCCAGTGCAGGAATGGCTCTTTGTAGCACTGAAAAAGTTTAGTGTAAGTAATGTCTGCTTACTGCAGCTACGTATTCAGATATCACTGTGGCTCACTGAAGAGTGATCTCACTGGCTTCACTGCCATATGACATTTAGGAACAGATATTAAGTGGTTCTACAATAGAGGCAGTCATTATATTTACACAACAGGAATTAATTCCACTAGGACCATGGGATCAGCCTATCGATTCCCAGTGCCCATGTGTACCAAGAGATTAGATAAACCCTGAACAAGCACACATGTATCTCCATTGAGAAGCCTGGAGGTGTGTGACTTCCACCAGCTGTACATTTACATGCATATTAATGCAGAAGGTCCCAAAAGCAGATGTACAGGCATATGAGAGAAGTTGAGACAGTACACGACTAATAATGAGATGTAATAATGAAACATTTAACTGAAGCTTCTTCTTCTAATGAAACGTCTGTGATTGTATTCCTTTGAATTAATGAGATAAATTTGGATTATGGGTAGGGTATTACTGTTGCCTTACTGATCGCATGACTTAGAAAAATACACTTTTTAAGTTTAAAGAATCTCAACATCACTATATAAAAGTTCTTAAATTGGTATAGAACCTTGAAATGAACCAAAAAAGGTTCTTCTATGGTATCACTCAAAGAACCCTTTCTGGCACATTTTTTTAAGAGTGGGTTATGAGAAAACTGACAGAAGCAGTGCATCCTAAGGGACTCACTTACACAGTTTACACAGTTAAACAAATGTACCAAATGATACATTATCAGTATCTGCTTCATAAATTCTTGTGGGTGCTTGGAAACACTTTTGCTTGTGGAAACATCCGGTTTGAAATGAGATGAGAGACGCTTTTATCGCCCAGATGTCATAGAGGGCGAATCTGCATCGTTATCATGCACAGTTTAAACTGTGATCTGTATCGTAAAGGCCTCCAGCTTGGATGCCAAGGCTGAAAATAGGCAACAATATAGAATGTTGATTTCCCCAAGGTGTCTTCGTGGATGTGTGACAGCAAGACTTTATTTCAGCAGCTTGTATGGGCACGGAGAATAAGCCGGCTTTAAAACAGCCAAGAGCTTTCCTCTGATTAATAGGCTATGAAGCTACAGGAAACTTAGCTACAAGCTCCTAAACATTATTTAACTCGCAACCAACTAATCTCCTCGCTGATCATTGGATTATATAGCCCATCACATCTTCAACCTCTCCGCTGCTCAGCAGGAAACAGTAATCTTCTTGAAGAGCGATTGATCCAAGCACTTCTGAGTTCATGGTCAAAGCTTGTGCTGGACTTGTGGTAAACAAAAGGAAACAGCAAAAACAACAACATTAACAACAACAACAACAATAATAATAATCATAATAATAATAATAATCATAATAATAATATGCTTAGGAGCACTAAACATAATAGAAGCTAATGTGAAACTCAAGAACTACTGGTCAATTCATCAAGCTGTTGTGTTTAAGTGATGCAAGTTATATATAAAGCAAAACTTTATATATATACATATCTATATATTTATGTGTGTAAAAATCCAGTATACAGACCTCAGAAAATACAGGGCTTAGGAGTGGGAATAAGAAGAAAATAATAGTGGTATTTTACATCTGATATTTGATATTTGTACTTGCCTACTTAATTTAAATGTAAATCTTCTCTAATCAGTGATGTATGCTCCATTAAATGTCATGGTGACTGGAGAAACAATTCATTTTATTTTCCAGAAGAATGGGTGTTAATTACCCAGGACACTGCAATGAGGAACCGATAGATGAGATCCATCAATGGCAGCCTTCTCAGTGGAGATCTTTAGATACCCTAAAACTAATCTCTTTCTATCGTTCATGCTTTCTAGAAGTGCCACTTATTATTACTAGTAATTGAGCACCTAATTATTTTTGGGGGAAAATGACACTCATAATTGCATAATTTCACTTGCATTTTAATGACGCCTCTTATTGCTGAAAATGATCACCAGTTAACTTGTATGAAAATACTTGCAATTGTCATGCCCAAATCTCTTTCTTTCTTTTGCTTGGTCTGTACAGAATTTAGGGCAAAAAATATTTAAAGTGTAGTAGGAGGGAGATTGTCATGTTTTATGGAAAATAGGACAAAGTTAAGCTGTTTTGGGTAATGTATCATCGTATTATGTGTTTTTTATTGTAAGAATTAGAAAAGGGATTTCGTGCTGTAGCCTTCTGTTGCAAAACAATACCAAGGACTAGCCCATGAGAGTTTCTCCCGAGCAGTCATGGGGGAACAGAAAAAAAAATATATTGTAATGTGTGTTGTGTGCTGTAAATATGACAATTTCAGCATTGTTATCTATTTGAATATCAAAGCAAGGTAGATTAAATGTCTGGACTGAATCTTCTGATGTCCAGACTAGAGGCTGAAACAATGAAATGTGAGATAGAGCTTCATAGTCTGCAGGCCACCAATGCCTTAAACCTGTGTGTATGTGTGTGTGTGTGTGTGTGTGTGTGTGCATAGACCAAATTGCCACATTACTAGATGAAAGGTAACCGCAGACCCAAAAGAGAGGGGAAATTGTGCACATGGATGTAATTTTGTGTGTTTGGGTGTGAGAAGCTTACTTCGCTACAGTTGTGTCATGTCTGTGTTTAAAGGCTTCAAAAAAGAATGCTCTGTGTTTCCCTGTTTTGAAACAGTTTGCCTTCGTATTTATTAAAACTAAGCTTGATCAACATACTACACTGTGTTGTATCTTTGTTTTTAGTGTGTGTTACTGCTGGTAATGTTAGCGACTTGGCAGAAACGATGAAAGATGTAGCATATGCCGGCAGCATATTGTTGCTGTCCAAAGAAAACCAAAAATATCATTTTTTTTTTTTTTTTTACATTTTTGGAACACAGCAGCTGCCCTTCTGGTCTGTGTGAAACCTTCATACGGAATGATTCAATAAAAGGAACTGAGAATCGAGAAAAGGAAGTTATGATTACAATGCTTGGTTAATTTTAACTTTATTAATGTTATTTTGTTTTTGGAGAAAAGTTATTTTGTTTTTGGACACGCGCCTAGATGAACAGAATATTTACTTATGATTGGCATGTGTACAGTTAGTGCGCGTATGTGTGTGTGTGTGTGTGTGTGTGTGTATGTGCGTCTCTATGAGAGAGAGAGAGAGAGAGAGAGAGAGAGAGAGAGAGTGAGTTTTTTCAGTACTGATTGGGAGCAATTCCTTGTAACCCCAATTTTACTGACAGGCCTGTTTCTCTCTCATCTCAATCAAGAGTGTAAACTGTGCTTGTGGCTCCAGAGATGGTGACTAGCAGATTTCATAGTTTTTGAATTTGTATGTAAAATAGTGAAGTCCAAAAGGGACCACAGAAGCTGTCAAGTGGGTTATTCTGTGGTAAAGATGGAATAAAGCTTATCCTCTGTCACTGCTTTCTTGTTTGTAATTTGTCCAACATACGCAGGAGTGTGTAACCCAGTACACTGTCACACTCCACATCACAATCTCGAGGTCAAAGGATCAGAAAGCTTTCTAAAAAAGAGTCTGTCAAGAGTTAACAGTAGCACAAAAAAAAGAAATTAAACAAATAACTATCAAGAGAAACAGTTACAAGAAGACTGATAAACAGTTTCACTGCACTTCTGAATCAGACTTTGACAACACAGAACACAATTTACCAAACAAGCAGGGCTTGTAATTAATTCCAGATCTTTACAGGCCCAGAATTGTTCAGAACTCTGACGCTCAGTGACATACCAGTGTTTGATCTTGAATCTGTACTTTGAAATCTTCACTGGCTCTCACTAAAATATCAATTTAAAATCCTTCTGCAACCAGCTTTCTCTAGGACCTCAACTTTGGAACTCCCTTCATCTAAAAATCATACAGTTAGGGCCAGTCAGTGTCTGGCTTAAACAGTGCACTGACCATGATAAGTTATTCTCTGACCTGGCCTTTATTATGTTGCCAAATATTTGCATGTGCCTGATCTGTCATGGCAAAGTGAAAATCTCACTCAAATTCACCCAGTAACCACCCTTTATGTAAGACTTGGAGATTTTTATGGGAATGAATATCCATCTATTATTGGAGCTACTTATCTTAACTACTGCTGGGGTCTATCTAGGAGCGCATATGGAAAAAGGACGAGAAACACCCTGCTCAGGTCACTAATCCAAACACATGTAAACTTTCCAAACATTGGAAGTCAGGAATCAAGTCCAGGAACTTCTTGTGAAATGAGAGCACTGCCCAAGGCACCACTGTGCTACTCTGGAGTAATAATCTTAAACCTTTAAAATAGTTTATTAAAAATAAACAACATAATTTAATAACTTATAATAATTTTTTTTATCCTTTTTGGCAAATATAAGTCACTTATAAAAGTCACGTTTAAAAGCCATGTTTTAGACATGCAGTGCATGTGGGGTGGAGAACATCATATGGTTGCATTTGCTTTTGGCCAAAAAAACCCCTAAATGCAGTGGTTTTGGGTGTGAATTTCTTCCAAATGCAATAAATAAACTGCTATTAAACTTTATAGTTTCCTTCGAGATCCGAAGAGAAAAAACAGTGGGGGAAGTACTTAAGGGCAAACAGAGACAAATACCTCAGGAACAGTTTTGGGACAGTCCGAATAGCTTCTATTCTTGTTTTTACCTGATCCGACGGCCCTATGCTAGTCATCTCTTCTAACATAGTGCCTTACAGATCAGAATCATAATCAGAAAACTTTATTGAATCCTGAGGAAATTGCTTATGTTATTAGAAGGAAAAAAAGAAACAGGAACAGAAAATTCTTTGAGAAGACAGATGCGAACAGCTTTGCAATGCTTTTAATTCAGACTGAATGCAACACATTCAGTATTTATGAGTATTTGCCAGTCCATGTTCCTGTTTTACTGCAGTCGAAAAGTCCATGAAATGTGACTTTATTCACTGTCAGATTCTCTATAAACCTGTCCCACCAGCTTTAAATGATAGTAAAGTTTGTGTATATATTTGATTGAACTGAATTGACACTGAGCTGTTTATTGTTTGAAAGAGACCATACAAAATAACTAGCCTCCTGTCTCAGCTGGTTAAACAGGTCTATAACCCCTGCACTGTTTTGATACTGCACTGTACTTCACGTAATATTTCTATATACCTCTAGCAAATAGTAAAAAATGGACTCAGGGTAAAAAACCAGTGCTCCATGCAGGTGGTATAAATGATAAGTGAGGGTGGTATAAGTGGTGTTTTACAAACGGTGTAATGCTGTGCATCAGTGGGGCTAACAGCTCAGTCTTAAAAGGAATTTCTCACTCAACTAAGTGCAGCCCACAAAAACAGATTGGATAAACACCAAAGTATAAGTTTCAGGAAGAATGATAGAGGAGCTCTTTACAGCATGTACTCTCTTTTTTAGCTGCAACTGCTCAGCAAGTGCTCACTTTTTTATTCATTTTGCCAAACAACAGTACAATATTACTGAAGCATGTGGATTTGATCTACTCATCTACTCATCAGAGGCTTTTGCTCAAGCCTGTGCATTCCGTGCCAGCTCCAATGCACAATAACATTAAGGTAAAAGGGGGGTGTGCCAAATACTAAAAAAAATTCAGAAAAAATGTATTGAAATATTTCAAAGATTCTACTGTTCACTCAAAGTGTTGTGCTGTTTAAATAATTTGAAATGAAAATTATTGCATTAGATAAAAAATGTAAGCATTTTCTCAGACTGATACACACTAAAAAAAATTCTAACTTACAAATGTATTAAGAATCACTTGTGTTTAAATGTCCATTTTAGTCCAAAAAAGTGTCCTCTGTACTAAGAATACATAAAAAAACTTAAATGTCCAAATATCACTATTTAAAATGGCTCACCTAAAATTCTGAGCATTTTGAACACTGGAACGTAAGTTACAATCTGTGTCTTATATTATGTAAACTCTAATACTGATGTTAAAACTTAAGCCAGTTAATTTAAGATGTGTAATATATTACTTTATGCATAGCAATGCATACACTGACCTAAGTGTGGGCATGACCTTGACTAATAAAAAAATGTGTCTACCTTTTCTCTACATATGAAAATGCTTTGTTTGGGTTGAGCTACAGAATGCCTTCAACCAACAATGTTTTTGTCAGCTGTTAAATGTGGTGCTTGGTTCATAATGTAATTTCTTGAGAGCCATTACATTTAATGTTTACTATTTGGTTATATAACAGCATACAACTTTTTTTTAGGGAAAATGCATTGTGCCTTTATTATGATGACAATGTCTGCAACAGCACTGCTGGGTACATTTATAAATGATTTCATCAGCACCAAGATCAAATCATGCCCCTTTTAGTGCCTTTCCTTTTAACATATTACTATTTCACTTTTAGGGTCTCTCTGTAGCATAGAGTGTGCAGTAGATCTTTAGATCTTTATCCATTGTATTCAAAAACTTGAGACTTTTCTTCTTAAAGAATGGTCCTCTATCACACAACACACATATTTCAGGAAGCAAATATTATTCGTATTACAGTTTTTCTCCGTTGGTTTGGCTCATTTCTTGAAACAGAAATTACATTCTTAAAACTATAAGATCATTTGGCC
>JBBPCZ010000002.1:11487477-11499399 GCA_037974445.1 Brycinus macrolepidotus | reverse complement strand
TTCTTCCACACCAAACTCATCCAACCATGTCTTTATGGACCTTGCTTTGTGGACTGGGGCACAGTCATGCTGGAATAGAAAAGGGTCTTCCCTAAACTGTGTCCACAAAGTTGGAAGCATGGCATTGTCCAAAACGTCTTGGTATGCTGAAGCTTTAAGATTGGACGTAAGAGGCCTAGCCCAAACCCTGAAAAAGAGGCGTCCCAATACTTTTGTCCATATAGAGTATATTGATGACTTCCCATTAATTTTCATTTTTCCCATCTGTTTGTCATCAACATGAAGTTTTGGTATCTTGCCTCCATCCCATTTTCTCCCTGTATCTCAGACCTACCTCTGTTCATAGGGAAAGGGTTTAGCCTTTCCTAGAACTCTCTCTAGGTCCACAGCAAAGAGATTCCCTCTAGAACAAAGCAGAAGCCAGTCCAGTTCTGTTTCTACATGTAAATTATGTATACTAATACATTTTTTTATATAATACAATACAATTTTATATAATACAATACAATATTTTTGTATAATAATTTATTTAAAAAAAAATGAAATTTAATCACTCCAAAGCAAATTATATCCCTGTGCATACCTACATTTGTCTTTCTCTGTCTTTGTAAAAGCCATACAAAAAAGACTCCTCCAGCAGCCATTTTAATATTTTAATCCTGCTATCCTGTGCGTGTGGCCTTCTAGTCACCTATTACTATTAACTCAGGAATTCTCTGAATCCTGTGACCACTTGCAAAGTGAGAACTAAACAAAACAGCAGGAACTGTCTGTATGAAAAACATGATAAATGCTGTAAAATGTGCTGGGGAAGCAGTTGGTTAAGTGTTTATATCAGTCATGACTCTGAGGAATGTGACAGTGTTTATTGTTCTTTCCTATTTCTCGCAGATTTACTGATTTCCTGTTTTGTTGTAATTGTGTGGCATTAGCTAAAATAACTTCCTCACCTCCTTAATCCTGTAGGCAAGCACGCCTGGTAGAACTCAAAAGAAAAAGAAAGAAAGAAAGACAGACAGGCAGGCCGAAAGAAACAAAAACAGATGCCGGTGTTTATTTCTGTCGGATGCTCTACAGGTTTTACAGCCCTCTGAAGAACAAGCAGGATTAGATAGATAGATGATGGGGATAAAAGAACAGCCAATGAAAGTACAGCAATCCTGTTGAGCCCTCAAACGCACTTAATCTACAACAACCTGTGACCTACAAGTACTGTTTATTCCATATTTAACAAATCAAAAGCAATTCGTAAACCAATCCTTCCCCAAAGACCTAAAATGGGAAATGATTTGGGGGATTAAAACCCCACTGGATAAGTGGTCATGTGGACTGAATGCAACACAGAGCACAGAACTTTACTGTAATTAAATTATTATACTATTAATGATATTCATTGCATAAATTACATAGGATTAACAGATACAGGGTTGTTTATTAGATACAGGGGTGCTTTAAATGAGCATGTCTGGCTAATTTGAATGCAACTCAAGCATCAGTTCAGTCTCTGAAGGATTCTCACACTGACTGGTGGAATGAAAGTTCCTTTAACATACAATAATACCTCACAGAAGAGTTCATAACCCGTCAAACACAAATATCACCACATATGAGTTTTATAGATTTGGAATATTGGTTTCTGTAAATGCTCCGTCCAGTTTACTTATTTATTGTATGAATAATGCATTCAATTTCCATGGAAATGGCAACATCAGGGGCTGAAATGGCATTTGACATTTTCTGATGTAAACAAACTCGGCCACGATCATTGTGAGCTGAAGTGGCTGCAAAAAACCTACTGGAAGAAAATGCACCTCAGGATTTCACCAATCTATCATTAAAAATTAAATACAAATTAAATATCCTAAGCAAACAAAGAAAAGTCTTATTAAAAACAAACCCATGAGTACATTTAATGGACAAATTGAACAGTAATAAAAAGTTAAATATTTATAGAATAAATCAGAGCAAAACAAAGGACATGGGATTATTCTGGACTATATTAAACATGCACGCAGACAGCCTATCTTTAGATGTAAGTGCAAATTTTGCAAAAGCCACTAATGTTAATCTTGTCTTTGTATTATAGCCATATTAAAGAAAATCTTGACTTTCTCCTGAATGTCTATTCTGAACATCAGTAAATGCAAGACCTGACACCTTGACAGACGATAGGATGGCCATTTCGAAAGTCAAACGTCTGAAAAAAGCACGATTTTGCTGCATTGCTGTCATTAAAGGTGAGATACAAATGGTCAATAAACATTTTCAGTGCCTATTGTCATATGTTTTAGTTTACATCTTTAGGTTTGCCAGTGTTGTTTATTTCTTCTTCATTTAGGTAAATATGCTTGTCATGAATGATCACGTACTAACAGTGAAATGTTGCATTAATGGTTAGGTTCATGCGTTCTCATTCATATGTACACAATCTTGATAGTGTTTTATTTTGTATCACTGTATGGCAATAGGCCATAACCACATATCATATCGGCACATACTGTGCAGGGGTGGCTCGTATAAATGGGCTTGTGGAGCTAAGCCCTTCCCTTTTTCTAGATCAAGATTACAAGATCTTTCATTAAGAAGAATCTCCAACCAGTCTGTCTGGTCTCCAACCTATGTTTTGTCAAGATAACACACACAAGAAGTGACAGGTAATAATCTGATACCATGCATGAGATTATTTTTACAAAAATGGATATCAGCAAGAAGCAAGCTACCCAAGTTGTTTGTGCATGGTTTTGCAGCACAAAATAACAAAGAAAAGAATATAAATATATAATTATACTGCACTGTCATTGTACTGTCATTGGCTGTGGCCCGTTGTTGCACTCACTGTCAGTTGGTTTTCACACTACAGGACTTGCACTTACCGATAGATACAGATATTCAGCATGCTATATATGTGTTGGAATGTCTGTGAGGCATCTGTGAGTCTCTCAAATGGCGTCTTTGAACAATTCACACATGGAGATCAAGAGTCGATTTGTAAGTTCAAATTTGCCTCTGATCTGGTGATATGTCGCAGATTTCCAAAAACTGATGGGGTGTGGAAAAATCAGGATAAAATCATGTAGCTGAAGATGGAGCTGATTTATACTAGGCCAAGATTCACACAGTCTGTATGTGATTGTGTCAAATGCGTTATATTACATGTAGTGAAATGCCCTCTAGAATCATTCTCCATCTGGGCTAATTTTTTAAGCCTGTGTCGCTTAGTGGATTTACCCCTGTTAGCCTCACTCTCAGCATCCAGACCTGCCAGCCGCTCTTGGTCCAAGCCAGAGGCAGTTCATGCATGGATAAATCAGTACTTTGCAGAGGAGCTCCAGACTGAGGAATGGTGGATATTAATCACAGCCCTTGCATGGCCGAAGGGTGTTAGGTTCATTGTGCGTAACAGCCCCAAAAACACAATGTCTCTGAACAAAAACTTTTATAAAAACCTAAGAAAACTGAAGACCAAGCCATCAAAAGAAGCCACCCCAAGGTGCCCTTGCAAACGAGGGAAAACCAAAAAGTAAATTATGGTAGTGGTTAGTGCAAGGTAACTCTTTCCCGCATGGGATTAGAACAACACACCATTAAAGGAGCTCAAGACTCTGTTGTGTATGTTCAAGGTACATTCAAGGCAGTAGCACTTGGAATGAGATAACCCTCCACCATGAGGAATCAGCCACAACTGAGGCAGCCACAGGATGAGGCTGCAAACTCTGGAAAGTAAAGGTGCAGTTAAGGTGGTAACAGTTAGCACAAGCTAAAGCTCTGCAGTGAGATACTCGCTGTAGTGAAGAGAGCTTAAACTCAGGTGCAGGAGAAGACTCTTAGCTTAACTGCATTTAAGGCTCGAGCGGTTAGAACAAGTGGAAATCAGAGCAAGCTGCCATACAGGGATTTCAAGTTAGGCCTGCAAGCTCTGGAGAAGTGCCAGTAGCAGGCGTATAGCCATACTGTGCTCCAGGTAAGGCTTAAATCCTTACACCAGGCTCTACTTTAAATTCTCCACTTACCAAGTAAGCCACTATCAATTCTGACCAGATTCCAAGCCGTGCTCAATGGAGGGATGGTTTAAAATATAGCCCCATAGCTAGGCTCTAGCACTGCCCTGGATGTAAAAGTCAGTTTAAGGTACATATCAGACACATTCTGTCTGTTGTCATGTATGAAACTGGAGCACAAGCCACAGTTTAAAGACTGTGTGCTTGGTAAAACTCAAATTGCACTTCTCTTCCTCATGCATATGCAATAGTTTTTTTGAGGATTTTCCTCTGCCTTTTAAAATAAGGCATAATTTTGCATTGCTGTCTCAAAAGGCATGTTGTGGAGACTTCCATTAAAAGTGGCATAGGACACAGTGGGTAGATAGTGGCACAAGAATAACTCACTTTAAACTCAGCATCAGATATAGGGGGTTTTCACATTTAGTCTTCTTTAAAGGAACCGGACTCAGTCCTTTGGAGGCGGTCCAAAAAGTGGACCAACAGAAAGGGAACTCAGCTCTAGGTCCTATTCATTCATTTGTTTGTTCATTCATTCATTCATTCATTCATTTATTGTCATCTCATTTTTGCTTGTTCGAAGTATAATTGACAGTGAAATGGAGTAGTACCATGGTATGTTTATATGTTTTTTACAGTTCAATAAAAAAATTAATATTTTCGTTTCCCGAGGCTGTACCACGTGATCTACCTATGGCGAGGCTAGAGGGTGAACACTGTCGAAGCGAACCAGGAGCGCTTTGTGATCATAACGCGCGAGTTAAATGAACCGTGCCGCAGACTTAAAGCGAACAGGACTGAGACCACCTCCCGTTGTGGTCTCAGTTCAGTTTGCTTCGCTTCAAAGGGGTCTGACTTCGTTTGGCGTGTTCACATATATGCAAAAAAGATAAGATAAGATAAGGTAAGATAAACCTTTATTAGTCCCACAAGTGGGAAATTTCCATTGTTACGGCAGAAAGTGGACACGGGAGAATGCTGGCTAATCGATCTGAGTTCGCTTTAAAGGATGAAATGGACCAAGTGTGAAAACACCCATACTTGTATGAGTAAACTCAGCGTTATGCAGTTGCAATTTGTGTGTGTAGTTCATGTTACTGTTTCACAAACTCAGTTTTCTTAGCCACAGTATAATTTTCACCCTTGAAAAATGTGGGAAATAACTTTACATTAACACTGCTTTCTTCTCATTTAATTTTCTGTTTTGTCTTGAACTTGTTGACACTATGCCTTTTGCTTCAGTTTAAGATGTAAAGTGAAAGCATTCTGCCCATGTGTTATGTGCAAAACCGTTGCACAAGTCTGAGCATGCAGCTTATGTCCTGTGTGCTTGGTGAAACACAAAATGTGTTGATCTCTCTCTCAGCAGTCAAATGCTGGATGCTTTACAGCAATTATTTATATAAGAATAAAACCTTGAATCTCTAAAACAGTCTAGGCTGCTTTTAAGAACCCCCAACTTGAAACACCTACATGCATCCCTGCAAAAAAAAAAAAAGAAAAGATTTTTATGAAGAGATAATTTGGTCAAACACTGGCAGTGGGGACACTTCCCTCTCACTGTCTATAGACAGCTCTAGTGTAAAGAGCAATGAGTGGGGTTACATATGTCGATTGCACAGCTCTTCATGAGAGTCCACTGGGGTTATTTTCAACAAGGCCATCAGCAGCAATGTGTTTCTGGTACATGCACATATACAAACATATGGACAAATGGAGAGAGAGAGAGAGAGAGAGATAGAGAGAGAGAGAGATAGAGATAGATAGAGAGAGAGAGAGAGAGAGAGTATATGAGTCACATTACTACCTCAACAACCCAATCTAATAACAACCATATATAATTCATGCCGATTAGAACATGCACAGATTGAATTGGCAATCACACACTTTATCAGTCTGACCCTGTGTATTAACAAAAAAAATAAAAAATACCTGGAGTAGGATGGAGACCTCTTCACCCTTTTTCTCAGTCCCAAATGAACAGAATGAATGAGACAGTCCATGGAAGAGTGACATCATAAAAGGTCACCTGTCAGTTCCGGATGGATGGATGAAAGGGGGACCCTGAGAAATGAAAGTCCCCTTCTCCAGCCTCTGAACAGCAGGTCCAAATGAGGGAAATATCAAGTTTGTTCCACTCTCTCAGCCATTGTCATGCAGAGAGCACCGTCATGAATTTCAATGAGCCCATGTCAGTCACTAATGATTTCATTTTGTGTCAGATAACTTCAATAATTTTGCTTTTGAGTTGAACTTCATGCTTCAAAGTAAGAAAAAAGAGAGGTGAAAACAACCAAACGACAAAGATTTCTTGCAAAAAGATTTCTTTTTGTTAAAGGTTTGCAGGAGAAAAATACAGATTTTAACATTACTATATATCGAAATTTCTGTGGTAGTCTATGACTCTCAGTACATTTGCATGGTACTGCATAATACATACGTATTCCAAACAAAATACTGTGTTTTCAAAAACTTCCTCAAAATGTCCATGAAGAAATTTGTATTTATTTGTACATGTTTTTTTCTACTGTCTTTAATCTGCATGTCTGTTTCAAACAAATCAGCCGTAAAATGTTACTACAACATACAACATCTCTGTACCTCTCATGATTTGGTGTGATCTATTCTCAGAAAAATTACTTTTGTCCTTAAATAATAAAATAACGTTCAAATGGTCCTCTTTCACCTGCTGAAGAGGTCAAATCACTCAATCTCTCGCTACTTTGGCCAGTTCGCACATTCTGCTTGGTCTGCTTCTGCGACGGTCATATTACACACCGCAATGCAGTACATCTGGTTTGACTGTGCCTTTTAAACGATGTGTCTCTTGAGCATGCACTTAGTGGATGGGGCCAAGCTCAGTTTGGTGATATGCAACAGTTTTAGTACACTGAATGTTAAACATTGTGAGTGCATATTGTGGTCAGCTCTCGTACATACATCTGGCCACTTGCTGTCCATGTTATTACACTCATCAAACCTATTGATACCGTGAATGATCCACAACCAAAATGAAACCTACTCAATGGTGGTTATGTGGGGGTCATCTGGCCATTGATAAATAATGTAAAGATTGTAACAAATGTTGCAGAGAATCAGATGGACTACAGCCTGTAAGTGGAGTTGATGAACTGGACACTGAGTCTAGGTACAAGGCAAGTGTTACTGGGGTTGATAATTTCCTAACATTTAGTTGTTTGACTGTAATCGAGAGCTTAAATTTTAAGCAATCTGGCAGCTGTTGGATTGAAAGGCACAAAAAGGTTTAACAAAGTATAAACACCTGCAAGCAAGCAAAACATACTGCTTTGCTCTCATTGATTATAGAGGGTGTATGGTGAGGTATTGCTTTGAGAAAGTGTGAGATGGAGAGAGAAAACACCTAAAATAGTAGTGAGTGCATGAAACAAAGAATAACACTTTTCTTAGTGTAGATCACCATTACAATCAAATACAGTAATTAAAGTTTCACCCCCTAGCATGCATGAAATAGTTTACAAATTCATTTACGAGCTCAACAGATGTGACTTGAAATGCTATGGAATTTAGAAAACAACACTTGCCTCATTCATCTCATGTAATTGAAAATCTGTTCACAGAAAAAAACCTTTTAATCACTGTTCAGTCTACACTGATTTGGTCTCTGTGTGACGCTGTGTTTACTTTTTGTTCCAAGGTATGAAAAGGATCAGACTGGAGGGCTTTAATTGAAGGCCTGAAATATCTAAAGTGTATCCATCAATGAATGAATGAATGAATGAATAAATGAATAAATACATAAATAAATAAATAAATAAATAGATAGATAGATAAATAAATACATAAATAAATAGGATGGTAATAAATATCACTGCAGACACAGAATCTTAAAACAGAAAACAGAAACAAGAGGTGAGCTGAGCATGTTCTGAATCTGCACATCATTAGTTTAAGTGGCTAAATGAAGAAATTTAAGATGCTGCTGATGTTAATATGAAGGATCTCATTAAACATCAATTAACGATGCTTCCGTGTAAGGGTGAGCACCTGGGGCTATTTTTAACACATGCAACAAGATTTAATTGTTGACTATTAAATTAATTAGCTTTTCAAATTTCTAACCTAAAGGATGATCAGAGTAATTAGAAGATAAATGCCAGTCATGTGAATAACAGAAGATAACAACCAGTCACTTTCTCCCACTGTCCGATAAACACATTATCTTTTTTAACTGCCTCCACCACCGAACCCCTACAAGCTCACGTTCCACATAAGTGAGAGAGACCTTGTCATCCTGTCACTTCCTGACCTGTGTGGGGTGAAAATTGATCAATAAGATTCTTTGAAGTACACAGTAACACAAACCTGTTGAGGTTCAAATGGCTGGAACCATTTTTTAAAAATTTGAAATAAATATTTAAGTAACTATCAAGAAAGGTTTGAATCACATATTGATTTTTTATTATGGGGCATGAACATTCAGGAGTGAGCTGGCGGGGAAATAAATTGTCGTTGGATGGCACTGATGATAATTATGCAAAGACCAGAACCTTGTTAATCATTTATGAAGGCTCATTTGAATTCGAAGATGAAATGAAACCGCTTCATCTCTCCTGCAATGAAAAACAGCACCATTCTCACAGTAACAGGTCAAACAAATGCCAGCACAATCTGATAATCTGCCACATTGTACTGTTCGTTTAGTTTCTGACTGATGTTCTTTACACCCCTGGTTTGTATCTCTGCTTGTATACTTCTCATATAAAAGTCAAACTATAAAATGCCTATGCTCAAACATGACAAACACTACTATTAAAAACAGCGGGCCTAATGTACTAAGCTTTTTGCGTTTCAGACATGGATTGGATGCATTTTGCCCGCATGTTATGCATAAAACCGGTGCACATGCATAAACATGCAGTTTATGGATCGTGTGCTTAGTGTAAAGCAAAATGCACTTGTCTTCCTCATACATATGCGACTGGCGCACAAAAAGCAGAGCAATTACACGTGTGACTGATTACATATTCTGAGCTATTTACTAATTTAAGCATCTTGTGGCGAGCGATTTTCCTCCACTTTTTAAAATCAGGTGTAAAGTTACCTTAGAGTCTCAAAAGATAAGCTGTTCAGAGATTTCCTCTATCATCAACAGTGGACACAGTTGCTAGACAGAGGTTCAAGTTTCAAGTGCGTTTGAACACTGTTTAACATCTCAGATCATATGTTCATGTTTAAGAAGAGCAGTGGGAGTGCTCTATGTGAATTTTGTCAACGGGGGTAGTTTCTGGAGTAAAACAGCACCCCTGGAGCATGCTTTGGTAGGAAAGAATTTATCTACACCACTATCTTTGCCACTTATAACTTTGATTTATACACTTTTTAAACCCTGCAGTTAGCGGAGCAGGTTAAGTGCATTTTGCATACTAAGCTGTAGTCTTGAAACTAACATTAAATTTAGTCACATTGTTCTTGCATATCGCAGTCGCATAAAGGCATGTTTTGGGCTGCGCCTGCACTCATATGTACATACAACACTGCCAATTCACTGTGTTCCTTGTTTTAACAGACATAGGGAATCCATGCAAAACCGGGCTCTGCGAGTTGCTCATTGCAAAATATGTAATCAGCCGCATGTCTAATACCATCACCCACTCTTTGTACATTTGATTCGTCAAAAAAAATTCTCCAGTTATCAGATTATCAGATTTCTGGAAAAGTAAACATTATGAAAAATGTATTTTGGGAGGTCACATACTATAAGCAGCCACATTTACCAAGCCCATAAGTTACAACATTTATTCTACCTGCCCTGCCTTTTTCCCCTAATTTTCTCTCATTCTCAGATGTCATGAAAACTGTGAAACACACTTGGACACCTGGGAGTATTACCACATAATAAATAAATAAATGGAGCCTTTGAGCTTCTTTGCTTTCTATGTCCATTTTAACTCAAGTCTGCAGTGTCAGGCCACATCACTTTGAAGGGAAACCTGGGGATTCACATCAGGGCTAGCATTCCTAAAGCCTCAAAGTGTGAAAAATCACTCCCAACTGCCTATAAATTCTGACAGTGAAACAAATTCCTCTCTACTTTTACCTTTTGCATGTGTGTGTGGTATTCAGATAAGCTATATTAGGTTTTTGCAAAAAGAAACATTTATGACCAGCTGTTTCACCTGAGATTATACAGCTATTTACATATATAAAGCTGCTTTTTAGTGGACTTTATTGGGTAAATCTGCTTTTTTTGCACTAGAGCCATTCTAGCAGGCATATACAAATGGTCTTTTGGTTGGTTAGATTCTTGTGTTGATCTAGACATTGGCTCACAGGGAGCTAATTGATTATGAGAGCCGTGTATGTTATGGCAGGCATGTGACTGCAAAGCATGAAGGGGTGATTACCTGTGAGATTGTCTCCACGCATGATTGTGCCAAGGGTTTTACTTCTCTCTTAATCAGGTTGACCTCCAGAAGTGGTTCTCATATAGCCTGGTGGGTGAACTGATACAAGCTATTGTGCTGTGCCCATAATCTTCAGAATACACCTCCATTAAATTCCTTTTTGTATACATACTATGCTTGGTGTTTTAAATTTGTTATAAAAATGTACATATTTGTGGCCCTTATGCCTTACTATTTATGCTTCTCCAAAGGAAAAAAGGTAGGGCGCGTAGTGGTAAACAATATCCAGGGTCCAGTTGTTCAAAAGTAATCTGATCAGCCTGTGGATAATGGATTGGATCAAATCTTGAAAATGGGTTGTTCAGAACTAAAAACGGATTCTGATATCAGATTAGATCAGGCAATCCAGTCTTGGCTATAACCTGGATCAAACTGTCAGTTTGCGTTCTTCAACTTTTTAGTAGGATTAGGATAACTTTGATACAAAAAACTCTTGTTCTGATCCCAGCCATACGGTGGATTCTGGGTGGATTTAAGGAAAAAATTCAATTTAAATTTAAATAGGTCAACAAACAACATATATAACATGTAGAATATATACATCATGTCATATTTTAACCATTACAGCGATAACAAAGATAAAGTAGAAATTAGTCTGTTACACCTTTCAGTACAGTAAAGTAAAAAGTAATCCACCAAAATAATCCACCAAATAGCTGTCAAAATCAAACTAAAATTATTCAGTTCATTTGACACTTTATATTAATTACAATGACAAAATGAAAAAGCTTCTAACAATGGCATCCTTCATTGCATGTTCAGTCAATCTTGCAATCTGAAAGAAAGCTGGAGGTGTGTCTGAGTTTTTAACAGGCTCAGGTGCATCATAAACGTCATAAGAGGGACATTGTTCCTCTTGGTAGCAATATTGTGCAAGACAATACAGGTAAATATTATGCTGCATGCTCCTTGTGGTTCCACTTACGAGTAGTTAGGTCATGCAAAGCACCTCTTCAGAACTTAAATGCTGAATAACACATCTTGTTTTGCAATGAGTAGTGCTAAAGCATGTCTGCTCAGGTGTGTCATCAGCCATGGTAGGAGTGGATAGTCACTGTCTCCTAATATAATGCCATCTGGTCGGTTGGTTTGGAGCTCTCTGGTTAGAGGGCTTTCATTCATGTGGTCATGCATTCAGTCAGCATCGCCCACAAGTTGTATGTGTATACTCAACGCAACTTAGCATCCAAGTGCTAATATGATACAAATATGATACAACATTCAGAAAAAAATAAACAATAATAAAAAGAAACAGAATCACTGAATAAAGGATCATCCCCCTGTTTCAGTACATGAAATCAAATTACTACCATTAGTCTGTTATGATACTTTTCTACCAACACTGCACATCTACACTGTCCTCACTCTTCTTTACAGAACTGTTTAAGCTCAGTCAAATTGTTTTTTTTTTGGCCCGCCACCACCCCCCCTCTTCGGAGGACAACTTTATTTTTAATTTGTGGTTTCATTTAACAAAC
>JBBPCZ010000002.1:11475062-11487377 GCA_037974445.1 Brycinus macrolepidotus | reverse complement strand
AATTATTATTATTATTATTTTTTTTTTTTTTTTTTTTTGAAACCCTGCGGGACTTTGTTTTAGATTGTACTGCTCAAATAGAGAGATTCACTTGCTTTATAGCTAAAATGTTCAGCAAATAAAATGACTCGGGAGACAAAAAGAAGCTAATAGCCATAGTTGAGTCAGAGTTTCTGACAGAAATAAAGTAGCATGTGGTTGAGGCAGCAGGAGCGAACCTCAGAAAGATTACGATATCCTGGCTCTCAAATACTACATGCTGTGCTATGAGTTATACACAACATATCAACACTGATAGGGAATGATGTCTCTTCAGCACATTTTCAACACTGTAAAATAAAAACAAAATCCCTAACAAAATATTATAACAATATTATTTTTTTCCTATGTGACTGGAACAGGAACAAAGCATAATTATATTATTGTGAGAAAAATGACAGAATCAAAGCCTTGTGTTTGTGCACGTTTATCTATATGTCTGTTTGTATGCCTATATATCGATATGTCTGTCTATTTATCTATCTATCTGCATACACTATATAGACAATAGTGTGTGGACAAGTATGGTAATACTACAGTTGGATGCTTCTAACTTTATGGCAACAGTTTTTTTTTTTTTTTTTTTTTTTTTTACAGTGTCACTGTGTTCCTGTGGAGGAACTTCAGTGATCCTGACCTCAACCCAGCTGAACACTTTTGGGATGAACTGGAACGTCGATTGCAAACCAGGACATCCAAGATCAGAGTCTGACCTAACAAATGCTCTTTTGACTAAATGGGCACAAATTCTGACAGACACACTCCAAAATCTTGCGGAAAGCCTTCCCAGAACAGCAAAGGGTGTTAAAGCCAGAAAGGGGGAAAGTCTCTATAATATTGCCCTCTATGTAATTGTTTAAATACACTGAAGAACGTTGACTTTGTCTGCAAGCAATGAGAGTAAATAAGAGTACATATAAATACAGTACATTTTTTTGTACTAAATAGTGCTTACCGTCTGAGAGGATGAAAAACCTCCACATCCCACAATGACTTTGCAGCACTGAAAGAGGTCACTGATATTTAATGTAAACACATTCACTCCATATTGCAGTCTGACCTTGGATAGATTTGCCCTATTACTTCTAAAGCAGCAGTGCTGTTGAGCACATTATGACACAGAAATCATCGTTACTCCCTACATACTTAAAGACCTGTCAATCACAGCTTCACTCAGACAACCAGGCTTACCTCAGCCATTAACATCAGTATTCTATATGTTCCCTGCTGGGTCACAGCTGGCATACGGAGGCAACATCAGCATAGTGATAAAGAACTGTGATTGGATGGTTACTAAATAAGGTTGCATCTTTTAGTCACTGTGATGACAGCATCAGGTTATTATCAGGTACTGGAAGCTTTACAGTATGCCAGAGTGTATTCTTCTACAACAGTACTACAATTACTGAAAGATATATAGTATCATGGCCATACAAATTAATGAGAGAATTACCCACATGCTGTGCAATTGTGATTTGTGACCTGCTTAAAAACATATGGCAGTGAACTGTCCATAACAGATTATGCCTTTTAAAACCATGGTCATTAACCTAGCTGCATGGACAAAAATTGTGCACAGATGGCTCTCTATACTCACCAGCTGGATACACACTGCATCTTTACATGGTCACTGGAGAGTGGTTGCAAGGCTGTGCTTGTATGGACTGACCCTGCTGCCAGTCCTACATAAACAAAAGCATTCAGGCCTGTCGGGATGAGTTGTTGACTGCAATGGAAATGTCCAGTACAAACACTCTCTTCACTTCAAAGTTAACAATAATTATTTCTTTCTCCTGTAAAGTTGCCATTTTTTAAATATTTAAAAGTAAAAAAACAAGGTTATATATGTGCGTGGGTGTGTATAGATTTTCTTATTTATATGCAACCTTATTTTCAAAAAAGCTGTAATGCTGCACATGCAACAACATATAAATAACGTTTCTTAATGCAAAATTGAAAAGAATTAGAATCATCTACATTGCAAAGTATCATTAAGAGATTCAGAGAGCCTGTAGAAATCTCTATACAAAAAGGACAAGGCTGAAGATCAATATTGACTGGCCTGATTCTGTAGTGGAAATCATTGCATGGGCTTAGGGACGCCTGAGAAATAAACGTTGTCTGTGAACACAGTTTATCGCTCCACAAATGCAAGTTAAAACTCATGAAAAGAAGAAATCATATATAAACATGAACGAGAAAAGCTGGTGCTGCCTCTGGATCCAAACTCATTCGACTCACTTTGCCTGTTTGGACTGAGGCAAAGTGGAAAACTATCCTGGGGTCTGATTAATTAAAATATGAAATTGGATATCACATCCTCTGGGCTGAAGAGTAAAAGGATCATCTGGTTTGTTACCTGCACGCTGTTCAAAAGCTAGTATCTGTGATGGTATGGAGGCACATTAGTGCACATGGCATGGTTAGCTTGCGCATCTGCGAGAGCACCATTAATGCTAAATGATATAAACAGATTTGGAGCAACATATGCTGCAATCCAGACAATGTCTTTTTCATTCAAGACCCGAACTGCGGAGTAACTGAAATTCTACATCACATAGGAATGGGACAATATTTTACTTTCAAGTTCCCAAAGTTTACAGTGTGTTGTTAAAAGTAGAGGCAATGCAAAATAGTGGTAAACATGCTCCTGTCCCAACTTTTTATGAAATGTGTTGCTGGCATCAAATTCAAAATGAGCATATATTTTCCAAACAACAACAACAAAAAAAATCTGATATAAAAAAATAAAAAACATTTGATATGTATATACTATTTTCAATTAAGTATAGGTGTTACACAGTGTCACAACTTTTTTGTGGGGTTCTATACAATCTGCAATGCCTAATTAATCATCTGATACACAATACACACTATCCTGTATTAACCAGAGGGTATGCTCTGACTTGCTTTCTTGCGGCTAGGGACTGCTGGTGTGTGTTTGTGTGCTTGATTACTGTATGTGGGGTGCTCTGCGTGTTCTATCTGGCTTCTCTGTTGTGTGATGATCAAAAGCACAATATTGTGCATGTAAGAGTCTTGCTGCCTGACTGGCTAAGTGGCTGGACTAATGAATTGCACCCCATTGAGCATTGCCCCATTACTGAGGATGCCTTCACATGGCAGAGCTCTAATGTGACATAAAGCTGTGCAGCTAATGGCTGTGTTGGAGGAGTGATCATTGGTTTGCATTAGAGTACAGTCACTACACTGCCACACATCTGCTGTGCCTGTCTACAGCAACCTACTGATCTGCCTGCTTGCATTACCGTGGAAACAAACCAGATTCTTTGTGTCAGAGACGACGGCTACATAGCAACCCCTCATTTAACACATCTGAGAGGCTCAGTAACCAACCCACAACCTGCCTCGGGCCACTGTGAATGTGTATCTGTGTATGTCCTGTACTTCTATGAAGTGAGAAATAACTGGCCAATATGTCCTCTATGTTCAGCATGCAGAATGTTTGCTGTTTAATGCAGCATAAAATCATTGTACTGGCATAAATATTTACAGTAATAGTCTCTACTCTTGTGGCAAGTCATAGATTTTAAAACATGGCTGCAAGAAATTGCTTCCACACCAGTCCTGAGCTGGGGCACTGGTGTTGATGCCTGGCTTACTATAAGTCCTGGCTTATCCATATATCCATCATATCCACAAAGGGCCAGTGTGGCTGTCAGCTTTTATTCAAAAAAGTAAGAACACATCTGATCAAGCAAAGTGTAAGGCCATCTGATTAAACAAGTGGAATTCAGTTTCATTCAGAATGAAAACCTGCAGCCACACTGCCGCTTTGTAAATAAGACTGGAAACCCCTGCTCTAGAATGGAGTCGTATGCCTTTATTTCTATTCACTGGATTGTAGGGACCCAAACCTTGAGAAAACAGCCCTAGGCAATTATTCCTTCTCCACCAAACTTTACAGTTTACACTATACATTTGAGCAAGTTGTGTTATCTTGGCTCCCACCAAAGCCAGATTTATCTGCCAAACTGGCAGAAGGTAAAGCATGCCAGAAGGTAAACCATGGGTTGGGCAGATCGAGTAGGGCAGATGTTTCACAAACTGACTTATGGGAAAGGTGGCTTCCTATGACAGTGCCAGCAACTGGTGAAATTGATGGGGGGTAAAATTTGATACAGAGAAACAAATGACTATAAATATAGTATATATGTTTATTTATTTATTTATATTCAATTTTGTGGCAGGAGAAAAACAAAAACATATTTTGAATGCATGTTAATGTGTAGAGAAGACAATGAGCAAATGCAAGGGATAAGGCAAACAGACAGAAAGAAACTGGTAGAGAGAGAGAGAGAGAGAGAGAGAGAGAGAGAGAGAGAAAGAAACATCTCACATATGTAATTAATGAAGAAAAGCTGTGGTCCTGCTTGGAGCTGACTGTTGTCTGTTCTTTATGCCAATCATGGCTGACTAATTTGAGAATAAAGAGGAGGTTTAATCAGCTAAACATAATAATTGGACGTATTTCGGGTAGAGAGGGCTGCCCCCTGTGTTTGTGTGCTTGGCCTCTGAGTGTAATGTGAGAAAGTGTATGTATGTGTGTGCTTGTGTGTGTGTGCGTGTCTGTGTGTATTTGTGTGTTTATGCCCGCAGTGGGCTCAGTCATGGATAAATTGGGTGGAAATTGCTATATGTCTTCAGTGCCAATTAGAGTCCCTCCTGTGGAGCAAAAGCAGGCATTAACTAATAAAGGGGAAATTTCCTTAGCAAATTACCATCGCCTTTTCACCCCCTCAGGCCAATAAATATCTATCATTATCTCTTTAGGGGCAGGTGGCAGACCGACAGGCATGCACTAGTTCCCAAGTAACCCAGCTTCGGTGGCAGTTCCAAAGCATCTCGAATCAATCATTCATAAATTTCTCAAAACATTTAAGTATGCATATCATGAACCCTGTCATGTGTGGTCTCTTTGGGTTTCTTTATTTTTCTAACACATCAAACTTGGCTTTCAGAGCTGTGGACTGAAAGCACTGGATGAGAAGGAGTCACAGCAATCTGAATGCCATGATTAGAGCCCAGTGTAATCACAGTGCTGTGCTGTTCAGTGCTTCTCCAGGGCTTTTACCCAGCATTACAGAGAACCTACCAGAGCAGGCTCATCAGAGCTGCAATCACTTTAGCTCCCAAAGTGATCACACTCATTATCTCTCGTAAGTCTGTTTACAAATGACAGGAGTATGTCCAGGCTTCCCACTGGGTGACTCTGGGTATTAGGAGTGTAATGATACACAGTCCACGATTCGAAGCACAATACTGAGTTCACAATATTTATAACGAATTTCGAATGAAAAAAAAAGATGATTGTGCCACAATGTACTAATGAAACATAGGGGAAGGGTAATGTATGACATGAAAGTACTGGACTGGGTTGTTAATTGGTGCTGGTTGAACACAATAAATAATGCAGACACATTAATTATCATAAGTAATAGGCTGCTTATTCTTCACAATGCATTGTCACATGTCTACAATACACATCATCAGATTTTTGCATTGCAAAATCACAAATTTTCGATGCATTGTTACACTCCACACATATTTATGGAGCTGTTCTAAAATGCAGTTTTTCAATTCTCTGTAAAAGCACGAATAGATATTAGTTTTGTTCTTTTGAATGATTTTTCTCAAAAAGTTTGAATTATGAGAACCTTTGTTTTTGCACATCATAGCACATCATAATTCAAACATGTATAATAATGAAAACAATTTGGAAACAACTACACTGAAAATTAAACAAGCAAATAGGCTTTTTACTGTTAACAACTCTTCATGCTGCTTGTAATTTGCAATAAAAATCATGACTACATGATATGTAGAAAAGGAAAAGATATGTGGTTCTCAAATAAGTCCTAAGTAACCCTCAGAGAGTGCATATTTTTGAGGACTGAGGATTGAGGATTTGAGGATTGATTTCAAAACCACTGCCTTTAACAAGATATAATATTTAAATCCAAAATGCACAAATTCTGCAGATCCTTTAGGGTCTTCTGATAATGACCCATATTACCATATGGTAACCAACCATGTCCCTTGCTTTTTCTAAATATAGTTTAATGTAGTACGTCAGCACTGTTCATGTTGTTCATGTTAGCACTCGCTCTCCAGTCCCTAAAAAACAACACATTTAAATATACACCTACTCAGCCTTGCCCTTTCATGTTGAAATTAAAAGTTAAAGTTAGTGTGTTAGTATGTCTTCCAACTGAGGCATAGTACAAGCAGTCAATCAGCACAGAGAGTTAATTTATATATATATCAGTCTTAAAAGCACAATAACAAAATAACTAAATAACTAAAGAGAGGTTAAAAACACTTCATTATAGATAATTTAGGACTGTTTTAGGACATAAAACTGCACAAACTGGACAAATAACTGGACCTTAGTGGAAAAAACTACAACAAAAATGCAGGATATGGGTATTTAATTCAGTCTGTATCAATGTGCTGAATGTGACTAACAGTGATTCATGAACCGAGAATCCTTTCTGCATGGATATGTGTCCTTAACTGTGTAATCAAAGTGACATTTGATGTAAGTCCTGATGCAAGAGTGTATTTCGGTTCAGCCAGACTACATTATAGTATTGGCAATGAGAGGCGTGAGTATGTCACTCTGTTTTGTGAGTGAGTGGTTAGAAACTACTGTTGGAGCTGCATGAGTGCACACCTTGAGCTGGAAATAAACAGAGCATATGGAGTGTGAGTCATCAATCAGCTACACACATCTAGATTGGAGTTTGGATGATGGATGTGTTGGTGGTGGTAGTTGTGGTGTATATGTGTGTTTGCATGTGTTTGTGTAAGGAGTAAGCTGAGCAAGAAGCTGTTGCACCATTTAAGGGCCTCTTTGCGGATCCACTGTTTAGTTCCTCACTCTCATAATAACTATATAACTCATATACTGTAATCTACCAGCATTTATACATAAATCTTATAAAAGTTTGCGATTTCACAATGCTAGTAGTTAATCTATCACTGCTTAATGTCTTACTCACAAGTGAAATATTTATTTTATAAGTCCACAAAATTCTAAAAAACAAAATGCATTACCATATTGTGATAAATTCCTGAATTTTGGTCTCTCAGCGAGATGTACATTGTTTCTTCACACTCCTGACTCATGACTGCTCGGCAGAGTCCAGCTCCAATCAAATCATCAAATTTGCAGATGACATAACGGTGGTGGATCTCATCAGTAACAACGACGTCTCAACCTACACGGAGGAGGTGACAAGACTGGCTGCCTGGTGTAAGGACAATAATCTCTTTCTCAGTGTCGACAAGACAAAGGAGATGATAACTGACTTCAGGAAATTCAGTTCTGCTCACCCACCACTCACCATCAACGGCACTGCTGTAGAGAGGGTCAAAAACACCAAGTTCCTGGGCATCCATATCACGGAAGACCTCTCTTGGACCCTCAACCCCACCTCTATAGCTAAGAGGCCCCGACAGTGCCTGCACTTTCTACGGAGACTGAAGAGAGCGAGCCTCCCCCCACCAATCCTCACCACATTCTATAGGAGTTCCATCTAAACTCTCCTCTCCAGTTGCATCACTGTCTGGTACAGGAACTGCACTGTTTTGGAATGTAACACACTGCAGCGGATAGTGAGAGCAGCTGCGAAGGTTATCGGTGTGCCCCTGCCCCCCCTGAAGGACATTTTCCAAACCTGCTGCTTTAAAGTGCATTGTACATTGTTTATGTACATGTATATGTATGTATATATTCATTTCTAATGTATAAATTAAATGAATTACTGAAAAATAAGTTTTAGAAATTACAGAATTGTTCAGTAGTGGTGAGAGGAACCAGATGTCCAAAGAGTTACCTCAGAGAGCCCGAATCAGGCCCACTCACACTTCTGTTCACCAGCGAACTTTCAAATTCAATGAAATTTGCCATGTTGGGTGAGTTTGCATTGCAAGCTTGTAGAGAAGAATTTCACATGCAGAGTTTAGAGTCGAGTTCAGCTATTCCAAGCAAGAAGCAGTCCCTCCTGGTTATAAATAAACATATGAAAGAAAGGCTGTATGATCAGTTGGGAGACTGCATTATTATCTTTGCCTTTGCCTATGTGGTTTTACTGTTTGTTATGAATGAGTTAGCCAGCTACCTAACAGATATGCTATGTAACCACACAGGTCACCCCGCTAACGCCAACTACAGATTTTTACTACAGATCAGTGTGTAGCCCTGTCTGTGCCAAGTAAATATTTACTTGATAAAATTATGTCCACTTTGGTGTTTTTACTGTTTATGGTGGATAACTTAAACATCTTGCTAATTGCCATTAGCTCCTTGGCTAACCACAGCTGCACAAACCCACTGCTGACAGCTTCGCTGATTATTTACATTTTTTGCTACAGATCAGTGTGTAGCACTTTACTCTTTTAAGTATACAATTGCATGGTATAATTCTGTTCACTTTTTAGCCAGCTTGCTTACTGCACCAACATTTTTTCATCATCTTCCAGCCCAGCCTTGGCCACATCCATTTCACAAAGCCACATGAACTCCAAATGTCCAGTGCAACTTCAGCATCACATAAAATAATTATGACTATGCTGCTAGATGCAATAGTTCTGAGATAAACTTTTGATCTAAAACATATTATTATTTGTTGTATTGTTTTTATTTGATCTCAAATGTATTCTTATGTATAATTATTTTGTGTATATGTACTTATGTATATAACTTTGTGCTGCTCCAGGGAAATATGACTACATTGACCAGCTGTCAAATACAGCTTATACAGCCAACGCTTAATTGCGTTGAAGATGAAAAAAAGTTGTAAAAAAGCATTGCCCTTAAGTTTTCTAATGTACAGGCTAGCCTATCAGTAATATATAGGATATGATATCAGTAAAGTGTGCTATCCCGAGGGCAAGTAGTTGTTATTATTATTTTCATTCTTTTGCATGCTTAATTAAGGACACTAGCATTTTGGCTGCATAGAAAGCACAGATTTGCAAAAATTACAAAATCTGTGTTTCTATGCAGCCAAAATGCTAGTGTCCTTAATTAAGGCATTTTCCCCTCATGGTCAAGGCACTATGTCTTTGTCAGAATGCACCTCCCCTTAGGGGAGGACACAGAGGTTTTCTTCGCCAGTGTGTCCCCCACTTTGCTGGCAGGGGTTATAGTATTACTATAATGAAAATATTCTGGCAGGGATGCACAGCCTAGGCTGACCCTGCTCACATTAACAATCCAAATATTCTTCACCTTTGGGGAATTTAAAAGCATGGGGAATTTTAAGATGACTTATGCAATGTGTGTGTGTGTGTATGTATGTGTGTGTGTGTGGGTGTGTGTGTGTGTGTGTGTGTGTGTGTGTGAGAGAGAGAGAGAGAGAGCATGCCTGTCACAGTTATATCTCACATGACCAGTTGTAAATAACCTATGCCCTTTAGTTTATATACTAATTATACACTAGGCTCAAAAATTACACATCTAATAACTAGTAACAGAGCTTACAATCTCACTAGAATAGAACTGATAATAGAAAGGGTTAAATGCTCTGAAGCAGTCACATATGAACCTAAGGTCACTATCCACAATGGTAACTGTCTATGGGGTACATGAAAATATAAGTATTAATTAAACAGCATTGCCATTTGTCAGTATATAAATATAATAAGATCATTAACATAGACTAGAGCCACACACTGATAGAGAATTGCCAGATGTGTAAATAGGATTCAAAGTGGCAGAGGAACTAGAGACATCACTGTTTTTACTTCACTGAAGGAAAATCAACATGTGTTTCATTGATTTTTGTCCATGTCCTCAGCTCTGTCAACCATGTAAATCATAGAAAGTATCCTCAGGAAAGTGGATATACCAGAGCATCTAATCGTTCTAATGAGGAACATTTTCCTTGATTCGTGAGTCCTAGCAAAAAATGGACAAATACGCAGGTTCCACATTGGCAAAAGAGTAGGCGGCATACTATATAAGAGAGTGATTACTGGTGGAAGAAACATCAATAATCTTCGATATGTAGAAATCTGGAAGACCTAAAGGCCCTTATGAGGAAAGTTAAAGAACAGAGTGAAAAGATGAGACTTCAGCAAATACGAAGAAAACACAGGTTATGACAACAATAAAGACCGCTTACTTAACTACCAATGTTGACAATGTAGAAGTGGACAGCTTTTGTCTACTTGGATCAATTGTTAACAACAAAGGATCCAGCAGTCAAGAAATACGACACAGATTGGCACTCAGCAGAACAGGGATGAAGGAGCCTGGAAAGATCTTTAAATGTAATGATGTGTCTCTACGAAACAAAGATCAGAATTGTCTAGGCTATCTTTTCTATATTTCTTCATAGATGTGAAGGCTGGACAACAAAAAGGAGAGACAGGCAAAGTATTGATGCATTTGAACTTTTGGCTGGAAAAGACTTTAAAGAGATACATGTATGGCAAAGAAAACAAACAAATGGATCCGTGACCAAATGAAGACTCAACCACAAATCCCAGATAACCAAACTAAATCTTATTTTGGAAGTATTTTGAGAAGAATCAACTAATCAGAAAAGATAATTACACTTGGAACTAAGAATACACTAAAAATAAAATAGTAAGGGGATGGCCTGTACCAAGTTGGATGGAGGCAATCAGAAGAATCATGAACAAGCCATTAAGATGCCTGAAGAGTAAAACAGAAATACATTTTTGAGAAATACTATTTGGTAGAAACTGACGTGATTACACTTACACTATAAGGACAAAAGTATTGGGACTCCTGACCATTACATCAACAGGGACTTTTATGACATTGTATTCAAATACATAGACTTTAATACGGAGTTGGTCCCCCCTTTGCAGCTGTAACAGTTTCCACTCTTCTTGGAAGACTTTCCACAAGATTTTGGAGTTTCTGTGGGAATTTGTGCCCATTCATTCTTTAGAGCATTTATGAGGTTCATGCACTGATGTTGGACGAGAAGGCCTGGCTCCCAATCTCCGTTCCAGTCCATCCCAAAGGTGTTGGATGGGGTTGAAGTCAGGGCTCTTTGCGGCTAGTCAGGTTCTTCCACACTGAACTCATCCAACCACGTCTATATGGACCTTGCTTTGTGCGCTGGGGCACAGTCATGCTGGAATAGAAAATTTTCTTCCCCAAACTGTGTCCACAAAGTTTGAAGCATGGCATTATCCAAAATGTCTTAGTATGCTGAAACATTAAGATTGTGCTTCACTGGAGGTAATGGGCCTAGCCCAAAGCCTGAAAAACAAGTGTGTCCCAATACATTTGTCCATATAGTGTATAATGCAATTGCACAAATAATAATAATAATAATAAGAAGAAGAATATTTTTTTCTATGTGTGATATTAAAACATTACTAAAACATGATTAGACACTTTATGTCAGGAATAATGATAAATGCCCTGAGCAAATCCTTATTAGTGTTTATTAATATTCAGTAATTTTTTAAAGATGGTAGTAATACATTACCAAGATATGGTAGATTTTAACTTGAAGTGTATGTCCTAGTTTATTTGTGTCCATAATTTATAACTTCTATTTATACTTTACAATTTATAACTATACACAAGTATGTAATACTTAATACATAATTACTTACTTGTTTACTTCCATACTTTCATTAGAGAATTACAATTCAGGGAAAAAGCACCATGTATAAACAATGCCTCATAAAGATAAAGGCAAAACGAGTGCCTTTAAGTAGTCTAGATTAGGGATGTATTTTAAAATAAGATACCAAATACCCTAACTGTAAGTACATCAAAATAAACTTCGAAATACAGCAGCCACACCATGTCTCAAAATAAAATTCTGTTTTTTTTTTATACATTTTAAAATGACTAAAAATACTTTTCCATCACTTTGCAAACCTTCTATCTACTGGCCTATTTGATCTATCCCTTCTCCACCATACTGACTCAGTGGACACAGTTTGAGAGCAACTTTTCTCTGCCTAATGAGGCATGCCATAAATCTGACATATGCACCAGTCATCAGATTAAATATTTTGATCTGCCTGTTACATCCCAGACCACCCACATATCCCTGTGATCACCCAAATGAAGGTTAGTTTTAAAGTAACTAACAGTCTGTTAATGACTTACATTAGTATCATAATTGAGTTACTTGGTGTTTGGGCCTACTTTGCATCAGTAACACTGACTCTATGACAGTGGTGGAATGTAACAAAGTATTTGTACTTCGTTACTGTACTTAAGTACATTTTTACGTATCTGTACTTTAC
>JBBPCZ010000002.1:11452966-11465147 GCA_037974445.1 Brycinus macrolepidotus | reverse complement strand
GTGTGTGTGTGTGTATGTGTGTGTGTGTGTGTGTGTGTGTGTGTGTGAGTGTTTATTCTGGAGGCAGGATCAGACATATTTGTTTCATCTAAGATGGTGTGTTTTAGTGACAGTCTGCAGTAGAGATGAGTCAGAAAGCATTCAGCAGTATTATTTCCTGTCTAATTCATACTGTAACACAGGCACTTACACTTTCATGGTCTATAGTAAAGCTGAAAGATTTAAGAGAGGTAATGATTTAAGTAGTTAGGCCTGATAAGGGCATCAATCCACAATAGCTGCTCTGTCAATAAACAGATGGGAGTGAAAAGTCAGATTATCTCTTTCCAGGGATGATGACTGCAAGGTGTTGATATGTTTAGAAGATTGTTTGCATGTACAGTATGTATGTTTATGTATGTATGTATTTTTTTGTATATATTATGTTTGGGCTTTCCTGACCAAATGACATATTTTGTTGATTTTTTTAAGTGAATAGAGGTAAACACAATCTTTGTAGTACACAGCATAATTTTCTGCCAATCTTTATGCACAGTTATTTTATTGCTAATCACCTTAAAAATACTGAAAATAATATAAATTGTGGCGTATTCAAAAAGCTGAACACCCTTCTAGCCATAAAGTCTTGGAAATGAATGATCTTGTTATTTAACTGACTTATTAGGATGGGTTACACAGGTCAAGAATTGTCATTAGGAATTGACAGGTGATGATATTGTAATAAATTTTAAATATAATAACTTTTCTGACTTCTCAGACCTTTCACCAACACTCAAACAGCAAAGGGTTCCTCAAAACAGCTGACTGGGTATTTGAAAATGAAGCTAAATGAGGCCTATAAAGCAGGGGAAGGCTTTTAAAAGATATCAAAGCACTTCCAGGCTGCAATTTTGACTGTCACAAATGTCATTAAGAAATGGCAGTTAATGGGAACTGTGGAAAGTCAAGGCACCATCTGGAAGACCAAGCAAACTCTCACATAAAACTGTTTTTATGCTGGCCAAAAAGGCAAAGCAAAACACCTTTATGACAGTAAAGAACGTCCAGGAAAGGTTAACTGACATAGGAATGGTTAGTGTTACTGGTCTATTCAAGATAGCGAATTGTTTTGGGCTGTTAATTTGCATAGCAAATTTTTGCTCCTCAGCAGTTCCACTTCTTAATCCGTATATCCATGAGATCAGTGGCACTAAATCTGCAGCTCAGTGGTGATCACATGTGCATGCACAAAAAAGCTTTGGAGAACACTTTTGCACATGCCACAATCACTGTTTTTTTCTGTTTTTACCTTAATCAAAAAGAGAGTGTGCATTAACATTTTGTACAGTATGTATGCGTGTATGTGTCTTTTTATATTTGTGGAATATTCAGGCATACACGGACCAAGCAAATATGGATGCGGACATATCTACATTTCTTGTTAAATGTGCAATGCACACCCACAATGAGGAATAAAAAGAAAGAGGAGTACAGGTTATTGTGCCAGGTGTGGCATTTCCAGCACTGCTATTTTGTGGCCTTTACTGATTCCACCTGAACTGTTATTACTTTTCTTCTCCTGGCAGGTATACATACATCCACTTCTGCACACATTGTGCAGTGAGGCTTTGAACAGTGAGCTGGAACCTCTTCCCAACTCCAGTTGAGGAGACAGGGGTGAGCAAGCGATCTGGGCTGGCATCCAGGCTTCTCAACTGGGGCACGGAGGCTCACTCTCAGCCCCAGAGCCCCTGGAGCTTCAGCCTTCTGCTGTTTATGCTAGGGCTCCCAGCAGCTCTGACAGGGGCCTGCTCCATCCATCTGGCGAGGAATCAGAGACCTGACCCACCGCTAGGCTCGCCGTGGTACCATCACAGTAGAATAAGAGAGCAAGAGAGGAACAGAGAAAAGAACAGAGGTTCAGGAGATAAATAGCTACTGGATTCACCATTAGTTAAAGAAACCCAGAGCAAGCGATGGTACAGTTTACATAACATCTCATATTTAAACTTTGTACATTTTAAACTGTGTGAACATTTCATACCGAGTGGACCAATGGAAGTAGTCCAAAATGACTTGGAATAAAATCTTGTTACATTGACCTACAAGCTTAATGAAGCCTGAAAGACAGATAGATAGACAGACAGACAGACAGATGGACAGATAGATAGATAGATAGATAGATAGATAGATTGATTGATTGATTGATTGATTGATCCAAATGCCCTGCACATTCTTGACACCTATGATTTGCAAAAGATTTTAGTGCAGGAGAGAAAAATACTGTATGTCCACAAGCAAACAGCCAGCTCTCATGGACCAGTGGACAAAACTCATGGAGCGCTTTCCAGAATTATTAATGCCAACTGGCAGCTCCCTGATATTATGGCATAGTCACTGTAATACAGGCACTCAGCTACAGATTGTGCGCTCACACCTCTCTAGATAGATCACTATTCCAGACCGCCTCCAGGAGAAAGAGCTGACAGCATTGCAGGGGCTCCCCATCTAAAGCCAAAGCCAGGAAGTGGAAGGCCCTGATTGGATTGTGGGAATCTAGGCCAAATCGTCAGGCTGCATAAGTGAAACAGATAGGGAGAAAAGGAATGACTTGGAGCGGAGAAGAAACGCTCCAGCTCCCTCAGTCTGCAGCTTTCATCACTGTCTCCTCTCCTTATTGATTTGGCCAATCACAGCACATAGCAGGCAACTGGGGGATCCTTACACTTCTAGTGTGTGATTTTGTGGTGTGGTGGGTGTGCTGAGCAAATGTATGCAATCTTTACTTCAGTGCACTTCTAGAGATTAAATGCATACACATACACATGCACACATACACACACACACACACACACACACACACATACGCACACACTATATTCTCCCATTAAATATGGCTGATGGAAAACCACATCATAATCTGCCTTGTAGATCATGAACATTTCAAGAACAAATGATCCAAAAATAGCTCATTACAAAAAGATGCATATAACAATGTTTATTACTTCCGTAATAACATGACCGTTTTGGAGGCTTTTATGACAATCACTGTATGCTCACGCTGCTGTAATCTCTTCTGCAGGGATAATTGAGGGGTGAGTTCACACAGTTCCCAACACTGCAATTATTACAGGCACCTTGCTATCATATTTATGTGTTAATACAGCAAAACGTTTTAAAAAAATATATTGTGCCTATCTGGCCATTCACAATTCAGTTTTGCCTCAGAGCAGTATAAAGTGCAATGTATACTCTGTTTTGAAAAGACAGCTCATCCAATCAGGAGTAAAAAGATAAGAGTGAGGGCAGCAGTGAAAATTTATAACAGTTCAGTTCTGCTTCCTGTACCAGCTGGTGAACAGATGGAAACAGGCATGCCCAGTAAAAAGCTAACCAGTCAGAAACCTTCACACTGGGGGCGTTGTCTTAAAGAAACCAATCCTAGAAAGGCTGTAGCATATTTCTCAATTATTAGCACAGACAATGCAGTAATATAATGTAGGCATGTGTTAAGGGAAATATAATGATAGTTTGACACTGCTCCTAAGAATAATTAAAAGATAAAGACAAGGACAATGGGATGAGTCTGAAGAACAAGAGCTGGGGCACAGAAGAGAGAAGAGAAATAAAAGGAAAAATACACAAAAAAGAGCTAGGATTGTGTTGCAGGAGAGCTCGTCAACACCAAGTGAGACACATTTCAACAATGGCTCCTTACAGGAGGAGTGAAAGTTGCAGGCTAACACAATTTGAGTAGTTGCTACATACAGCAGCTGCAGAAGTTTACTGGCTGAACAGTGGCAATCGTTCAAATATATCCCCCTCAAAAGGTCAGAATATAGGACAGTTGTATGAAAATGAGCTTGCTTGACATTTGCTTGAGATGCACTTATGGAATGACAGACCACAAGCAGTGTTAAAGAGCCTGTCTGACAGAGAGTCCAGATGAAAACTGTCATATTCCTTTTGTTTGTGCTTGTTTGACATCCACTGTTAATGCACTTGGTGTGCTTACAAGTAACATAGTCTGTACATTTACATGCTTGTGTATTTCTGTGAGTGTGCATTTAAGCTCATGTACAAACTCACTCCCACGCCAAAATGCACTATATCCTTTCATGTTGCGGCTCTGAAGCCATAGATCAGGGCAGAGCTCATCCGGGATCGGCTCTATATCAAAGGCTCCATGATCTGGTTACTGCATACTGTGTCCATCACCAAGAGGAGGCCTGCACCTGCCATCGCCAGTGTGAAACAGGTGCTGCTCTGGGAGGGGGGAGTGTGTGCCTGTGTTTTGTGTGTGCGCGCATGTGTGTGTGTTTATTTTTGTCTATTTTGAGATAAAAATGTTCTGTAAACATTACAATCACAGATGTTTTGCTTTCTTTTTTTTACAATTATAAAGTAATTTTCAAACTAAAAACGCAAAAACATTTTCTCTAGCTTCTAAAGTTCATCCTGGGGTTAGATTCAGGGGTAATCTTGGAAAATGTTTACTATATATAGGAACTTACATGCACTGTGAGAAAAAAGATACTGTACACGTACATTTTGTCTTCTGAGGTGCGAAGAATGGAAATGTACCCTCAAAGGAACAGCACAGTTCTTACGGTCCAGTTGTGTTCCGTTAATTAATTGTAAGGGTTCACTACAGGCACTTTCCCAGGAAATGGGTGCATATTGTCATATTTTTCAACTGTAAAAATAAAATGAGAATCAAAACAGAACTTAAAAAAATTAAACTGCTTAAAGCAAGGAGTGTCAAAGTATATCATACAATTTTGTTCCCTTACTAAAGGTGCTAAAGACACACCCTTTGTGACACATTTGTACGCAAAAAGGTACAGTACCTTTTTTCTGGGAGTATAAGTGTCCAAAGACACCCATATAGTGTATGGAGCTACTTTAAGGTAAAGTAAAGTGGCCCCATACAGTCACATGTGAACACGCCACAGCACAGCACACAGTGTGAACAATGTGAAATTCTTTCTCTGCATTTAACCCATTCACCAAGTGAAGCAGGGAGCGGTGTGTGGGGGCAGTACTTTGCTCAAGGGTACCTCAGTGGTGCCACTAGCAGTCCTGGGATTCAAACCCACAACTTTCTGATCGCAGGGACAACTCCCTAACCACTAGGCCACCAGCTGACCCAAAAAGGTGCACACTTTGCTGATGCAGACATTCACACACATTTTTTATAAGTTAAAGGACTACTAATACAATGCGGCAATCTCAAGCAGCTGAGCCTATAGGTCTCCAAGAAATATAGTCAGGCAACAGCTAGAAAGGTATAAAGTTCTCTGGCTGTGGAGCAGTGGAACTGCATTGTGTGGAGTGACTGAGCACCACTGCCAGTGAAGATAACTGATTCATTAATGTCACTGATTTCAGGAGAAACACTGGATGAGCAGGCATTAACAAATTTTGGACATAATGGGCATGTTTCCTAGACTAGGATTATCCCTAGTCCCAGAATTTCAATGGAGAATATCCATTCAGAATTCTGTGTAGTCCAGGACTGGGCTTAATCCTTGTCTGGAAAACTGTCCTGTAGTGTAATTTAACGACAAGAAAATAGCATACACAGTTCCAAGCATATTTAAGCATATATTACCATAAAGATTTTCTTTAAAAACATGGTGAAGACTTCATTATGAGTCATGTTTAACTTCCAAACAAATGGAAAAAGTCCAGCACCATGGACAGTACAACTCTGTTCAGCACCACGGACAGCACCCCACTGTCAAACACGCCATCTGGAAGGGAAGGTCCAGTACATCCAAGGGAAAGGAAACCAGTAAGCCAGATGTAACCAGTTTCATAACTACAGATGATGTTCGTCAGGGGCTCATTAAACACTTTTTTCAAATCATTGCCTAATACCTTGACATAATTCTGAGCCTGGGTATCTCATCGGACTTCCAACATAATAACCCCATGCATGTTCACAAATTATAATAATGTTGTTATGTAAGGCTATTAAGTTTTAAATAACTTCCTTTAATTAAATTAAACAATCATAGCAGAAATTATGGGTTTGCTCTCAATAACCATTTGTCAATTATTTGGATAAATACAACATATATCTCTACATGACCAGGAGCATTTCCAGAAGCAGGATCTCCCAATGTACTGCTTGTTCGTACTACAAATTTCCTGAAAAAATATATTATGCAGTGTGTCTTTACAATTAAAAAATTTAATAATCAAATTTATCTTACTCAGATAGTAGTTCAGTGTCATTTACTACTCAATCAAAGTAGCTTTATTATGAATCCTGGCAAACTTCCTTCAGATGAACTCCATGAGAGAACAGGCCACTATGCAGTGAAGTGAATATGCTATAAAAATGAAACTTGGCAGAGGTCGATTTTTAGTGTTTGTGAAATTTGGCTTGAAGAGTAATACTGGTGAGGTGCAGGTGGTCCAGGCTTCCATACCTCACTCCTGATAACTCAGTCAGTTTGCAGTTGCATGTTGTTAATCTTTGGCTATAAAGCTTGGGAAGTGAAGGGGTTAAGAACATGCTGAACTGAAACAACATTTGAAGACATTTGTCATTAAGAATGAGTTTTTTGGCATTGAGAAGAAGGATCCTTCTGACAGACTCAAAAATGAGTTGAGAAAGGGCATCTTTGCTTTGCACACTGTGACAAACATGCCATGGTAGAACGTCTAAAACGGACAATATGAAAATATAATCTGTTAATCTATTAGAATGGTTTAGCTAGCCTTGGTGGAAACAGCATTTATGATCTGCAGCTGTGCTGCTCTTACTGGCATCAAATGGACGAGTAGTGTGTGGACAAGAATGGTATAAATGGATACTGTCGGTTTCGTAGATATTGCAGCTTTTCAGGAACTTTAGAAAGCAGCTGGTGGCTTCTTTAACTCAATTTTTCACAGATTTGTGCAACATGGATTAGTGGAGCATTTGTCTCCACCAAGCAGCTGAGTAGTTGTCAGAGTCTGTTGATAGAGAGCAGTGAGCATGCAGGTGTGCATGAGTCATGTCTGACAGCTCCTACTCAGTAAAGGGGATTCCAGACTGCACTGGGGAGTGGAGACTGGAGCGCACCACCACTTTCCCTCTCTCCCTATACTGCCAGCAAACCAGCGGGCTGCTAATTAAAGAGGCGCCTCTTTGGCTTTGGTTTGCCACAAACACATATGTTGTTGATTGGCTACCTTTCAGGTGTTGCGAGTGTGTCTGTGAGTGTGTGTGTGTGTCTGTCTGTGTGTGATCATGTTTGTATGTAATGTGTGTAATGGAGTGGGAGGGAGATGGAGGCATGTGAGCACACATAGTGGTTGATACCATATGTCCTCAACCACGGGGGGAGCCAGAGTTTACAAGGTATGGTCTTGCAGCCGGTTTAGTAGTGGTACTGCCCACAGGTCTAGGTTAAGTATGAACAAGCATGTACAAAAACTTGAAAATTGGTAGGGACACACGGATAGGGTGGAATGTGTAGGTAGGAGGTAAAACAGAAATTATAATATCGTTAACAAACTACAGTAGAGGTAGGACGGGGAAAACAATTAAAGCAGTACATCATAGGGTCTTGGTTCAATTCTAAAAGTTACTAAAACTAAAGGATTTATTCTGAATGGCATTATTTACATCAGATCTGATCTATTCTATTTACTTACATGTAGAGATCAATAACAGTGTACAGGAGGCATCCAGGTGTGATTCAAACTATCCATGCGAGAACATGTTTAACAACTTTTTTTTCTCGTCACATCTTAAAAATCACAGAATATGATATGTCTTGGACAAAAAAAATGATATAAACAATACCTTTCCTATTTGCCTCATCATTTTACATTTCTGTTTATATCATCCCCCTCCCATCCCCCTTTTTGCTTTGTTTTCCTACCCCTAAAGAATGGCAGTTGTTTATTTGTATTTGCTTTTGTTTCAGTTGAATCAATAAAAAGTAATTCACAAAAATAAAGAAGTAAACAACACCTTCTCGATGACGAGACCATCATATGAATCAATAGAATGAATAAAGAAAAATTGTCCCTTTTTTAGCTGCAATTAAAGGCGTAACTGTTTGTAAGGATATTTCAGCTCTACACCTAAAGAATGGGTTTGTATTTAAAAGGGTTAAACTTTTTAAATGCTTTACAGAAAATGATCTAATTAGAATTTCTTTTCTTTGCGGTATAGCTTAACAAGCTTAGAGGGTTTAATTAACCACCAACATGATTAAGAAATGATCAGATAACAGTAACATGAACAGAACAGCCAATAGTGAGACTCTCTCTTTTTAAGAGAGCTAGCTACAATCAATAGCCTCCATTAGTTTAGAAACAAAGCCGTGCTGTGTTGCAGCCCAGTCTTTGAGCACAGGGTGGGCGTGTGTGTGTTTGGGGGAAGGGACAAAAGTTGTACCTGTCTGTGATTTTTTTTTTTTTGCCACAAGCAAACTATCTTATTTTCAGTCCACACCACATTCAGCGGGCATGGTCAGGAAATTCAAATGAAGATGCCTCCAAAAAAACAACTTTTGCTGAAGTAACAATGGTCAATTATGCAATGTAGCTGCCTATGTAAAAGTTACTAAAGGCGAGGCAGAAAGTTGTCTGATGTCTGTGGTCTGTTGTATACGCCAACAACAGCCTCCCCTTCTATTTCTACATATCATGGTCTATAACTCGAGAAACAAGTATGCCTGTTGAGATTTTAGTGGCCTTTAAATAAATATATTGGTTCTATTCAAAATAGATAGAGCTTTTGTTTTGCTTCAAAGGCCAAGATGTAATGTTTCTGAGAAACAATAAGTGTTACAGTTTTGATCAGTTGCATACATTATATTGATTTGTATATTGTAAAAATGGTGTTTAAACTTAAAATATTAGTGTCTAGGCTGCCTTGACATTTTGAGTTCATAAAATACCATTTTTTATAGTGCAGTCATTTTATTTATTTCGCATGCTGCATTCTAGAAATGACTGCATTGTGAAAGTAAGAATTTGATTAATGGAGTTATTATAAAGAGTTGGATTATGAACATTATGATGTGAGATTATGATGTGACAGGCAAATGAGGTAGGGCATGGTGCCCAAGCTTGAAATTTTCAGGGGGCCTAAGATTCCTACCAGTGATTCTGACAGAGCACAAAGATGTACTGCACAGCCCAGTACACAGCCTGCAGAGCTCTAGCACTATTTAATATCAGCAAAAGCACTACATGTTTTGAGTTTGGGATTTGGATGCCTTACTGAATCTTTTTCCATGTACCTTCATCAATACTGATTATGTTGATTATGTTGTTGCTCTTCTGCCACGTATTATCATTATTCTTTTACTTCTTCTTAATCATCATCATCGATTTCTTCTTCTCCTTCTTCTTTCTTTCCACACTCTTACTGTTCACTTTGTTCTTTGCCATTGTTGTTCTTAGTATACATATTTTTCTTCTCCTCCTCCTCCTTCCTTTCCTTCTTTTCCTTCTCCTTTTCTACTTCATTTTCTCCTCCTCCTCCTCATCCTTCTGGTTCTTTTTTTTCTTCTTCTTCAATTTAGCTAATTTGCCTTCACTTTCTAATTCAGGACCATGAACAGCACCATCACTTCCTGCTTCAATACCACTACCATTTCCATTCACTTTATAATACAGTTTGCCGGAATGGGGCCAAACAAATTTTCTTAACATTAAACAATTAATTTGTATGTACATTAAACAATAATTCTGCCAAGCTGGGCATTGGATTAACTCTTTCAAAATGAAACAGAATTAAAAACTGAGCATTATATGTATGATTTATTGTAGCGCTGATGATTTCACTGTGTATAATTACTACAGATAATGGCCCTTAAGAAACACAGATATGTGAGGTATTGCTTCAGTGGTTGAGGTAAGTGAGTCAGATTCTTCCTTCTCTCCCTGGCTATCTCGCATTCATTTATCTACTCACTGATCTGCTTATTCATTTAGCACAAGCCCCAGCGGCTGTACAGGGACCCCGAGACACACACAGCACACTCACAGCACATTTAATTAGCAAACCCCTGCAATACCCATACTAGAACTGATTCAAATCAAAATTTTAAGAAAATAAAATAAAAGAAATAAACACTTTCGGGGGAAACATGAAAATATTACTGAATATAATCAGTTTGAAATGGTATTTCTCACTCAGAGTCTTAATGTCAAAGACAATTTATGTAAATTATCATGGTCCAGCTACACGTAATGATTGCGATGCTGGCACTCAACAGTTTTTTTTTCCCCCTCTGGGCATAAATTCAGCTCATTAACTGGAGTTCAGCCACACAAAATCTTCAGAATGTTTTAGCTTGAAGTTAAATCTAATGGGGCTACAACAAGGGAAAAAGTAGGAAACCCCCAGATCCATTTTATAAAAAAAAAAAAAAAAAAAAAAAAAAAGGGCAAGAGACCTTGAAGGTGTTTTTCAAACCCTGCTGGGCTACTCAGCAGATGTTTGTTGCTATGACAATAAGAGGTGAAACAGAGGTTGATTTTTTTTCAGTGCAGTGGACGGAGAGCAAGGCTCCCTGGGATCTTTAAATTGATTCTCCACATTACCATATTGTGCTTAAGCACAGTCTTCAATCATTGTCACTGTTATTGAAAAATTGTATGAAATACACAATATCAATAGCTCTTTTTCTCACATCTCTTCATGAATTTCCCGTGCTTTCACACAGGAATTAAATACTGTAGCATGTTTATGCAAATACTCAGTACCAGTGCTTCATTTGGGAATGTAGCGAGGAAGCCTTGCCTGTACAATGCTTTTCTGTTCCTTTTTATTACTTTCACATGCAATCATCAGTATTCTCGTTATGTACACTCAAATATGAAAAACGTACCAGTCAGTGATCATTAATATCAAACATGTATCATTGCTGCGTGAACAAAACCTTGTAACTTCACTTAAACTGAGTTTCAGCATCACTTGAGCTAACACTAAAAATCCTCTTTACAGCCAGATATACATATTGTCTGATTTACCTTAAGGTATTATTGGTAAATGACTGATGAGGTGGATTTTAAGTGAACCAAAGTGGCCAAAACATTACAGATAGCTCAACTACCATGTGCCAAGACAGCAGTGTGGGCTTTCACATCACTTTTCATCCACTGGATCATACAACACCTAACACTGCGTATCTTTCTTACTCTTGGGAACAGAATGGACAGCCTGAACCCCCAAGTAATATAGCAGTTCAACACAGTGTTAGTTTTCACGATGCAAATCTAGTCAGAAAACATTTTGATTGAGTTCTTCTCATCCTACTCATTTCTAAATCCAGTTGACTGGTTCTTTGCAGCATGGAGATGAAGAACATTGACCTACGCAACTATTTTTTTCTGGTGTTTTTATAGCAACAGACATTTTGCAGTGATGCTAAAGCAATCAGTGGGCCGCACTGTACAGTGGGCCACAGTCCCAATGAGGTAAAGAAATGTGCATACTGACACAAATCTTTATCATTTTGATAGTCTTGTTTAAAGTTCATTAAGGAATGTGTATATATATATATATATATATATATATATATATATGTTTGCTAAATGGTAAAATAATATATTTAAAGCATCAAAATACATCTAAATTCAAATTTGGAGTCAAAAATGGAATTGCTAAAACTTAAATTTAGAGTACAAAGGGGAAACATGACAATATTTTATCATTATCATGCTACATTTTGTGATTGTGATACAAATGTGCTTTTCCGAGCAGGTTGAGGATAGTGTCAGTACTTGAAGCACACAGGCCAACTGCATGTTTTACTGCAAAGAGTGCATTAATAGTCCTGTTTAAATAGATGCAGCAGTATGTGATGTTAAATAATAATTTTTCGACTCAGGTCACAATGTGTCTCCCTACTCTGGGGAGATTCCTGCCCAAGCTGGACTGGATTACTCCAGCTCCACCCTGGCACTGCCCTCTTTTCATCATGCACACCTGCAGGTCATTTCTGGACTCATTATTACTTGTACACAAACCCCTCATTTTAACTTTGCTCCTTGTTAAGTGTCTGTGTTTTTCCACTGTTCCTTTGTTCAGTGTTTTTGACCCCTCCTTATTTTTGTGTAATGGATTTGTCTAGTGTTTGCCTGCCTGCCCACTATACACACCCAGAGTTACACACACACACACACACACACACACACACACACACACACACACACACACACACACACACACACACACACA
>JBBPCZ010000002.1:11401168-11426798 GCA_037974445.1 Brycinus macrolepidotus | reverse complement strand
CACCAAACTCATCCAACCATGTCTTTATGGACCTCGCTTTGTGCACTGGGGCACAGTCATGCTGGAATAGAAAAGGGGCCTTCACCAAATTGTGTCAAAGTTGGAAGCATGGTGTTGTCCAAAATGTCTTGGTGTGCTGAAACGTTAAGATTACCCTTCACTGGAAGTAAGGGGTCTAGTCCAAAACCTGAAAAACAGGTGTGTCCCAATACTTTTGTCCACACAGAGTGCACCATTCTTCACAGCAGCCTGCTATATATGTAATACAGTAGGTTACAGCAGGATTTCTACTATAAGTTTAGTCAGTTCTACAGTACAAACCAATGGATGAAATAACTTTTTTATCTATTTATTAATAGGCTTGCAGTATATTTCATTAAGTTTTATATCCCTATTTGAGCAATTTAGACCAACGTGTTATGAAGTGCAATGGTTTGGCCATCCCTTACAAAGCACAATATGGTAAGAAACATATGGCAAATGCTCTCTGCAGTGTTACTTATGCTACCCAGTGCTAATTTGTGGTCCGAAACAAGCAACAGAGCGAATTCCTTCACTATGATGCACAGGTGAAATAAGAGCACTTTGAGTAAATGCCAAAAGTAACACTGATTAAAGTGAGCAAAATGCTTGCAGCTAGAGTGTGTGTACGTGCACAGATGCTGAGCGAGCTGCATGAGTGTGTCCTCCCTGCCTGCACATCCCAGAGGGAAGGCTGCACAGTGCTAATGGAAAAGCGCTGTCTGAACAGGTCCTCCATCTCTATCTCTATCTCTCTCCCTTTCTCCTGTAGGTTTTGATGGTATGAGGCGTTCAGTGATGATAATTGGCTCAGATTCCCAGCTGCTTCCAGCAGCATTAAATATGAATAGAGGCTCATGTAGACTTGTCTACACTAGAGGATTTATGGGCTGAGACTTATTCTTTTTTCTGAAGTACCATCAGTGTGCCTCAGAGCAGCATAATGAAGCAGGCCCTGAATCAGACCCTGTCATAGTTCTGCTCTCTCCACTAACCAGAGGAGAATCAAGCTAAGGAAGCTAACAGAACAATGCAGGTTATACCTCTCCAGGTCATGTGATTGCATTTTTTCAGATGTAATTAAGATTCACATGGAATTAGTAGTTTGTTATCAATGTCTAAAGATCTGTAGGTGCTCTGCAATTATCGAAGATAATGTTATGCTAGATGATTTATGAAAGAGTGGGAGAGAGAAATCAATGCGATTTGCTTGGCTGAAACCCACTGCTGTGGTAAAGAGCCGTCTGCTCAAACTAGGACAAGTCACGATTAAAAGCTCCACTAACATATTTCAGCCCTCTTACATAGGGCCAATCCACCTAACAGGCCGCGTGTGTCCGCAGTGCTAGCATAACCCAGCCTGTTGAAATGAGAATGTGTGTGTGTGTGTGTGTGTGTGTGTGTGTGTGTGTGTTTGAGAGGGGGAGAGAGCGGGAGAGACAGAGAGAGAGAGAGAGAGAGAGAGAGAGAGAGAGAGAGAGAGATAGAGATCAAGATGTTATAAAACCAGGCTGAGTAACACGAGAGGTCCTTTATGGAATCAAAGCATGAGCCGTTTTTCTGCTCATCTGTGGCTTGCATTCTGAAATATTCACAGAAAGTTAATACATGAAATTGCTGTAAATGCATTGCTCAATGCCTGATCTTAGGAGAGCTCCGAGATCAGGTTTTGGCCTAAAATGTGTATTTTTAAATCCACTCGTGAGACAGAAGAGAGGCACATGAAGGGTGTTGTAAGGCAAAATACCACCAAAAGAAAAGAAGAGCTTAGTTTAAGCTACATCTTAGTGATTGAATTCTGAAAAAAACATATAATTGCCATATAAATAATTATAATTACAATTATAGATGCACTGATTATTCATTTTATTTCCAGCCTAACTGACCGATAACCTTTTTTTGGTTTAGATTTTTAGTAGCTTTTTTTTAATGTGAAGCCCAAGTTGTGTGGCCTTAAACACATTAAATGCAGTAGCACATTTCCAGTACTTCCTCTTAGTCATGAAATAATAACATATTTGTTCTTTAATGTCCCTAACCTAAAAAAATCAGTTGCCTGTCTAAAAAAAATATGAAATCAAATAAAAAGCTGCAAAGTAAGAGGGGAGTGGTTATTCGGCTTAATTATGCTGTGCCATTTTATTGGTGGTATAGCAGCAGCATTCAGATACAGTGGAAATGGTATGTGCATGCAACTTATATCAAAAAATTGCAACATAGATTTGTCAAGATCAAAATAACAAATGTACCGAGTGCTGATTTAATGCTTGGAGCAAAAATCTGCCGATTCTGATCTTGGCTGATTCGGATTGTGCATTCTTAATTACAGCTCAATCATCTTGGTTTGTTCATTGCATGGAACTAACAAAGTACAAGACTAATTAGCTACCTTGCTTCCTAGCTGTTGATACATGGTAAATTACAACAGATACGAGCTGTATCTAACTGCTGTAACACTCTTAGAGTGCAGGGGTGATTAGCATATGTGTTTTTTGGCTTAAACACAGCTTGTAGAATCGTAAATTGTCTATTAAAGGGAAATACATCACTACGAGAGATAAGATGCAAGTGCATGTGGAGCCACAAGAAAATGCTGTTTGTTTGCCACGTCATCTTAAGATATATACTCAGATGGGGTTTTTTTGTTCCCTGAAGTTACTGTTACAACAGAAACTCTACATAACTGGATGAATTAGCAATATACCTTGGAGGTTGATAGTTCATGCAATAAGGAATAGAACAGAAGTTGCTCTTCTAGCCAAGTGTCTTCGATCATCAGTCCTTTCCCTGGCTTTTACTGCCTGCTAGAGAGGCTCTTGATGGAGTTCAGCTGTCTGCTTTGTGACCATTCCACTCCCATGCTTCTCTGAGTGCTTGCTCATGCTTCTTCAGTGACGAGCTCAGACAGCAGCATCAGCTGTAGCCTTGATTGTCAGAACACAGCATCTTGCACCACTGAACTGGAATGAGGCTACCCATTTCAGAGCACAGGGAACATGATTCAAATGCAGGTCAATTATGACAAGGCTGGATTTACTGCTGCTAGTCCAGCCTTTCACAGCACCAATCAATGCCATCAATCAACACCCCCCTCCACTCAATTCCACTATGAAATAAGAGTGTATCCAGGGGAATGAAGGCGGTCAGAATCAAGATTAGTTTATCTGTTACTGTGTGTTCAGTATGCATCCCATGCCATTGTGTTCTTTTAGTCAGCAACTGGCATCTATCATCTAGCAATGGAGTAGATTACAGGTGGGACTGTGCACCTGTAGATCATAACTGAAGAGCTGCAACAAAATTGCAGAAAAATTAAGTGTTTTGAGGTAAAATTGGTGCATATTGTATGTTGGAGAGTGAAAGCTCTCCAGGAAAAACGATCTTCATTTGGTTCTTTGTTGTTGACTATGGGTTGTCTGTAACACTGCAGTCCCAAATGTCTGCTACAGAAAGGACTAAATGGGCAGCGGAGGAGATGAAAGACTGCAGTATGCTGGGAGCAGCAGGGTAGAGCTGGGGCTTTTGGAGTGTTCTGGCAGGCAGTTCGCATCAAGCAGGCGCTGAAGCGGGTTTGCCCAAGCTCAGAGTGAGTAGTAATGTTTGAGTTAATGCATCCAGACGCCCACATCATTAACAAAGAGTCTTCTGCTGCTGGAGGGACTCAGTGCAGCTCTCTCTCTCAGAGAACTACACCAAACCTCTTTGCTTGTGTGCATGTATGTTAGAGAGGGAAAGAGAGTGGTAGAAAGTAAGGCACATCGACAGGGAATGGGGGACATAGCTTTTTGGGTACAGAGATGCCTGAGAATGGTGAGAAAAAACATTGGAGGACAAATCCTATTTATCGCTCTCCAGCCATAAGCAAACCTCATCGCCATTTTTCCTTTTCAAACTCCATTTCTCCATCAAAAGTCAGGGCTGCATGCTCAAAAGCTTGTTAGTCCCCAGCAGTCATATGACTCATGGAGCACTCTAAAACCAGCTGAACAGAAGGAGATGTATCTGAGTAATGTCTAGACATGGCCTGGTCATCTAATGACCAGGCTTGATTGACATTTTGGTCTGCCACGTCATTATAACATGAGGAAATAGAAATGAGTAAAAGGGGCTCTACATTATAGCTTGTACAACTCCAAATCAGATAAAGTTGGGACGGTATGGAAATCGCAAATAAAACTGCAGACAGTCTGAACCCATGATATTTCATGATATATCTTTATTTTAACCACTTTTGGAGTTTATAGAACAAACGTTTTGTTGTTTGAGAGACTTATGCAGATGCTAACTGAATCACTTTTCACTGATTTGACCGACTGTCAGTCATACTAGACGTTTCGGCTTACATCACCTTGTAAATTGGGCAAGACTGAGGCTGGTCTGGACGATGGGCAAGACCGAGCCTGGCCTGCTTGAAGTCAACTATCTGATTTGATCAAAATGTGCTTCCAATATCTAAAGTTCACCAAAGTTCAGCATGACACAAAGTTACACAGAAAATGTAATTTCTCTGGACACCTGAGATACCAAATTACTCATTGTACTGGATTCGGTTGTCTTGGATTAGGTTGCCTGGCTTGGATTTGGCTGTCTGTCCAGGAAGGCAAACTGTTCTATTCCTAGGCACAAAATGGTTCAGATTAGGGGTCAAAACAGGATTCCTGTCCCAGTAAGTTTTCAACACCACCACCCCTCCTACTGAGACTTTATCCGCTTTCCCAAAACTGTAGATGAGTTTTGCCTCTGATGTTTCATTCACACCCTAGGACAAATTTACATTGAGAAATGCCATTGTTCTTAACTCTGTAATTTATTTGATACTGGTACATTACTGATAGGACAAAAAGATTAAGCTAATTAGAAAGAAATGTATTTAGGTTCTAATGCGTTGTGTAAGTTCAGAAAGAGGCCAATATCATTATGCATCTCTCAGTGAAAATAGGTAGGACTATATTAGCATAGTTACTGCATTTGCAGTTGTCCTCATCTCTCTTCCTTTCTCTCTCTCTCTCTCTCTCTCTCTCTCTCTCTCTCTCTGGAACAGCTAAGTTTGTCCAGGTGCATGTCTTCAGTTGTCCTGCATCAGTCAGTCCTTTATATATTATTTACTTACGATTAAATTTTGATGAGCACAAGCTCACAGTCTACCTCTCACACTCTGTGATGTGTATGTGTATGTGTGTGTACTGCTCTGCTCTAAAGATTAATATCCAGGGGCCTGGCATGTAAGCTGAGTGAGTGGGTCTGGGATTGCGTGTGTTAGAATGTATGTGGTCTCTGTCTGACAGTAGCACTTAAAATGTGTTGTTGAAGGGTGTGTAAGTGTATGTCAAGTTATTTTGCCTCAGGGTGTGTGTGTGTGTGTGTGTGTGTTTAATCCCTAGTGTGCTTTGCGGTAGGGTTGAGGTGAAGCGAGCATTCAGAACTCCAGCTGTAACCCATTGGGAGGTGCCCTCACCAGTGGCCCCTCTCTCTCTTGTGGTGCGCTGGGGTGGCAGTGGCAGTAAAAAAAATAAACCAGTGGGCTGGTTGTTGGCCAAAATTTTATCAGCCCACTGGGAAGATGCCTGTATGCCAGTTTAGGAAATCAAACCCAACTAAATACATAGACATCATATTGACAACTTAGCAATATGAATACTAGACTATACAGCAATGTTAATCCACCTAGCTACTTATAGTCAGCATTATATATATTATTGCATATTCAGGGTATAAGTGTTCTAGACTGCCCTGCTCATGTCTAACTCTTCTGTCTCCTGTAGGGAAGTAAAGGGCAGCCCAAATTAGGGATCAGTCCTGCTAGCTAGATAGCGAGACCCCGTTCTTGATGTAATGCTTACATTCATCTGGTGACCTACTGGTGTGCGCGAGCAACATTATCAAATCAAGTGAACGAGAAGAAAGATATCCGTCTGCTGGTAGCTAATAAAGTGAAACCTTTAAGTGGATTTGGACAGAGGATGAACTTTCCTTATCATACATTTCTTGGTGGTGTACCTTGCCTCCAAGTTTGGGTTATTTTTCCAAACATATTTTCACACATACACCAATTGCAGTGTGCTTTATTTTCAGTTGTAATATAGCTAAAATGTGCCCACAAATGTATCGTTTGTCTTGCGAGGGTTGCCATGATTTGCCAGTCATAAGCTTGCAATACATGGCTGTGCAAATACTGCAGAGTATGTATATGCATGTAATTGGAAGGAAAAATATAGACTTGTGGTTGATAAAGTGCTTGTCCATTCATTTGTCCTTAACATTATATTATTCATCAACAAAATGGTAATATATTTCATCATAGTTTTTATTTTCATCATGGCATTTTAACACTGATTGTTGAATAACAGCAAAAAAGTAAAGACATGAACAGGAAAATACACATCTTTGTTCAGATGTTGTCCAGCCCATTGGTTTTCTTTTGGCAAAGGTGGGCATCTGAAGGATTTTAATAGCTAGGATTAGCCATCAGTAATACTCGTACATCATTGCTGGAGTTAGACAAAATTAAATTGTTATTTTATTGTAATTAAAGCTATTAGTTATGCACCCAAAGGACCAGCTGAGCATACACATGAATTTCATCTTAGCTGTTGTTGACAAGAGTGATTTATTAGTAAGACTGGGTCCTGATTGATTGGGAGGGTGTCAGTTTTCTGTCGTTGCTAACCTTAGCAGCCACTGGTTTTGCGCTCCATTGACACAGTCACTGGTTTCTTCAAATATGTGAATGTTGTGGCAATGGCTGCAGATTGTCATTGATACATTAACCAGCAAGCTATCGCTACCTAGTTTGATGTCTTTGTAACATGCTCAGTTGGTCCCTGTTTTTGTGGAAGCTTGCAACCAGTTGGCTAGGTAGTAGTTACACTTGGAACATAATTTGTGTTAACATTTATCAGAAGCAAGGAACATACTGTTAGTTAGCAATAGTTAGCTTACCTGGCTAATTAGCTACTGATAAGTCTTTATGCCAGTGAAATTTTCAGACAGCTCTCAGTTTTTATTGTAATCTTTCCCTCTGTATTCACTATCACACAGTTTAGTTGATTTTTTAAATTGAAATGAATTGTATAAATGTAATAGTTCAGTTGTCAACAAAATTCAGTTGTCTCCCAGCTCAGTGTTCTTTTAGCCGGGTTAAATAGTCAGCTCATCTTATGAACGTGCCAGTGAGCATAGTGTCTTCTGACAGCACATTTTACTTTTTGTTTGCATATGAAGCAACATTTCTGAGACAGGTGGATATGTATTTCCTGTGTGTTTATATGTGTGTGTGTTTGGGGGTAGGGCTTTTTGCAAGAGCCACTGTCCCCCGCCCGAGCATCTATGAATATCACAGCCGAGCCTAGTGCACGCAATGTTTCTATTAAGTTATTTATAACTTAGTCAAAATACTGCTTTGTCACTTCTTGACCTGACCTGCCCGGACCTGTGATATTTTCGAGTAAGCTTACCCAAAGTGACCTGACCCACCAGGCAACGCATGGGTCTAGTGGGTTTTTTCTCTCTCTCTCTCTCTCTCTCTCTCTCTCTCTCTCTCTCTCTCTCACACTCACACACACACACATACACACACACACACACACACACACACAAAACCTTTTGCTCTCTCTCCGTTTCTGTTAATCCCCCCCTTTCCCCCTCAGCTTGAATAAACTCTGTCATTCGTTGGCTTTGTAAAAGGATTTACTAGGTGGTGCCAATATGATGCCCACTACTCCATGTGAGTCCTGCTGGGCTATTGGTCTCTGGCTGTGCTGGACACCACTCTGTCTTCATCTCTTTTCATCTCCTCCCGACACTTCCATTCAGCAACACTCTACAGTTCACAACCAGCCATGCCTACATTCTCACCAACATCAATTGTTTCTGTCGTAAAACACAACCCCAAAATAATGTCTTTAAACCGGACAGAGGTTTTAGCAAAGCTGTGGAGTATGCACAGAGAAGATTAGATCACACAGCAGAAATCGCTGCTTTTTGGCAGTGGGGCTTAACAGTTATTCAACAATATTGATAATGTCACCAGTAAACAAAACTGTCGATTCTCAAGCATGGTCAATAAAGGGTTGCTTTTCCTACACCTTAGAATGAGACATGGTAAAACCAGCTCAGGTTGTGTGGACTCAACACTTAATAATAAGTGTGCTCACAAACAACACTTGTTGATTTAGACATCATGGAGAATATATATATATATGTGTGTGTGTGTGTGTGTGTGTGTGTGTGCTTATTTAAGTCAAACTAAATAAATGATATATAATTTATTTAAGTCAAACTAAATAAATTATATATCATTTCCTTTTTTCAGTTTACATTTTTGATTAATGTTCTCTGTGTGGTGAAAATTAAAGCATCCAGAAGTGACGCAACATGTGTTAAATGTACTCAGTGACACATTATTTATTAGAGTGCACATGCTGGTGTTCTGACAAATCAAGCTAGTCCTTGGGGATGCAGGTCGCACTTTAAGTGATGTGTCAGGGTGAACTTACGTTACCCTTACAAACAACGCTAAAGCTCACCATGTTAAATTACTAACATTAGTCACTGGAATATTCTAAACTGCATTGGTTCTGTTCATTAAATGTATTTAGTGGCTACTTTGAAAAACCAGTAGCCTATCCTGTCACAGTGTTAAATTATTTAACTACAACAAAAAAAACTAGTTAATTAGCTTAAAATACAACTCAGTCTGTAAATATTTCACATGATACAGTGCCATCAGTTCTTGCTGGAAATCTGTTCACACACAGCTCAGATTCTGACATTCTGGAAAAGTCAGTGCATTAACAATAATTGCTCATTAATTTTTTGTCAGTTATTTCACATAAAATATCAACTATGAAAACTTTTTGGTAGATTAAAAACATAACAGAGATTTTAAGTTAATATTAGGTAACTATGGTTACATTTTTTGTTCCATTTTTATTTGGAGCAAAATAGAGTTATTGAGTTGCCCCTGCAATCAGAAGGCTGTGAGTTCGAATCCCAGGACTGCTAGTGGCACCACTGAGGTACCCTTGAGCAAGGTACCATCCCCAAACGCTGCAGCTCAAGCCACCCCGCGTTGGTGGCAGCCCACTGCTTCACTTGGTGAATGGGTTAAATGCAGAGAAAGAATTTCCCATTGTTCACACTGTGCTGTGGTGTTTTCACGCATGACTATAAGAGGCCACTTTACTTTATTTTTTATTTCCCTGACCCGGTCTGGAGCCCTGTTAAAATGCTGCACAATTTAGAACAATTCACCTTTACCATCTCCCATTCATCTAAAGGACTTTAGGGAGGTAAAGGTTTAGGGAAAGTGAGATAAGGCCAGATAACTCTAGAGCCATGTATGGAGACAGAGATTATTATTTTATATGAATGTGATGGCAGAGTGTGAGAGAGTAGCCAAAAGTGAGGAGAGAATGAAATATGTGTGTGAAAGAACAGAGTGAGAAGAAGTAAAGGAGGTTTGCAAGTAAAAAGAAAATGAAGAAGGGAAAATAATATTAAGTTACATACACATCAAGACCCAGCAGGTTTCCATGGATATGTTTGGGGAAAGGCACAAGAGGAAAAGATTGGGATGGAGTGGTGGAGTATGTTCAGGGTATCTGCTGCACACAGAATGTCAGAGAAAGAAGAACAATATATTGACTTTACCTCTTTTCTACTGTGTCATACACACACGCGCTCACGTACGCGCACACACACACACACACACACACACACACACACACTTCAAGCTATCTCTCAAAGCTGAGTACAAAATTTGAACAAGTATGTGATCTATAGAGCTATTGATGCTGATGTTTCTTATAGTGGCAGTGAAGGCTGAAGGTGTGGGTTTTTGTCCCGGGATCAACCTGGCTGATGGTGCAGTCAGGCCAGATGCCAGATCTACCTACAGAATTTCAAGGCTGGACAAACCTTAGTGTTAGAGTACTGATAGAATAATGTACTTCTGTAGTCCCAAGCTAGCAAGCAGGTGGTCATTGCAGATAGCACTGGCCGTGCTATTGCTTGTGTTTGTTTCAGCACAGCTTCAGACATTTCAACATACCAAGTATAGAGAGCATTTGGTTAGCTAACCCTTGCATACATTAACTTCAGTAAAGCGACCCATGAACATCAATTGACCCATCTATGCTCTGCCCACTTATGCCTTCTTTGGTAGCTACTGTTACAAAGGAGAAACTTCACCAACCATTGACAAGCATTGTATTGAACATAGCACTCAACTTAGGTTTTGTCAAAATACTTCATATTATTCACATTAGATTGCTGTGGAGTTTGTTTCTTGCTACATAATGTTGTGTTTCATTGTTGAAAATGCTACTGAGCTGGCTTGTGTCTAGTCAGGCTTCACACAACAATGGCATAAATTACTCTTTGGCTCAATTGCTCAACACAAGACTACAACAATGTGACCTTCCATACACCCCCCAAAGACTTATGATTTGATAACTGACTCCAGACTGCAGTTTTATTGTTGTTTTTTGAGAAAAATTGGGCTGTGTGCTACAATGTCTCAGTAGGTCAAACGGCATTTTTGTTAATATGCTGTTTAGTTCATGTAGTCCTGAAAGATCAGCTACAAACGAAAGCTCTAGTGGGTGGAGCATGATTCAGCTGTTGAAGAGCTGGTGACATGGCAGTCAGCAAAAGTCCTGCCCACTATAACTCCCTTAATCATGACTGGCAACACACACACATGCACGTATGCAATTAGAGGTGTCAATGGTACTTGAAGCACACAATTTCACATTTGAATTGGGTGAGTCATTTCATTCATCAAAAGAGCATTCTGCTTCGTTTGAATAGTCTTGTGTGTGTTGGCTTTTGTTTGAGAAGACAGTTACTATAACATATCAGTGCTAAAAGATTAGCTGTTAAAATTCACTTTTATGTGAAGCTTTCATATGGGTGACATGGAGACACAGTGTGTGTTTCCTAGGTTTTTGCTACTGATACCCATCGTAAAGCAAGATATTCAGCAATGGTTGTTGTGTATGTGACTCTTCTTTTAAAATGCAATGCATCTAGAAACAGGAATGTGTAACAGAAAGTGTTTTAAATCAGAGGTGCTGAGATTTTAAGCAGCATTTATGTGACGTATGCAGTGGTATCATGCAAAATAATTAGCCTTTTTTTTTTTTTTTTGGATAATTTACATCAGAATATTTCATAACATGCTGTACATAAAGTAGCATGAAACTGCATGCTCATGTAAGTGCCTAATTGATACACACCATGCTCCTCGTTTGTCTCTGATGTCTCACTCGAGATAAACTTTATGCAAATGACCTGTGTAACAACAAATAAGATTGTGGTGTGGTAACTGACTGTCTTTCGCACAGTCCAACACTGAGATTCAACACTCAAATAAACACTGAGTGGCAAATGTAATGGTTGAAAAATAAACATGTGTAACCTATTCTAAACAAGCGGCAATAATGCATTAGACTAACTTAAGTTTGAAAAACAATGTTAGGCTGCTTGGACAGAGATCTAGCCTTTTTCCACACACTTTTAATATGGCCACGTCAAATTGCTTGCGTTTTAGTGACACGCCCTTAAAATAAATAAATGCAGCATTAAGTTAAACAATGCATGCCACAGCAGATTATGCAGAAATAAAAAAAATAAAATAAATGTACTAACTCCATCTTACTGCAGTCCTTTTATTTTGTACTTTTAATGCAGAAATAGCATTTGTTCTTACTACAGTGCGATGTTATGTTTACAGTTTTATTAAATGTTGTGACATTAAGGCTTGTCACAGGCATTTAGGTTAAGTTAATCGTATATTTTGTGTGTATGTTGCATTTATACAGTGACTCAATAAAGGTTAAATGTATTGCCTGCCTCTACATATTATTGCAGGAGCCTGTTAGCCTGGTATCTATATTTCCAGTTACAGAGAATACAAGACATGAAAGCTTAGAATTTCATGTTGGTAAAAGGTGGTTTATGCTGGTTAGGGCTGGTTTAGTTGGTCACCCAGCATGATCAGCATCCAAAGCAAAGCATATGCTGGTTTTACTGGTGACCATGCAGGAATTCTAGCAGGGAACCTGTTAACACACTGACATTCGGCAAGGATGATGTTATTAGCATTTAGTTTGTAGCTTGTATGTATTTGTCATTAGCAGCTGTTTTGTAGGTTATGGGACAAGATTTCTGATTCGGATCAGTTTTCTTTGCCATATATGTCAGCTAGAGCACAACACTGGAATTCTGTATAAGTGTACCACATGTGTAGCCTTTTGTCTGTACTGGTCTCCCAAACTTTCCAACAGGTGTGTGTGTGTGTGTGTGTGTGTGTGGGCAGTTGTTTACCCTCTGCAGTGTAAAACTGTGCTGACAGTGTTTGAGGAGCAGTGGAGAAGAGCCTGAGGGGAGGCAGCATGTTCTCACTATGAAGACTGACAGTAAAACAAAATGAAGAAAGGCAGGCCGCTCACCTAGACATTAGCCTCCGCTGCCCAGGGGTAGAAGTGAGGAGGTGTGTATGTGTGTGTGTGTGTGTGTGTATGTGTGTGTGTGCCTGTGTGTGTTGGTAAGTGTCAGGTTTATTGTTTATTGTTTATTCATGTGCCCATTAGCTGTCGCCTAGAGACCATTATTCTTTGTGGATCTACTCTCTGTGCGGTGCACCTGCTTTGGAACAGTGTAGTGTTTATGTGTGTGTGTGTGAGAGACAGAAAGAGAAAGAGAGATAGAGAGACAGACACAGAGAGGGATGGAGATGTTGTGATTGTTAACAAGAGTAAATGCACATTAAATAATCAAGGTGCACCCAAGGCAGGTAAGATGGCAGACTCAGCTAAACCACTGCTATTACACTGAACAAATTTCACAATTTCTATTCAGTTTCTATTTGCTGAACTGTTTGAACTTCAGTCACTTAAATTCAGGACCAATTTCATGTGGGGAAAACAAAAGAACAAGCCAGCCAAGGCCACGTGCAGTGCATATGAATGCTGTTACTGTTCCTTTGCAACAAGTTCAGTTGTTTGGACAAAGTGTGTGTAGAGGACATCAATTACTCCAGAGAGTTTTAATTTGATTTAATGGTCATAATTTATTGTGTGTTGTTAGAAAGAAAAAAAGCTTCAAGCAAAAATATCCCAAAAAAGTCTGTTGGAAAATGAATCAGTTGAGCATAATTAGTTGTGGAACAGTGTATCTGTAGGTAATTCTAAAGACAGGTTCAGCAGGGTGAAAATTCCTCACGAGGGGAGGCTGTTAGCACCATAGAGAAGAAACCCACACTAGTATGGTCTCATGAATACATGTGTTTGTATGTTTGTATTTATGTTGTACATTTTAATATCTGCTGCTTTAAACTGTGTGTATTTGATAATTAGCTAGATTGCTGGATTACTGCTATGATCGATAAGTGACAACTGTGTGAGTGATAGCCCTAGTATAGTGCTTTGCTAAAAAAAGATGCAACAGCTGTATCCTACAGGCAAATGCGCATAAATGTATATGATTTATTTAAAAAATGTTTCATATGTGATTGTGGCCTTTATTTGTTTGTTTACTATTTATTTACATATCACCCTCTGTGTAGTCACATTATACCAGTATATTTTATTATATCCAAACCCATATACAGTATTTCTTTAATCTGTTGATGTTATAAAATACATTCAGACCTCTCTCTCGCTCTCTCTCTCTCTCTCTCTCTCTCTCTCTCTCTCTCTCTCTCACTCACTCTCACTCTTTCTCACTCTCCCTCTTTTTCCCTCTGGCTTGTGTGCGTCTGGGTCGAGAGAGATTCGAGAGGAAGTGTGGCGTTGCCATAGTAACAGGCCTTTGCTGTATGGCAGTGTATCTCTGTGTCCATTGTCCTCTCCTCACCGGCTTTTTCTTCACCATCTAAGGATGCTCTCATTGTCCTGCGTGTGTCTGGATCTGTGTGTGTATGTGCGTGTGTGTATGTATGGGTGTGTATATCCGTGCATGCATGTGTTTTCGTCAGCATGCATGTGTATGTGTGTGTGTGTGTGTGTGTGTGTTTGTGTGTGTTGTGCTCTCTTATTGAATAACGCTCCATGCCTTTGTGTTGTTGATTATCCTTCCTAGCCAGTTCCTGCTGCCAGTGCATGTGCAGTGCAGCCCACGCTGGTGCTGTAGGGAGCTGAGGGTGAGGCAAGCACGTGTGTATGTGTGTGTGTGTGTGTGTGTGAGAGAGAGTGTGAGTACGTGTGCGCAGCATATGTCTCTCTCTATGCTCTGCCTTTCCCTCTGTAACTGGTCCAGCTACATCACTTACAAACTGATATTGAGTAGGGCTCCTATAAACACCCATTTATTTTCAGCTAAGATATTAGTCTTATTAAAGAGCTTTGTGATCTTTTTGCTGTTACTTAGATACACATGCAGTGACAAGATTGCATCCTGCATCCTACAAAAACAAAACAACATTGCATCTTTTTAAGATGATGGGGAGAACGAATATTATTTGTGGTGTTAATTATTAGTTTAAACTGTATCTGTTCGTTTGTATGACTCTTATATAATTAGGAGAATTAGGACTGTTTTTAAAGTAGCCTAGTCTAAAGGTTCAGAACATAAAATATCGTGCTGCTGCACTGATCCTGTTTACATCACCACCTTTTCTACATAAGACACAGTTTAAGCTATTAGCTACACTTAGCTACACTCATTTTCTCCTCAGATCAAACATCCGATGTCCCAGCAGAAACTAAAATTGCCACTTTATTACCCTGATGTGCTGGGAGTTTGTATGTGCATAGCAGGCCAAAACAAAGTGTTCAGACAGCCCAGCCTTCGCATCTGCAACATGTCCTATGGGAATAAGCAATTTATAGCTGCCACTTAGCAACACAGTGGCATGGTGTCAAGTGACAAACAGAGCTGAGATTTTCTCAACTTTATTCAAATGAAGTGTGACATGATGAACTGATTAAATGATTGGCTTAAGCGAACTCCTCCTACCAGTTTAAGACATGGTGTTGCCCAGCCCATGTCTAATTCTCTTTTAGAAAATGGAAGAGAAACTTTAAGATATCTGCTGGTCAAAAAAGTACTGTACTTTTACTTTTTTACAATATATATTTAAAATGAATTGACAGAAAATATACTGTTGTTGAAATATGCTTCTGTATGTTGAGAAATGCATTTATTCTAGTGTATTTTATATATGTATTATGCATTTTTTAAATAATTTTATATACACTGAAGTATAGTTTAAATGTTTTACTATGAAAAAAATATATATACTGATGAAGTATTTACATAAAATAGTTGACATAAACATGTACGTATTGTGTTCTTTATATGCTTAAAATGCACTGATTACTATTAGTACTGTACCAAGGTATACTTGTTGACTGCTAATGTGAATGTAAGGATAGTCAGTCTGTACCTCAGACCTCAGGACTTTGATTTAGTAGTAAAACAAGTTTAGAGGTTATCGTCTTTGTATGATACATTTCAGAGCTGCGTGTGAAGTTTTTTATAGAACTTGTGAGGCACTTCACAAACATCTCAGTTAAGGTCAGTGGAGCCTTTTTTACTGACTACAGCAAGATCACTGGGGTTGATGCAGTTCAGTGTTCTTATAATTGGATTGTGTGTGCGTGTGTGTGTGTGTGTGTGTGTGTGTGTGTGCATGTGGGTGTGTGTGTGCGTGTGATTGCTTGCTTGAGTGTATGCATATGGAGTGTCTGTGTTTGTGTTTACACAACAGTCAAGGTGCTGCAGATGAGAAAGCAAAGAGAAGACGAGAAGACAAAGATGAGTGTGAGACTAATGTTAAGAGCTTTCAGATTTGTCTTATGTCACCAGAGTCCCTGAGAACACTAATGTGGTGATGGCAGTTGTACATGAGTTGAAGAGACATTTCTTTGGAGAGATCTGTCTGTGTGTGTGTGTGTGTGTGTGTGTGTGTGTGTGTGTGTGTGTGTGTCTCAGGCCTGTGTTGCTGCTGCAGCTGGGGTCCAGGCTCACTGGCAATGTAGAGAACAGGCAGGTGCAGGGAGATGGCCGAGAGGACGTGGGGGGAGTGCAGGATGTCAGCCAATGAGAACAGGAACAGATAATAAGACAGGACAGAATAACAGCGCATAGGGCAGGACAGGGTAAGAATAAGGTACGTCTGTGCCATTAGAACACTAGAAGGGTGGGTGAGATAGAATGGGGCACAACTGCACCACTAGAACACTGATGGCAGGGAAAGGCTTTACATGGTGTAACTGTCAAGCTGCACATAATTTATGCTTCATGTAACAAGCTGCAGCTCGCAAGTAGCATGAAATATAATTTCTTGACAGTCAGTTAGTGGCCTTAGTGTTGTACTGACACAGTTGTGCGCTATTCTGTTCTGGCCTTCTAGTATTGCAGGCATACCTTATTCTAGCAGTTCAAAAGTAGTCAGTTTTATGACTCAGTTACTGCACTAGTTAGCCAGATTAATGGCTAGTATTCGACTGGCGTAGGCTGCTACAGCGCTAGACGCTAGCTCACCATACCCAGGATAAACTGCAGGGTTCTGACAGATCCGGTTCACTTTGGCTCTCCTGCAGCTGAGCTAACGCTGTGCTGCAGCTATGACAAAGCACCGAGGCCATGCTGAGACACCAGCCGTCCTCTGAGGCCCAAAACAGAGAGGATGGTGTGTGTGAAAGTATAACTTTCATACAGTAGTTCATCTTTGAGCTGAAGATGACCTTATTCCAGTGATAAAGTTCTCAGGTTACTGTGAAGATTATTTTAGACCTCCCTTTCCTTCAGAAAAGAGGCTTTACTTTTAATGACTAATCATCGGCTGTGATTCCACAGGTGTGAAGTTTTCTGACACTGTTCTATTGTTATTTTGGCATTGGTTTTGAAGTTGTCTATGTTCTGATTTTACTTTTAACAAACAAATAGTGATGTATATGGTTGTGTTAACTACCTTCAACATCCAAAAATATCTTAGAAAGTGCTGTATGGAGTTCACAGTATTTCAAGTGGCTGTGAAGGCCAGTGTGAGCTCTGAAAAGATGGTCTAATTTGGGGCAATCACAGACAACATCAGACAGACTTTTGTTCTCTAGCGTGCAAGGTTTGAAAAAGCAGCCAAAGGAAACTGGGTTATTTTGAAATGTCTATTATTTGGGAAGTCTGAACTGGTGATGGTGAAGTTCAAGGCAGAGTGTGTTTGCAGGCAAATGGACTTTTCTCTATGTTGCATTCATAGATTAATGATACTGCAGACCTTTATGCTGTACGAGAACAGATGACTTGGGGTTGCTACAGATATCCAACCAAATGAAAAGGACCTAGTATTACTTTTATAATTGAAGTCTTTTGAGTTCCTATCATCCTACCTTTAAAATGTCAGGAATCGGTAGTCATTTAAATCAGTTTATATGAGGTAATAACATAAACTGCAGAAAAGTTATTGCATGGTAAGTAACAAACTGTGGCTGTCTGTTTACAAATGATGCAGTAATAAAACATATTGAATTTTATTGCAGTGTATTATTCTGTATTGTGACTAGCATGTTAGCTTGTGGCTAGTCTGTGAGCTTGGTGCTAACATATTAGCTTGGGGTTTGAGCATTAGGAAACTATAAATCACATTACCTGTTTCAATTATTGCACCTTTATAATGTTGATTGCTCGATTAGACCTAAAATGGAGACACTGAAATATTTATTTAATGTAAATTTGTAACCACTCCTTAATTTTGCTGTAACAAAAAATGGAAGGGTATGTGCAGTTCCACCCGCGAGCTAGGACTCCCCCAATCACACGATGCTACCGACACCAAGAGAGTGAAGGCTAGCATGTGCTTCTTCTGAGACATGAAGTGGTTTCCCAGTACACTTACAGGAGACCTCTAACTGCCAGTTCTGATACGTCACTGGCTGTTGATGGGCGAAAGAGAGGGCAATCCTACCCACCCACAGAGATCGAGGTCAATTATACTCTGTTGGACTACCAACCATAGATGGCTGTAGGACACCCAACCATGGATGGATCGAACTAGCGATCTCCTGACAATATGGGGCAATGCCTGGACATTTAACCACACTGGAAATGTAATATACTGTAAAATTGTGGCAGTTGTATACTATGTATGAAGGGCAGTCTATCTTTATCAGTCTAAGGGAATGGTAGGTGACGTGCTCCAGAGCAGCCAGGACATATTTCGGAGTGTCTCATCCAGCCACAGCAGAGCAAGCACCCGCAACTCTGCTCTAGAGGTGATCTAATTGACTCATGGGTGGTCAGAGTGTACGGAGCAGCAGAGGATGCAGGAGCTGGCTGTCAGAGAATGCTGACTTTCCAAACTCGCTGGGAATTCTCTCTGACAGCAGCACAAGCTCCCCGCCGCTCCGACAGCTCTTTAATTTCCCATTATTAAGTCCTCAACAGTGCATGGCTGACACCAGTCCAACCAAGAAGAACATCTCCCACAGGAGCGCCAGATGTCTCTTAGACTTATGAAGACGCACACACACAAACTAAACACATGAAAAAAAAACACACACACACACATGCACACTCAAACAAACAGACATGTGCCATTAGAAAGTCACACAGATAAGGTACTAATGAGCAAATTCCAGATTCCACGTGGTCCTGTGCTAGGCAACCATGAATGCATTCTGAGTAAGAGGTCATCGTTCTAACGAGGCTAACGACACAAGCCCCTCGACATTCTTCCTCATCATCTCCTCTCTCGTTATCTCACACGCCGTTCCCCACCCCCCATGTCTTCCTGCAGATATGATCAGTGGACGTGTGTCAGTGTGAGTTCTGATCGTAAACCGTGGAGTCAGAGAGGGAGTGGGTGGAGTCACATGAGTAACTGCCCAGTGTAGGTGCACAGAGCACAGAGGTCGATGAATGAATTGGAGGCTGTAGCTCTTACTGCGTTCTGGCCCAGTAACCTTGAGTGTTTGTCAGTCAGCCATGCAGCAGGCTCAGGAACGAACTATTGATTTACAGAAACAGCTAAATGTGTGTGTGTGTGTGTGTGTGTGTGTGTGTGCGCGCGCGCGTGTGTGAATTATTCGCAGTGTGTATGTGTCTGTTTTCATACCTGTTTTCTTTGGAAAAATCTACCCTATAATACATCACAACCTGCTTTTAATAAAAGCTGCAATTTCTTCTGTTTAGTTAGTGAAGAAAAGGTTAGGGTAGAATTAGGATGAAGTTTAGGAAACAATGGTGTCACTTTTATATTAAGTGCGTCTAGTTACTGTGTAGTAACACATGAAAAGTGCATACATCCTAATGTAGTTATATAGAATTACATAGAATTATATTAAACTGTAGATGATGATGAACAAATGTATTTATATAACTGTAATCCATCTGTAACAGTGAGTCCATCAAGAATAGTGGTTTAAAGGGAAGCTTTTAAATGTCTTGGAATGGCCTAGTCAAAGCCCAGACCTCCAATTCAGAATCTGTGGCATGACTTGAAGATTGCTGTACACCAATGCAACCCATCTGACTTGAAGGACAATTTTGGCTTGAGGAATGGTCAAACATTCCAGTGGCTAGATGTGCAAAGCTAACAGAAACATACCCCAAGAGACCTGCAGCTGTAATTGCAGCGAAAGGTGACTCTACAAAGTATTGACTTTGGAGGGGTGAATACCTATGCACACTCAAGATTTATGTTTTTGTCTTCATTATTGTTTGTGTCACAATTAAAAATGTATAAAGTGCTAGGCATATTGTGTAAATCAAATGGTGTTAACTACCCAAAAATCAGTTTTAATTCCAGGTTGCAATGTGGCAAAACAGAACAAAACTCACGGGGCGGGGGAATATTTTCACCAGGCAATGTAAACTCAAGCAAGCTAAACAAATAAATAGAAATTGTGCACCATTTTTAATGTGTTCTTATTTTGTTGCAGAAAATCCACAAAACATGTCATTTGACTTCAGTAAAGTCTTCAAACTGTATATGTGGCTTATACCCCGATATATGTAAACAAACCTCTAAATGTTGTCTGACTGATTTCGTTGCAGTTCGGTAAAGTTTCAGAAGAGACTGGGTGCCAAGGCTGAACTTTTTTTTTATAATACACTTTGCCTAATATTAAGCACTGTTAATGAGTCAAAGCTTCATCTTCTGGATGCTGTAATTGCCTCCTACAGCTGGGCCAGTGTGTCCAGCTTGCACTAACTACTAAACTCATAACAATTAAATTAGGTGCAAGCTTCTATATGGAAATGCCACTGTGTTTTACAACCATATGCTGTCGTGATCAGACCAGAAAAGACCCAATTGCGGGGTAGAAAAAGCAGATACGTTTATTTTGACAGGCAAAAGACAGGTAAAACACAAAGACAAGCAAGAGTTCATAGCCAGAAAACAGTCTGTGAGGCAAACAAATTCAACTTGACATGCGTGCAAACCAAATCAAAGAGTCTGCGCCAAAATGGTCACAGTCGGGTGAAACAGTCCAATGGGCGAACAAAGCAATCATGGCGGGACATGGAGGAGGATAGAGAAAACCCAGCAAAAAGTCAAACCAAAATGTCAAGGAAAAACAGGCGGGAACGCTCGGTATGCAGGGTAATCCACTGGCAATAGTTTGTAAAATTACATTGGTACACAGAGGGGTATTCATGTTGGAAGTGCATGGCACCAATACTCACCTGAACTAGATCCAGTTATCTGGGGTTTTTATGAAGGTGAGGAGTGAAGTCTTGCGACAGGTTAAGGTTCAATATCTTGGTGGTTGTTAGAAATAAAATCCTGAAGAGACCTGACATATGCTTTGCCATAGGCTGCATTGTTTAGGAAAAAAAAAAAGCGATCTCTAACATAATGGTACTAACTGAAATATCTACTAGAGGCTCTCTGGTCAGTGGTATTTGAGTAGCTTGGGACTTCAGATAGGACTGAGCTGCTGTCAGTTTTATCTGTGCTGTATGGAAAATGAACACCAAGTACTTGAGATACATTGGTGTGAATGCTAACATAAATAACGTTCCTTTACTCTTTTACTCACACGTCACTTATGTCACTTTTTCACTGCATCAACTCGACTTGAATCTACTCACTTTTTGGTACTTGGCACCTCGTTTATTTTCCACTGCCCCCCTCGATGCAGCTGGACACTTCAAGATACTGTTGTGATGTTATCTTCTAAGCTACAAACACAGTAACAATAGAGAATGCTGAAGGGATGGTGATAGTTTAGTGAATCAAGAATTGATCAGTGGTAAGAAAATTAGCGGCCACTATAGTTTTTATACATTTTTAAAAATGGCTGGTTTGTGCAGCATGTCCAAGGGGATCCTGGGTGATGATTCTCTCTGACCAATCAGGAATCAGCACTGTTTTCACATGACATTTTGGTATATACTCAGCTGGCCTGGAACCATGACGGAGTAGGTATGAAAAACCTATTCAGTATAGTGGCTCCTCGGGGGCATCCCATTCAATGGTAATGCCTTTATATGGAAATTATACAAGCTGTGTGTGTGTGTGTGCAATTGAACGGCTGTGTCAGAACACCTGAATTCACTCAGGAGAAGGCTGTCTTAATACAGTAGAGCATGCAATGTATATTTGCTATACCCTGACAAGCTAATTGACTTTGATACTGGGATATTTCACACATCAGTTTAGCTTCATGTGAATTCACCCGGCTGAATATCGAATGAGCGCTGCTATACCTGTGGCGGAAAGTGAGTAGTGCGTCATAACACCAGGCTATTTATAAGGTTCTGATAAGGGCTGTTATAGCAGATGGAGGTATGGTGTCTGGGAAAGTGTGACTGATCTCTCACCTCACGCAGGTGTGTGCGCTGTCCTGTTGACAGACAGAGAAATGGTGAGAAAAGGTGAGAGAGAGAACTTTGTTTTTCTTGTTCCTTCATCCAAAGCTCCCATTTATATGGTGTAACCTAATCTCTATCTCTCTCCCTGTCTCTCCCTCTCTCTGTCTCTCTCTTTCTCTCTCTCTCTCTCTCTCTCTCTCTCTCTCTCTTCCTCCCTCTTTTGGTCTCTCCGTCTCTCTTAAAGCCTGTAACGTTATAGGGTCTTTTTTTTGTTTAGCCTCTTTGTGCCATGTCTGATGGATGTGTCTCTACGGGATGTCCTGTGTCCGCTGGCTGACGGTGGGGAGTCATGGTGCTGCCTCCTGCAGCCCTCCTCTGTCCCTTCTCTTCCCTGCAGCCCCACACAGCGCCTCCGCTGGCTGGCCTGGTCAACCCCAAATATAGCAGTGGAGCAGAGAAGCCCAGCATGACTCTCCCTCGCTCAGCACCTGCAGCTCTGCATTATTGACAGCCTGTCAATCAGCCCACAGCACAGTGGCACTGTGGGTCTGAAAAAGGCTGTCATTTAGCCCACCGCTCAGGGCATGCTCTCTTTTATTGACTGTGTGTGTGTGTGTGTGTGTGTGTGTGTGTGTGTGTGTGTGTGTGAGCATGCATGTGTGTGTGTGTGTGTGCGTGTGTGTGTGTGTGTGTGTGTGTGTGTGTGTGTATGAGTCAGTGTGTGTAAGAGTATTCATTCTCAGACTAATGTTGAAGATACCCTGCTGGTAGCATTTTTAAGAGAGTTAACCCCAGATTGCACTTAATTCCCACATGACATGCATTCTAATTCTGTTCTCAGAGTATCCATAAGAGTTAATGAACAATATTTGCATTATTGCAGAGAAAACAAAAAAAAAGCAGGTTTAATCAGGCTGTAGCGTTACTTTTATATAGTAGCTTTGACAGGAGTTTAAAAAATTCAGTAGTACAAATATTAGCAACATGCCGAGAAATATTTTTGAAAATATGTTTTATTAATTATCAAAAATAGCCAAGGGACATTGGTGGGTTTTTCGTGTCGAATGAATAATAGAGACTGCCTTACAAGCACTTCATAAGAGTGCCTCACATCTGTGCAGGTGGTGGATCAGTTTTTCATTGATTGAACTCCCCTGGGGTGTCACTGTGATAAGTGCTCTTTTTGGACTGATCCCTACTGCCGTCTACGATGCCAAAAAGTTTAACAGAGCGTTAAGAATAAAAAAACAGACACTCAGACCAGTGGGGCACTGAAGCAGGTGTGTGTGTTTCTCCTTTGTTTCTTTAGCTTTGGTTTGTGTGTTTGGGGCAGGTTGGAAGTCCAGATTTTGGTGGAGGCTGTTTTTGTATTATGCTTCTTCTCAGTTCTGCTTAATGGTTTGTCCTCTTAGCGAGTGTGTATTTGTCCTTTGTGTGTGTGTGTGTGTGTGCGTGTGTGTGTATGTGTGTGTGTATTTGTGAGTTTGAGAAGGCTACTATAAAAGAAATGTGTGCATCATGCAGTGTATCCTTCAGTCAAAGAAATATCCATGTACCATTCATTTCTTATCAAATGTTTGGAGGCATCTAGCTTTTTTTTTAAAAATGTTTTACCACAAATGAACCTGTTTTCTTTGTTAGTTTTCAATAACTGAACATATTAAAGAGTGAACAGCAGTATTTTGTGGGAAAATGTTGAAATGTTTGTGACAGTATTAGTGACAGAACTACTTTTGGAATGATGATGCACCCCACCCAGTCTTATCTGTTATGACTGACAGTTTGTCCCGATTTGGTCCAATTCATACCTTGATTATATTCCAAGAAGCGATATAACGGTTTAAGTAAACAGTCCCTTCTCCTGCTTTCAGTCCACTTAGCAAATTGTCAATGCAACTGCAGGCGCTCTTCTGCTTTGTGTATGTAACATTTCTTGATGGCCTGATTATAGTTTCTTTATGATAAAGGAAATATGGCTAATCGTTCGTTCTAAACTGAAAAGTGTTATCTGGAGCAGCACACCTCTATGACATCGTTTACCTGTAGAGGAAATGGCACATGATGAGTGAGATGAGCGAGTACTTATTTTCTTGGGAACTGGACGTGAGCCTTTTGAAGCGCTGTACATCAGATGGTTTTTGGTATGCCATCTGGGCTTCAATTTCTTTTTTTACTGCATTTTTGGGGAATATTCTGAGGAATATGTATTTGATGTGCAGTCTGGAGAGATGCGTGCTGTTAAGTAAATGCTGAGTATGTGTGTGCGTGTGTGTGCGTGTGTGTGTGTGTGTGTGTGCGTGCATGTTAAAAGAAATGTCAGGGATAAAGGTTGCTCGTTAGAAATATACCCTTGTGTGGCCTCTCATATTAACTATAGACTTATCACTAACAGATAAGTCACTCACATATTGCATACATACACATGCACACATATACATCCGTGCGCATGCAACCATAATTTAAATGGAAGCTATATTTATGTCACAGTGAAAGAGGAGATATAGAAAGGGTTTGTTAAGGTGTAATTGCAGGGGCGCAGAACCAGAGTGAAACCAAATGAAAGATTGGGAGCCATTTCAAGACACACATCATGTCTACTGAGAACATGCCAGAAGAGAATTTAATATTTGATAAGCTAATTAAGGTGTAGGCTATAGGGCACTATGTGTGGATGTGTGTATATATGTGAGTGTGCATGAGTTGCCAAAGAATATGAATTATCTGAATTAAAAACATTTTGTTAACATATGAATAAGTACAGTGTGCATAGTCTCATTCCGTCAAGGAATTTATGAAGCAAAGAAAAATTTACGCTGGTCATCTTGAAGGATGTTCTTAATTTGGCATGATGTGTCTGGATTTTCTGTTGTGTGTGTGTGTGTGTGTGTGTGTGAGTGAAAGAGAGAGAGAGAGAGAGAGAGAGAGAGAGAGAGAAAGAAAGAGAGCCCATTCTCATATCTGACTGTTTTACTCTGACACCATGTGATGCATGAAAATGTATGTTTATTTGGGAGATTAAGAGGGGAGGGGTGAGCAAGAGAGGGAGAGAGCAAAAGGGGAGGGGGAGGTGACACATAGATAGAGAGAGTGAGAGAGAGGGAATGTGTGTGAGAGACAGGGACAGAAAAAGACAGAAATAAAAGAGGAAGTGTGTGTGTGTGTGTGTGTGTGTGTGTGTGTGTGTGTGACAGAGAGAGGGAGAGAGATTATGTTGGGCAGGGAGTAATCACTGCTGTATTATCATATGAAAGAAGACCTATATGCGAGTGTGAATAAGGTTGCTGGAGGCTGTATTAGGTGACGGGCTTTCTCTAATCCTTCTACAATCACTCTGACATATTCCAGTGCGCTGAATCTGATCTTGCCATCGCTTGTGGATTGTGCAGCAGGTTTCAGTGTGTATTGTCAGAACACACACCGCTGAAAGACTCATTTCAGGCCTCTCAGGGATGTTCATAATCACTCAGGTAGGCGAAGAGTTTTAAAAGAATATGCTCTTAACCCTAATTATTATCATTTTAATTGTAATGTTTAAATTACATCATTAATTACACAGTGAGTTACATAATGATTGCTTTAACACTTGATAGATATTGTGTTTTGACAGGTTTGATACGCAGTATATGCACTGACTTTTTCTGTTTCAGTGTATAAATGACAAAAACATGAATACTGAACAATTTCTCACCATTTTCCGTTTATTTGCTCTTTGAAAATATTAACATGTTAATAATATTCTAGGGCTGTTAAAAATATCGCGTTAACTATTTGTGTTAATTTATTTTCTATAACGCTTTAAAATAAATTGATCGCGCGATTAATTTGAAAATTAAACGCCCCTCTG
>JBBPCZ010000002.1:11363628-11376665 GCA_037974445.1 Brycinus macrolepidotus | reverse complement strand
ATGTTGCACTATTACCTAATGGCTACTGTAAACTAACAGAACTACCGCAGTATATTTAACAGCAGCGCTGCACTTTTTAACTACAACAAGAAGAGAACATGACAAGATTCAAGTTCAAATCACTATTGAAGGCTGTGTGAAACAGTAATGTCTTAACAGAATATCTAACAGGCAAGTATAAGCATCAGTTGTCCTTTACAAGCTTCAAATGCCTGTGTACAGCTGCTATATAGCTACTGTTAACTTGGTGCCAACTAATACAGTAAATCACATAAGGGTGCTAATGGAAATTAGCAGTATTGCAGTCATGGGAATTGGAAAAATACACACTTCTAATGAAGCAAATGTCTGCATTTAACAGCTGTATCTGATATTTAGGGTAAACGAAATAAAAAGTTAATGTTTGTGTGTATGTGCAGTGTCTTACAACGGCTTCAACAATCAGTCAATGGCTTTTTAAAATGGCTTTACAATGCTTCAGCCAATCAGATTTTAGAACAGATGCCACCTACCCTGTTCTCTGACTGCAGAATGTGGAACTTGGCATGGTTGACTTTAAAAATGAGCCCAAATATAGAATGAAACTAGGAGACATTTAATTACCATGTGACAATGTATTTGACACTAAATCACACATAGACTGTGTGAATCTATAACTTGTTCTAGAGGTAAATCAGCCCTATCTTAGCCAAATCATATCCTTATGACCTATTGGTGGTGTTTGTAGGTCCACATGAGTCAGAACTAATCAGCTTCTAGTGATTTGTTGACAGCAGGTAAAATAGTGTGGATGCCAAAAGTTAAAACTTACTGACAGTTGGTTTATGCTGCAACACAATAAGCACACGTGTGCAACTGTAATTACATATAGTTTAGCATGAACATGAATGAGTGGTTTCATGTAACGCCGTCAATGAGATTTGTCGTCATCTCCTGGTCTAATAGTTCTAATTGAAGCTCCTTTGCTTTAAATGGAGATGAATTAAATGATAGCGGTGTGATTACTGACAATAAAAGAAATCTTCCCCTGGATCTTAATGAAAACATGACATTTTACCTTTTTTTTCCCTGGCAGTTAATAATGGCTTGATTAAGGCTGCTGTGCAAGCGCAGATGTGGGCTGTGTAACGGTACATGTGCCTTTCTCGAAGGGAAGGTTATTTTCTGCCCATTATCAAGGTCGAACTAAAGCTGTTCATAGTAAGTGAATTACTTTGTCTTTCTGCCATTTTTTCTATATGTATTTTGTGTGTGAGTGTGTCTATAAGAATAGAGAGAGCATGGGCTGCTGAGGGGTGGGGGTTGAGAGCAGGAGGCAGTGTTTGTTTATGACTTCCTGCGTGGGGGAGGGAGAGAACAGGAAAGATCCCCACCATTTGTTCCTGGAAAATAATTATGCAGCCATGAGGTTCATCAGTTGTTTCTCTCTCTCTCTCTCTCTCTGAAAATAAATTATGAATGGTTCTGTATTCAGCTCTTCATTACAGTGTACAGAAGGCAGCTCCATTGCTGGTAGAGCTCGATGCACGAAGGTGTTTATCTTTGAACACGTCTAAGCAGTTTGTGTGGGGATTTCACAGCATTTTATGGCTCTTCCTCCATGCTCTGTTTGATCAGCGGGCACCAATGAAGAAGATTTTATTGCTAACTCATTAATTCACCTTATGTTTTAAGGGAGCAAAGGATTTATACATTTCTGAAAACAAGGGTTCCTGAATGGTTCTTGTCTTGAATAAACTCTCCTGGGTGAACCCCCTTAAATGGTCAGGAGCCCCCAGCAGGTCCAGGCTTTCATTCTTTACTCATATGACTTAAGAAGAATTGTGTAATAAGCCCGTGTTGTTTTTCCATGAATCAAGCCTTAGGCTGTAATATGCCTGGGGATTCGAGGGGTTAACTGTTATAGAACCTTTACGTCATTACATGGAGATTCTTTAAAACTGAGAAAGGTTTTTCACACATCTCATTTACACACACTAGTTCCGACCATCTATTGAAAGAGCCTTTCACTGTAGTGACTCAGATGTTGTACAAGCCAGGATTTGATTTTAGGAAATCTCTATGATAGATCTGTTGAATTCCTGTCACATTTGGCCTTAATGAAAACAGAAATCGAAGCAAAATCTGGCACTGCCCTGCGTTCATTCTGGATTTTGTGCTGGTTTTGATGAAATGCTGATCTTAGCTTTTTACTGCATTCATTGGAGGCTACAGGCTGGGATCGATTGGATGCCCTTGACAGTACGAGTGTGACGCATATAGTGGGCTAAACTCTGTGTGCTGATCTGGGGGAGCGGGGAGCAGACTGTGGGTGGCCTGCTGCTCACAGCTCTTCTGGGAAGGCAGAGGAGAGTAAACATGAAAACTAGAGTCCTTCTGTCACTCCCGCAGGGAATAGAACATGGCTACTGAGGCAGAGAAAAAGTGAGGAGGATTTGGGGAAAGTAAATTCTATGTTAGCGGAAGTGCAACGGCTCCAAGCCATGTCTTGTGTTATGGCTGATGATTCTGTAAATTTGACCATTGACCCAAAATAAAGATTACTTTTACTCTTTGGATTAAGATGAAATATTTCGGTAACACATTGAAGGCCAATATTCATAAGGCTACATGACACATACATAAACCTTTCAAGACAACTAACGTAAACCTACATATTTAAAATGGCTTATTCCAACAAATGTCATTTGGCATAACATTTTCTAAGGTGAAATGACATCAGACTAACGCTTGTTGGAACCTTAATTAATGTTTATGTAAGTTTAGGTTATTTGTCTTGACAGGTTTACGTTCATGTCATGAAGCCTTATAAATATTGACCATCCGTGAAGTTTTACCCATATTTCTCCTATTTCTCCCATATGCGAGTAAGAACTGAACTGTGACAAGCTTAACTTAACACTGCTAAGAAACTGTTTATTGGCCCACCCTTTAGTTCTTCACTTGTAATTACATTGCTTAGGCAACAGTGGCACTGCATAGTAACTAAATAATTTATAGCAGTTACTGAATAATATGTCTTAAGATTCACTATTGAATCTAGAGCTTGCAGTGTATGAGGATAATGCATATTTATGAACAAACGAAAACGAAAATGCCTCCCAAGGATGTATGGTCATAATTAAAATTGTTATATTTTCTTGAATTCTGCAATTCACAGATAAGAGTAGCCTATGTTTGTTACATTACTAAAATCTCAAGAATTCATGACATGCAGTGTCATATTCATTTTTGGAAACTGTTTACATTATATATTGGGGTATTTTGGGTGTATGTTGTCATAAGAGGAGACTTAACACTTAACTGAATGTATATTTTTCATAAGCCTTCGTGACATAACAGCTTATGTTCAAATACTCTGATATATGACAGACATTTGTTTCATTTATAACTGTTATAAACCGTCATCATCTTTCTGTGAATTATTTGATTCCCAGCTGGCGGCCTGGTGGTTAGGGAGTCCCTGCAAACGGAATGTCATGGGTTCAAATCACAGGACTGCCACTGGTACCACTTAGGTACCCTTGAGCAATGTACCTTCCCCACACACTGAACCCCGGGCGTCATTTTTGGCGGCCCGCTGCTTCACTCAGGTGAATGGATTAAATGTAGAGGACTCAAGTAATTTCCTCCAGGATCAATATAGTAGATAAAATAAAAAAGAAAAAAGAACTGAAGTCGTAATTCTCATACATATGTACCTGTATTACTTTACTCTGAAGGGCATCTTTCAGAGAACTGATATTAAGCGTTCTAGTCGTTTGCCTTATCTAAGCTTAATAACTCTTGGGAATGAAAATTCATAACAGTGGTATAATGTAACAAATGTAACTTTAGTATGAGAGACCTTATGTCAGTACAGTGTTATAAACATCATAAAACACCTTGACATAAGCCGTTCATAGATCCTGAGGTATTGCTTTATTACTTTATTATTTAATGCCATGTGCCATATTTAAGCTGACATCTATGCATAAATTTATTCCCAAAATATGTAATTTGTTGTTTATTTTTATGTTCCCCCAAAAAGTAGTTTTCATGTAGAAATTCATGGTTGTAAAATGAGCTTATGTCACCCTAATTACTTTATATCTAATTAATTTATATTGGATGTCTGTTCTCATTCATGCATTTGCCAGTCAGTTATGTTTTCGGATTGGTATAAAGGGCTCTAGCCTGTAAAAGGCCATCGTCTCTTGTAATAAATCTATATATTTCATAGATTATAATATCCTTCACTATTATTATAAAATATGTCAAAAGAAAGTCTTCTATTAGTGAATGCATACAAAGATTTAACTTTTTAAAGCTTTTTCAGTCACATTCAGATTCTTCAGATGATAAAATGACTTTGAGAATTACCCAACCATCCAAAATTCCAGCTATACTGGCCCTCATACCAATATTGGACTGTTCAGCCTGTTGAAATCAGGGAAGCATCTCTATTGCCTGGCATCTCAATTTGAGCAGAAAGGCTCTGAAGACGTTTCTTCCCCCAGGCAATTAGGTTTCTAAACTTTATAGTCACGATCATAATCAGTTAGTATTCATCCATTCATCCATTTATCTTTTGTTCAACTACCTATCCATAGTACTGTTGCACCACTCAGTCACTAAGTCACACTTTCATTGAACAGTATTTGCACTACACTAAATTCTTATGTCATTTATTACTACTTATTTTACTTTGTTTTTCATTTTATGCTCATTTTATTCATATTTTATATTATTATCTTTCACAATCCAGGAGCTGGCCAGATCATCATTTCACTATATGTTGTCCTGGATAACTATGCATGTGACAAATAAAGCTCTTGAATCTTGAATCTTGATTCTTGAAATTTACATTATATGTAGCTATGCTTAACCAGTCTATCGTTCTGTTGTGTGTTAATGTGCTGGCTCAAACACAAACACAAATGACTTAGCTACATTACATTACATTACATGACATGACATATTATTAAGCTTTGGCAATTCTGTAGGGAGTGGACGTAGTGAAACTGAGACAGAGGAAGAAAAAATGAAGGAGTTTCTCTCTGAGAAAGATAGGGTAAAATCTATCGACCCTTTTTGCCCAGCCTACCTCACCCATCCATCAGCAGCTGAGTGTTAATGTGGAGGAATAATGACACAACTCACTCACTCTGTCACTCTCTCTCTCTCTTTCTCTCTTTGCTGCTCCCCTATTTAGCTATTCCACATTGATCCCAGCCCCACAGACCTAGGCTCACAGCTCGTACATTAATAAGCAATGGATCACTAAGTGAGGCCTATGCTGAAGGGCCTTCATTGTGAATATTAAGATGGCGACATATTACAGGGGAAAGAAGGTTTGTCAGAAGAACAGCTGTCAGTGTTGGCATTTTTGATCAGTAATCGTGTCTTGTACTCTTTTTTTGGTTTGGCATGAATCAGGCATTTCCTTGGAACATGATGAAACCTGGTTGAATGATCCTAGCCAGTTGTGTGGAAGGGGAAACTGATCCACTGTAAAAAAAAAAAAAAAAAATATATATATATATATATAATCAGTACAATATAAGAAAATAAAGGTATAGTTACATACAAGGTAGCAGGATTTGATGTCATTTTATATTTTGAAAAATAACAGTGTAGTTGCTGTACATTTTGTCCAATATTTTAAAGTTAAATCCTTTCCTGGAAAAAAGTTAAGCTTCTCTTTGCAATTACTTTTAGGTTATAGGGATTTGACAATGGGACTTTGTGTTTTTAAGTAAAAATTTGTCATTAAAATGCAAACACTGCAAAAGAAAACTTTATATTAAATGTACTGAAAAAAATGGTGTGCTTTCATCAGGTTTAATTTACTGTAAATGTAAATATGTACCCTAAAATGAGATATTTTTCATGTATGTTAAAGACTAAATAGGGTTATTTTAGTTTTATTTTACAATTATAACAATAAATCATTGCAATCATTAACAATAAGCGTACAAAGCTACCTGGTTATGAAACCAGTGATGTCTGATACATAATAATATTAGGTCAAATAACAGTTAATGACATTAAAGTAACCATAAACAGCATGTCTTGAAGTTTCACAAATGTCTAAGGGTTCAGCCTATGGAGTGCAGTTTCTGCTAAAAAAAAAAAAAACTCCTAAAACTGTCATTTACAGACAAACAAAAGTATACTGAACTACTCATAGACTGAGTATAATTTTCTTCATCATTAAAGGATTGCTACTTGCATAAATGAGCTGTTACTACATTTGTTACTCTGGTCCAGCGTTTGCTTTTACTCTCATATGTAAAACTTTGTGAAAGTCTGGGTGTGTGTCTGATGCTTCTGTGTTTCACAGACCCTACTGGTTGACCACCTGCCTCTAAGGGTGTTGATTGTATCTAAATTATTGTATCTAACAGTAGTTAAAGGATACGAAATATGGAGTATAATTTTATAAAGGTCTTCTAGATGGGTAGCCGCTCTGTCACACAGTTTTTGGCTGTTTCCCTTTATAGCTGTCCCTTCATCACTTCTCTGATGCATCTGCATGAGTGTGTGTGTGTGTGTGTGTGTGTGTGTGTGTGTGTGTGTGTGTGTGGGAGTGTAGGGGTTGACATTAAATAGACCAGGGCTTTTGTAGACATTAGGGCCTTTATTTCATATATTTGCCTTTGATTCAGCAGGTTGGGATTTGACTTAGATCGTTTTTCTCTGATACAGAATGTTAATGCATACAGTCAGTGTGCTTTGATGCACAGTTAATCTGGGCTCTATTACATGTGTACTAGTAGATGATCAAGTAGCCCCAATTCTGACTTATTCTAAAGCTCATGCCCTAGGCTGACGCATTCCAGGTCAAGGTGTAATCTGTCTCTACAGTCACCCCTGAATAACAATTTGAGCAGCGGTAAGAGCAGGCACAAAGGCTGGCGATAAACAGTGAGATAATTAGTGGGATTGTTAATGGTCTAAGCAATAGTCTTACACTGGTAATCCATATACTGTCCCTCCCTATAACTGGTTAACATTTATAAGACATTTAACATTTATATTTTTTTGCCTTATTATTGATGAGTTAATGGGACGGTTTCTAGTACTGTTGCTACAGTACAATGCAAAAAATCGTAGTCCATCTGAGGAAAAAAACATGATTGTGCTTTTTTTTCCTTGATGACGTCCAGCATTAATCATCCAAAACCTGGTTCATCTAATCAGTCCTGCTCCACTCAAGACCGAAAGGCTTTGCGTTCTGTGATTAAAGCAGCTGTTCGCTGCACCAGCTCTGCTCTACCACCTTTACAGGACGTTTAGAACAGGCACTGCAGGACCACAGCAATAAAGATCATTAAGGACTCTACTCACCCCAGTAATAGTTTGTTCAACCCATTGAACCCAGGCAAGAGGTTCTGTAGCCTGATGGCCAAAAATGAGAGACTCAGGAGGAGTTTCTGTCCTCGTGCCATTAGGATGCTTAACAGGGACATGCCTAACCTCTGACCCCCCCAGACATCTCGCACCTCAAGTCTGTTCTTCTTAAGTCTGTACTCTTACATGCCACTAATTTCATGTTTCATACAACTCCACTACTCATCTCAAGCGTCATATCATTCTACACAATGTCATGCTGCTATCTTTCATCTTTGCCGTCTTCAAAGGTGACGTCACACCTTTCTACATTTTTCTCTATTTATGTAATATTGATATAATATTAACAGTACTCAACTCCTACACTTCATTCATCAATTCAAGGCAATTGTACACCTTTCTTAATTTTCCCTATTTATATAATAATTATATAATATTGACAGTACTCAACTCCTGTACTTGATTCATCATTTCAAGGCACTATGCCATTTTATATATTGTTCACTGTCAATGCTTGCACTACTTAGTTTAGTACTGTTTTATTTATTTATTTATTTATTTATTTTATTTAGTTTACTATTGTTTTATTGATTGATTGATTGATTGATTACTGCTACTTTTGATATATGACCATGCTAGAGATTTGTGCTAGAGTAGTATTTGGTCTGTAATATTTTATAGCATGTTGAGGTTGCGTTTTGTTTCACTGTTGAGACTCGAGTGTAATCATCCATGTAATGATGACGTTAGAGTCTCATATTGGAGTTTTCACTGATTCAGCACACATCATAGATCTCTCACAAGGATGACACAGATATGTTCTCATGAAAACAGATATATGCACACACACACATACAGTTCTGTTAAATGCAGCTTACACATACACATATACAGGACCTGTCCACGAAAGCTTAAAACTTACAGGGAATTAGGGATTTATTTGTTCTTCTTTTCAATTTAAATGCAAATGTGTGGTAGAGGAACTCCCAGATGACAGGGAGGGAAAGAGAGAAGGAATAAGGGCTGAGAGAAGCAGGAGCACAGTGCTAAGAGCACCTAGAGGCAGCACTGAAGAGTCTTCTGACTTGCGTCACTGTAATTGTTAGACGTCACCTGTGGCGACTGCTGCGCCAGGAACTAAATGACCTTTCCTGTAGTCTATATGCTCTGTAAAACATGTGTGTCATGTTTGTGTGAGCTGTTTGTGTGTGTGTGTGTGTGTATGACATTGCAAATTCATTAAGCAGAGTTCATTAACATTACTCTATCAATCATAGATGCATTGAAATCCTGACAGATTAGCAGCTTAAATATTTGATATTGAGTCTCCTAATTTCAGCTGGCTTTCCAGAGTGTGTGTGTGTGTGAGAGAGAGAGATACAGGGTTCCTCCCAAAAAACTGTAACAATGGCATGCACACAGAGAGAGATAGTGCATTTGCATAATGAAATAGAGTGGAATCATTTGGGACTTGTGACTCTGCAGATCTCAACTGAAATTTTCAATTTTTTCAACCATTTTGTCACGGTTCAGAGACCAGGAGCTAGAGAAGTGAGTGTTGAGCTGGTACAGCCTCAGTTGATTCATTCGCCCTTATATTTTACCCTTCATTTCAGTACTATTTTAACAAACCCTTGCCGACTGACCCTTGCAATTTTTCCCTTAAGGGGGAATCCCCGCTGTTCCGTTAATGTATTAGGTCAAGTTTGTTAGGTGACCTGTTGGAGTTGGATGTAAACCTTAAGCAGACTAAGGAACTATTCACAAGGCTAATGTAAGTTAGTCTCAGAGTCACAAATCGGATTGCATCACCAAGCCTGCCTAGCTACCTAATTGGCTCACTCAGGCTACCCCCAACCGTAAACATGCCATCTTAGCTTGTTAGCTTATCGGAGTCAGCCTTCATTGCTCATGAAAACCTACCGATTTCCCTTGAGTAATAAAAAAATCCTGAGAACAGTACCTCCTCAACATCAGCACAAATTCCTAATATTTCTAGCATTTGTAGCGCCGGACACAGACACGGATACAGCTAAGGGTTGACAGGCACCCGGGTCAGTGAGTGGTGCAGATTTATTTACAAAGTGCAGGGATCGTGCTCGTTGTGGGTAGGTGAGGTGCTGAGATGTGCTCAGGGAGGTGGTGCGCAGCGTCGGTTGTGGGGCCCTGAAGGGTACCGGCGTCCGGGTCAGGAGCAGGGCGACTACTCTGGGCTGGAATCTGTGGAGACAGAAGAATGGCTAGCGGTTAGTTCAGAGCATGTGTGGGGAGATCCTCGTCTCTCCCTTCCTTCTCTTCGGAGGCCCATTATATAGGGTGCACTCTTCTCACTGACGGGAGCCGCTGAACGGCTGCCGGTGTGCCTCGTCGGAGTGCTTCTCCCTCTTCCACGTGCTTTCTGCCAGTCCAAAACAAAGGTGCTGAAGGGGCGTGCCCCCTCTTTGTTTTTGGTTGCGGCTGCTCTCGTCCTCTTCAGCACCCTGGACAGCGCAGGCTGAGGAGTGCTTGTTTGAGGGTGCCGTGGACATGTTGGCCCGTCGCCACACATTATATTGAAATAGAAATTTTTCTAGCTATTCCACTTTCGCCACCTTCCATCTGTAAAATCTGACTCCAGAATTTTCAGGCCCGCTTTAGAGGTTAAGATGGCGGTCCTGCGAAAGGATCATATGGGGTATGTTTTTGTTCAGGTTTCTATTGAGAATAGTAAGGGAGCTGAATGCTTGCCCTTATAAAACATTAAAGGAGCTATAATTTTCATGGTCACTTTCTCCCAGTCTGGAGAACATGGAGAAGCGGAGCATAAAGCTTGATAGACCACAGTGCATAACAGAGTTATGTTGCCCTATTACTTCATCTAAAGATAAGTAGGATAAAAATAGTATCAAACCATGTGGGGCTTATGGGAAGCTACATGCAAACTGAGTTGCAGTTCCTCTTATACTCAGACACTGGGACTCACAGACTCTTCAGTGATGTGCTAGCCACTGGTCCCTTGCTGCATTTGATTGAAATGAATGCTATTAACCCTAAAGCACTGGGGTTTAACCTTTATGTGCCGGGAACTGTTGAGCAGACTTGATGTTAATACTTCTGCTACAAAAAAGGGCAATATAAGGTCACATCGCAGAGCCAAGCATTGCCAACATGCCAGTGAACATAATGGCAGAAGATTGTTCATTCCAGGTCTGTACTTAAAGTGTATACTTTTTTTTTTTTATTTCAACAGACTTCAGACTTTGAGGTCAACAAGGTTCTTAGTGGTTCACATTATAAGCGTTTTTGTTTAAATAAGGTTTTTTATGATCTTTTTGTCTTGATGGTCCACATTTCTACCCCATATCTCTAGTGTGAACCAACATTAATGACATGCCATGGCATCAAACAACAAATGAACAAACTAGCAACACAAACCTTCATCACAAAGGTCAATAGCTCTAATCAGCTCTCAGCTCTTCATTAATTGGGGAGAAGGTGATGAAGATGCTTTAAAGCTTTTGCAGCAGTTACTTTGAATTAGCCACCAATGCTACACTAAATGGAATAATCATGTAATGCGTGCATGGTATATTTAAAAAAAAAAAAAAAAATTCCCATCTGACTGGCCTCATTAAAGTCAAAAGGCCACAAATCAGATATACATCCCATCTTGGACCTTATAGAAAAGTAGCTCAGATTCGATTTGATGAGATCAGATTTGTTTGCCCATATATGAAAGGTTTTGATTCACATTAGGGCAAAAATCATATATGTGCCATTTGAACCTAGTAATGTAAACGTAACTAACTTTACAGTCACAATGTCAACAACTCATATAAAACTATGTACCAAAAATAACCAGCAAACCTTCCGGTTATATTGTAATGCTGATAATGACAAAATAGTGGTAAACTGAAAATAAAATGTTTTTCTTGGGAGCCTTACATCATGAATATGTCTTTCAATAGATGCGTTCAAAAAATCTCAGAACTATTACAAAACAGTGTCTTAATAATGTTCCATTAAGTTGCTGAAGATACTAAACTCTTCAGATGTTGGTTTCCTATCACCACCACTATTCTTACTCAGTATATTTCTCCAGAACAGAGCATTTCACATTAAACCACACTGAATGACTTTGTTTATATCTTAAGTATATAATTATACAGAAATGTTTAACAACTGGTGGAATTTTTTGTCTTTCTTTGATGAGGTTCTTGTTGAAGCTTGACATTGACACAAATATCCAGCCACAATATTAATAGATAAACAAGGTCATAATTGGCATCAATGAAATATTTAAACTCAGCAGTTGTTTACCAGAGAGCAGTCTAAATATCAGATCATGATAACAAGAGAAAATGCTGAATTTTCTCCCCGTTCTTTGCAAGGCTGGACGAAATAACTCATTTACTATCCAGATTTGTCGTTCCGAAATTCCAGCATGCAGGATGTCAAGTTTTCATAGTATTAAATGATTCTGTTTTATAGGGGTGATATGTAGTGATTAGGGAAGGGAGAATGCTAAGGGAGTGGTGACTTCAACTCCGCTGGTGCCGAGCCCACAACGATAACACAGCTGCTCCCATCTCTCTTCATTCTCTGTCTCTCTGCCCAGCCCCCTCCCTCCCCACCCACTCCTCGCTCTCTGTTTACATGCCTTTGGGATGGTGAAATTGAGGTTGAGGCTGTTTCATTGAGCCATGCTGCTGGAGTGGTGAATTAATCTGCAAACCCAAAACAGTCATCTACATTGTTAACCAGTCAGGGCACATAGTGCTTTCCTAAATGGGGGTGTGTGCACCTTCCCATCTTAATGACCAGTCATGAATATATATTAAGCCTTACAGTGTACCTCTTAGTGATCCATAATGTGTTTGTCATGAAGGTGTATGTACCTTGGCATATCCAATAAGCTCCAGCTTCACTGAAAATACATCTCCCAAGAGCCATGCACAGAGCCTTACTGTAACAAATTCATCATGTAAGCTGAACCGGCACCCATGGCAATAATCATCTCAAATCACTTTTTCTCAGTTTATCCTACTTTCTGGACCTATGCTAAGTAGAAGCCCACATATTTTGTCGTCTTGTAGTTAAAGGGCCTATATCTCACATTTGTCTTGTATTTTTTGGGTCCACCTCTGATGTTTGTGTGGATCTGTGTATCAAAGACAGTCCTAAGTCATTTCTACATGACCCTCTTCCGAACCTCTCTTTAAAAGAAAACAGGTTCTTTTATTGTTTCTGTACCTATAAGTCTGAAATGTGTATATGGCCTCTAACTGGTGGCATTTATTGCACCTCCTTCTTTAAGCAGTTTGCTCATAGCGTTGTGAATGGGCGGAGCTACACAGCTGTGGACTGGTTTAATGGATATTTGTAAATGCATTCGTTTTCATGACATCACAAAATCCCTTAAAGAAGGGTTTTTGCAGTTTAGTATGTGTTATGATGTTCCATGGATTGTCTTTGTGGGATTGTCCTTCTAATTGTGGGATTAGAAGACGTTTTGATAGCACCACTGACTCACTTTTAGGGGTGTTTTGTGAAAGAGGTGAGATGGCAAAGTAAAAAGTGTAAGAGCAACAATGAGCAGCCTTGCTTTGTTTTTCAGAGTATACACACACACACACACACACACACACATATATATATATATATATTAGGGGTGGGACTCGATTAAAAAAATTAATCTAATTAATTAGAGGCTTTGTAATTAA
>JBBPCZ010000002.1:11343685-11356875 GCA_037974445.1 Brycinus macrolepidotus | reverse complement strand
CACACACACACACACACACACACACACACACACACACACACACACACACACACACACACACATACACACACACACATCTACACATACATACACCTTTGGTAGCCTTTGATGATGCAGCCTTTGCTTCGTTTGTTGTTTTAGAAGGAAAGATCCACATGCCTGATTATAGCCTATCTGTATCTTAAATAGGATCCGTATAATCTCTCTAACATCAGATCAGCTTGCTCTGCCTTGGCTAGAGTGCCAGATGATAAGCTTTTTATTGGTACATTAGTTTTAAAGGTTGTATTTGGATGTATTTGTTTGTTTTATGGTGGATCTCCTGGGGCTTTTCACTGTATTCAGTTCCACATGTGTAGCAATAGAAAAAGAAATCAGCCTGTGCTCTTTCATTCAAACTTCATCTTAGCTGACTGAGTAATTTTCAATCAGATGGCTGTTCGATTAAAGTGGTCTCTATGATAGCAACTGAGGTGCAGAGAGATTTTTCCTTATCTCAAAAATAATTGACAGTATATTTGAATACATGTCTTAATTTCTTTCAAAAAATGGGCAAATATACATTCATCTATATATATACACACACACACACACACACACACACACACACACACACACACACCAGTCCTCTCATGCTACCCAAAAAGTTTTGATCCAATCGATGCATGGACTCCACAATACCTCTGAAGGTGTGCTCTGGTATCTGGCATCAAGACATCAGCAACAGGTCCTTCAAGTCCTGTCAGCTTGATCAGTTTGAGATATGGGTAATTTGGCCAAGTTTGTTATCAAGACTTTGTTATCTACTTCTTTTGGAAAAAGAGAAGGTAATTGACAAGTTAGTGTGATTAATGAAGTTTTTGTATTTATGAATGTAGGTGTGTCTGTGTGCTGTACAGTTCGTGTGCATCGGTGCATATTTGTGTGTTCACTATAACCTTGCACCAGAGGCACTGGTGAAGTCTCTGTCTCTGAGGCCATTTGTCATCCGAATGCTGCAGCACAGACTGCAGAGAGAGAGAGAGAGAGAGAGAGAGAGAGAGAGAGAGAGAGAGAGAGAGAGTGATAGAGAGAGAGGAAGAAGGGGCTGGCATTAATGTTAATTATGACTCTGCATCCCCAAATCTAATAAACACAACTGTTTTTCTTCGGCTTCTTCCTACATGCAGTCAAAACAGGGAAACATTATTCAGCACTTGTTAATCCTAAATTCCTTTTCGAATATTATTTTTCATTAGAAAGATGATCGTACACCCGGCCCTGTCATTGCAACCTTGAAACCTATTGTGATTAAAGTATAGCTCATCATAATAGTTGGAACAGCACCTATGATTTCTCCACGAGGGCAACTGAAAAACTGCATAATATAGCTTTACCCACGGCCTCTGTAAGAGTGTTTTTTGTAAGCATAATTCCTAACGTACATGTCGCATCAAGTGTGTGACCTGCATGCAGTGGTCATATGGTTTATGCTTGAGAGGCACCTTGGAAAAGAAAAATCAACATTTGAAGTGTTCCATAGCCTGCACAAAGCATCATTAAATGTTCTTCTACATAATAATGGTTTATCACAGTATCAAGAAGTAGAAAAAACAATATTGTTCTTCATATATCAAATAACAGCTAAAGTGTCCCAATAAACATTAAATATATTCACACTGGAAATGTGCTTTGCAGATGCCAGATGTAACCCACCTGATATTTTCTAATAAACTGTAAGAATCATAGTAGTAGAGCACTCTGTGAAAATTCAGTTAACTTTTTATTGATGCTCCTTATTGATTCATATAAGTACATTCAGTTCACCTACAAACTGTAAACTTTGCATAATAAACAAATGAACTATGTTTTTAACACAAGAAACTGGGCAAACAATGCTATTGTGCAATTCAGCTGTGAAGAAATTAGAACTAGCCTCAGGAATTCATGTTCAGTGCACCTTTACACTCTTTAAAGGCAACAAAAGGGTTCTTTTGAGGGATATCACCAAAGAACCACTTTTGTTTTTTTTTTTTACAAATGAGATGTGTAAAGATCCCATACCAATTAAAGTTTTTTTTTCTTTAGAACTGAATCATGCAGTAAGTTGTATTTTTTTTAAATGGGCAGTTTCATTAATTCAACTTCAAGAGAAAGACAATGCCTGAAAATGTCTCCTCCTCAACCACATTCTGCAAACACATTGATTTTCATGCATGATTCTTTTTCATGATACAATGGGGAAATCCCAGACCCTCTTGTGCCATTCCTAGAGTTCATAATGAAAACAGGCCTGACTACTATACGGCTTCAGCAGATAACTTTAATCTCGTAGTTTCATAATTAATGTCTGTGTGTGTGTGTGTGTGTGTGTGTGTGTGTGTGTTCTTTGGGCTTCTATCTGATGCTGTTTATGTGTTTAGTATGTGGAGTTTAATATTTCATGGCAGCCCTGTGTGGGTGTCAGTTTTATGTGTAAAGAGTGAAAGGCTTAGGGAGACATGGACAGAAAGAAAGTGAGAGTATATTTGGAATGGACGTAGAATTGTGTGAGAGCAAACAGAGGCACTGCTCCATGACAGCATGTAACTGTCGGGCGCCGTTGATGTGTGAGAGATCACTGTGGGTTCAAAGCAGGAGGACATCAAATAACTGCTCAGATAACACACACAATGACCACATTACCACACACATCAGTAGAAACAGAAGAAGCACGGTGTGGAGTAAGACACTGCAGGGTAGAGGTGGCATAAAACAAACGATATTACATTGTATTGTGATGTTTTGTTAATTTCATTAAAAAGTAAAATTCTGATGATGTGTCACATCACATCATTGTTAGCAGAATGCTGTTGGGCCTTAGCAGGTGCATGCAAAGGTCTGATCATGGATCCTTTGGCTTTTTTTTTCTTTTATTAGCTGTTTTTGCCTGTTTTCACAAAGTGGTTACACATGACTTCTTATTCCTGTAACAGGCAAAGATATAGCATATAAAAATAACCTTTTAAAGGTATAAACATGAAAAGCCAGCCATGTGTGCAGCTGAACATGTTTACATTTTTGTCACTGCATTCTGGATATAATGCCAAACATATTATACTGCCATTATGTTGTGAGATGGTTATGGTGTCCTATGGCAATAACATCTACTGAGGTAGGATTAACATCACAGGGCTAATTTTGAGTTCTGGATCTCCTGGCCATTTGCATTAGGGTGCCTACACACTTTTTATGATGTAGCATAAAAAACACTGCTCATTCTGTGCTAGAAAACATGCCTGTATGCCGAGAAAAGCTCTATCAAGGACTAAGAAGTTCTTACTTTTTCAGCTTTTGCTGCAGTAGATTCTGGCATGGAAGTACACCAGCTAGTGTGGGCAAAGACAGGAGTCTGATTTTCCCGCTGTTATTTGAACCATATAAAACTCAACACCTCTCCATCCATGCACATGCCTCATAGATGGACAAGATCTACATGAATTTGCATTTTCTACTCTGAGCTTGCATTGTCTAATTTGTAGGTACCCTTAGACTAACTTACTTAAACTTTGGCTACCCTGCTGCATGACACAACCACCAAGCATAAAATATCAACACATAAAGTGGCAAACCTGTTTTATAGCAGAAGCTTCTGGCACAGCTAGAAAAAGTGGAATGCTTCGGTGATGATGTTTGAGAGTAAAATGACTGTATGTGGTACATGCTTCTAAAATACCACTTTGTGCGTGCTGTTGTGCTGGTTGCCACACGCCGCAGGCAAAGATTAAAAGATTTAAACTTACATCGATTAAGGGGTGCATTTCAAATGTCAGCATGTTTTGGCGGTATTTTGGGGCTTTGCTGTATGATGTGGGAAGATAAATTACCAGATACATTTTGATGAACAAGTCAAACTAAAGAAGGCATTGCTGTGTCAGCATTTGAATTTGGTGGGAGCATACTTGAGACAGGGCTAATATGTATTAAGCCCATTGTTTGACTAGTAGATTATCAAAAGTAATTTTGTTAATTCACAAGATAGTGTTTTGGTGAGGCTAAGACTTCTTTCAGTTGGGTCATCATTAAGAACAGCTAAAACACGTAGTGGATACCACTATCACTAATCACCAGCACACAGGAGAGCAGGGTTGAATTCCTCATCAAGACATCTACATTGGAAATGTCACTGGTATATTAAGACTTTTGTAAGACTGTAACTAATGTCACATCCACCAATGACTGTAAATTGTTCTGGATACATTAGTTAAATACACTATATGGACAAAAGTATTGGGACTCCTGACCATTACACCAACAGGGATTTTAATGACATTGCATTCAAATACATAGACTTTAATATGGAGTTAGTCCCCTCCTTTCTAGCTTTAATAGCTTCCACTCTTCTTGGAAGGCTTTCCACAAGATTTTGGAGTGTTTCTGTGGGAATTTGTGCCCATTCTTTCTGTAGACCATTTATGAGGTCAGGCTCTGATGTTGGGTGAGAAGGCCTGGCTCACAATCTCCGTTCCAGTTCATCCCAAAGGTGTTGGATGGGGTTGAAGTCAGGGTTCTGTACGGGCCAGTCAGGTTCTTCCACGCTGAACTCATCCAACCATGTCTTTATGGAGCTTGCTTTGTGCACTGGGGCACAGTCATGCTGGAATAGAAAAGGTTCTTCCCCAAACTGTATCCACAAAGTTGGAAGCATGGCATTGTCCAAAATGTCTTGGTGTGCTGAAGCATTAAGATTGCCCTTCACTGGAAATAAAGGGCCTAGCCCAAACCCTGAAATACAGGTGAGTCTTAGTACTTAATTAAGTGTTCTACTTTCTATTTTATAAATATTGGTAACTGTCAAGGATTAACAGAAACACTGAAATTACATGCACGAAGTTTACTAGACATTATTTTTTTTTACATAATTTACAGTCACAATGAATAAATCTCAATTTATTTATCACAATGTCATATCACAGTGCATAACATATCACAGATATGTGATATGTTATGCAGAATCATTCTGTGGCTCAAGTATCATGTCATTGTACCATGGAGCCTCTAGTGATTCCCACCCCTGTCCTATCCCAGGGTAATAGTGATCTCAATTGTTCCCTCTCTCCCTCTCTCTTTCTCCCTGGTCTTGTATTTCTGAGCAGGCCGGCAGGCCCCTTTCTGCTTGGGGCCTAATCTCACACTGTTTTTCTCTTATCTTGTCATTCTAAAGCCAGTCCAGATATTGATTCCCATTGTAAGGCAAGCCAAGGGGCTGACTGTAATCTTGACATATTATAGCTTTATTGAGTGGGTTTGGGCAGCAGTGACACCGACCTGTTTGGGCGGAGCAGACAGAACCATCAACACAACGTTCTGTGCCTATCCACACACTCTGCAGCAGAAAAGCAAAAACACAAGCCTAACTTCAGCGCAAGTAGAGCAGCTAATGCAAACACACAGCAGGTAGACAGCAAGAGAGATGCAGAGGGAATAAATCCAGACTGGTTCATGCTCGAGTGGGAGGATAAAACAAAGCGGAGGGAGAAGGGGAGAGTCAACAGTTTTGGTGTAGCAGCAGTGGTTTTGCACTGCTGATGAGGTTCGGTACTGCAGTGACCAAGAACGCGGTCATTTTTTGTGCATGTGTTTTAACTTGGAGCTATTATTGTCGGTTTCCAACATATTCAGTCTACAATGCATGAATTACCATGTAACTACATTCATTATTTATTACATCGTAATGTAATAAATAACAATTACGTTCAGTTTACACACTGTATTTGCAGATTTGAGTCGGCAAGTTTCAAAGTCAACTATTTCCTCTTCTACTCACTGGCACAAATGTGTTGTCAACTGAAAATCCACGCTTCAGAAATTATGGTTTGTTTGAAAGAGCTGTGAGTGAGAAATAATTCAGATAAAATGACAAAATGCTTTTGTTACTGCTAGTAAAAACTGCGGCTTCTATGAGTTGGCTTGTGTAAATATATTTTAGCGTTTTTGCACGTGTTCAAAATAGACCAGGTTCAGCTTAAAACATGGTTTACTGCATATTTCTAGGATAATCAGGATCAAATGCCTTTACCACCATGTGCCGGGACATTAATCATGGCATAATAAATAAACAGCTTTTTTTTTTTCTTTTTATGAATTTCTCTTTCATTATTTTGTGAAGCGTTCTGTTGCTGTGAGGCCTCAACATGGCCAGACGTTTACCTCGGTTAGCTCTGCCTGCATTTGATTTGGTCTGAGCTATGTTTTAATATTTAATAAGCTGTGCGGTGTGTAATAAAGTCCTGCTTGTTGGTAATGATATTTGCATGGCACGAGTGGGCCACATTAAAAGGCTTTATTAAAAGATAGACTGCAGGAAGCAAAGGGGGTCAAACAACTTGCTTGCTCTCTCTTCTCCTGCTCCTTCTTACTGCTGCCCCCACTCATTTACTGTTGTCCTATTTCTGTCCTTCTCTCTCTCTCTCTCTCTCTCTGTCTGTCTGTCTCTCTCTCTCTCACACTGCTTTGTTTAGAGCACTGTTATCTAGATCTGATGAGAAACAAAGGTCACCTAGCCAACACCTGTGTGTACAACGGCTCTGTTTAGTTTGAAATTTCTGTTGCTTAGCACACAGGCACAAGGTTCCAGTTCAGAGAGAAATCACTGCAACCCCCTGTACCTCAGCAGGCTTGAGAATTGTAGCATTCGCTGTGTCATTAATGTGACAAAACTGACAGCTAATCATGGAATTGTTCTGTCTGATTGTTAGGTTATTGGAGGTTGCACACATTGTAAATAGGCCTACATTTTAAACTTCTTTGAGCACTGATGTAGAAAATGCTTACCAATTTAGCACAATAACAATAACAATATCATTTTGCACACCTCTACCTTAAATTTAATCCAAAGCCCTACCCGTACAGCAGTTGTTAAACAACTGAGCGTCACCAGAGAGTTTATCAGTTTGAGCATTTATAGATTAGCAATAGGAGACTATGATAAAGTGTGACCATTATTGTTCCTACCATGCTGTGGTTATGAGCAGTGTATTGAGTCAAGTCAAGTGGTCTTTATTGTGATTCCTCAATATAGCTCAGTATACATTGCAGTTAAATGTTTTTCAGGCCCATAGCTCAATACACAACAGCAGCACATAACACAAGATTGCCTAACATGCTGACACGTGGCAGTGAGAAATGGGTGCGGATTATACAGTATACAATAAATATGACTAATTAATACACAGGACAAGAAATGCACCTGATGGTAACTAGAAAGGACAACTGGTCTAAATAATATACAAATATAATCAAATCAGATATATGGCTGAGCATCAAAGTAGCATGTAACAAATACGCAAAAAAGCTTCTGTTTGCAGCTTTTAAGATTTAAAGAATTTACAGAGTAGGTGTGCAGTGATGGTTTGGATTGTATGATCAGTATATGGTTGGTGAAGGGTCTAGATGAGTCCAGGTGGATGTTGGGGGCAGCAATGCGTTCAGTAATCTGACCGCCTTGGGGAAGAAGCTGTTACAGAGTCTGGTGGTGGTGAAGCAGATGCTCCAGTATGCTTTGACAGACAGCAGGAGGGCGAAGAGTACATGAGAAGGGTGGAAGGAGTCAGCCAGAGTGCTGGTGGATTTGCGAGGGAAGTTCTTGTGATACGAGGTGTCAGTGGAGGGTAGAAAGACACAGATAATCTTCTCAGCTGTTCTCACAATCCTCTGTATGGTTAGAAACAGTGCACTTCCCATACCAGACAGTGAGACAGCTGGTCAGGACCCTCTATTGTTTCCCTGTAGAAAGTAGTGTGGATGGAAAGGGGAAGGTTTGTTATCTTTATCCTCATCTGGAAGTTGCTAGTGGATTTTGTTGTCTAGGCAGGTGGTACTGAGGGGTGAGGTGAAGTAGTCGGTGATGTGAACATCTGATGTTCTGAACTGTTGATGTATGTTTATAAAAAATAATATACATGCATATATCCATATGTAACAAGTAAATCAGGTTACTGTAATTCATGTTATTTGTGCTGTGTATTAGAAATGTTGTGAAAATATTGTCAAAATGTTAACAAAATGTTAACATCTTGTTAAAATGTTAATATCATTCTACAGAGCTCTAAATATACACTATGTATACTGGTTTAGTGTATATTGGTTTGGCCATGCCACCTGTCAAAATGGGCCGTTCAAAAATCGTAACCCCTAACATTTATAAGTGACTTTAGAAACAAAGTCTGGTCATGGGTGTATGTATAGCATAAGTCCCTACCCCTTCCCTGCCCCTTTCTTGTCTGATTGGGTTTACTCACCTGCTCAGTTTCGATCACTGACAGTGATTTCCAAAAAAGACAGCAAATGTGAGACGCTCAAAAGAGACGGAGGAACATTATACAGTTTTATACTAACACACACTGTGCTGAGCATTAATTTCCTTCAGTTTTAAAGGTTTGTATCTTGGATCTCAGGACTCATTCGATAACAGTTTATGACATCTGCCTACACCCTGGCAAACCATTTTTGCACTTTTCCAATTACTTGCTGTACATCCATTCACACAGAGCATCCTCACCAGCTTGTGGCCAAAGTAAAAAATGATGGCTTGCATGCAACATTCTCATAGCCAAAAAAATCTGTTAAAACATGTTTTACTTAATCGTTTAAGTTGAGACCAATTTAATAAAGTATCAGCTGAGCATAAATGTTCAATTTTTTGTGAAAGAAAAAAAACTGATTTTCTGTCATTTCCCAATGATTAAACATAAACATAATGCACCAGCATAAAAACGTTAAATGCCCAAAGGACAGATACAGGCTGTTATAGGCTGTTTAAAAATCTCATCACTTTCAGTGACAATCTTTAATGTATGTGTTACAAGAGTACTGTGTATGTTCAGTGTTTATCGCTGCGGAAATGTACTGTGAATCGGCTGCTTGAGCTAGATTCTAATTAGCCCGTGTTCTTTTTTGCAGTGACGCCTCCAGTCGAGCTGGGCTTTGTTTATTTCTGCTATTCGAGCTGGTTATGGTAATTTGTGGTGTTACAGGGGATCACTGGTGCGCTCAGCCTGTTTGCACAGAACTTTCATAAATTGCAGCATTCCACACAGCGGTTTTATCGTGTTTGGCCTGAACTTGTGGATAAATGTCTTGGGAATCTGCTAATTCAGTGCTTTAAATGCATAGGTATGGTTCTTCTGTAAGGCAATGCTAATGATATGACTATTATAACATTATGACTACAGTATAGTTTTTATTTCATATTTAGCTGGGGGTTGTTTTGTAGGCCTATATGCCTTTAACTGAGACCAAGATAAAAACAAAGGATATATTCTTTGCGATTTCTTCACTTCCTGTCTCTTACTGATTTAATCGTCTGTGGCTATCTGTGTGTGGCTGTCTGCAGGGCTGAAATTTGCGGCATGACCTGTGACCCTGGGTGTGTATTAATGCGCTCCCGCAGCAGTGGATGCCCAGGGGACTCTCTGGCCCACATGTGTGTAACCCCCCAGTCATGAACCCTCGGCCCTCATATCCTCGCGAGGGTTGACTCACTGTGGCTCTCGGCAGCAGTGACTTAGTCTCTGCCCGCTCCTCTCTCTGGCGAGACTGGGCTGATATTACATAGATGCCTATACTGTTTCATCTGACACACAAAACCACTCGCATCAACCCTTTGCCCTTCTTGTCTTCTTTTGAGGCCTTGCCCCTGGATTAAGCCTGTGTAAGAGTTTCTAATGGAGGCCCTCTCACAGAAGGAGGCAGAAGTAAATGTGTGAGAGATGAAGGGGGTGTTCCGAAGTTGCACTCGAGATTTGAGCAACTGTCTCACACTGGGGTCTTCAGGGGAGCTGACAAAATAAAGATCAAAAGCTGGGCACTGACAAGCCAGTGGAGGCTTTTAAAAACCAATACTGTGGCCACAGAAAAGCCTCTCTCAATTACAACGTTATTAGCCCCCTCATAATGGAATAATGCAATCCTCCAGTAGAGCTTAGCTAATGCCTGACAACAGCAAGTTAAACACAGACGCTCAGATAAAAGCGTAGGATGAAAGAAAGAGTGATCAGGGGAGTGGAGGGGGGGGGGGGGGCAAAGAAGAAGGATAGAAAAATAAAGCAAGAACCAAAAAATAGAGAAGGACAGAGGGAAGGAAGAAGGAGTTCAGCAAACAGGGAAAATAAAGAAAGAGAGAGAAAGGACAAAAAAGAAATAAAGAACCGAAGGAAAAGTGGATTGAAAGAAAGAAGGAAAAACAGAAAGAAGACGACATGAGGAATAGAAGAAAGAACCACAATGGAAGAAATTAAAGAATGAAAAAGTATAAAAGGACTAAACAAAGAAAAGAAAAAAAGGAAGGGACGAGTAAAAGGAAAACAGAATTAAAAAGAAAGAATGAACAAAAGACTACAAAACAAAAAAAGTATGAAAGTAAGTGAAAAGAGAGTGAAATGAAAGGAAGAAAGATGTGAATGATGCTGGGAAAAGCTTGCTTACAAAAGAGGAGTGCATGTTTGTGCTATCCCCTCCCCTTCCATTTTACTGCTGTGTGTGTGTGTGTGTGTGTGTGTGTGTGTGTGTGAGAGAGAGAGAGAGAGCGAGAGAGAGAGAGAGAGAGAGAGAGACAGTGTGGTCATTTATCATGTACGGAGCTGGGCCAGGAGCAGTTTTAGTGCTGGCTGGCGGGTCTGGGCAGGCCTGCAGCACTGTATGCAGGCAGCTGTGGGGCTGAGGAAGTAGGCCACAGTCAGCCTAACTCTCAGCCTCACTCCCACTGCCCCTCAGTCTTCTGCAATCTCTCAGCTCCTCATACTAATGAGCTCACACCATCACACCAGCCTCAGCCTGCCTCAGACTGGGAGCCTTCTTCTGCAGTTTCACAAATCTTTATCTTCTGCATCTGTAGCATACAATCCATCAAACAATGATGCGTTTACCTGTACTGTAAAACCTGTTGCTTCAAAACTCACCTATATGTTTCAATGTTTGCGTTAGTTTTCTTCTGTGCGTGTGGAAAGTAATTATGAGTGTAAAGAAATCTGAGGCAGATAAACAGCCCTTAAATTTTCACTTCCCTGCTCTGCTTTTCTCAAACCCAGATTTACCTCCAGGGTTTGACGCAGGCAAGAAGCTTTTTTTTTAGCACAATATGGAAAGTGTCGCTGGCGCGCAGTATCTGGCTCATAGAGTACTGTGGGGCTGTGACAGGACTAAATTTGATGTCTAAAGTAGCCCAATCGATAGATTAGCAGGGCCGTGGGGCTGCAGCGCTGATGGAGGAGGCGCTGGTTGACAGCTTTGCTGGAGTGTGTATGGGAGAGTATCTGCGCCCTGCGGTAGAAAGGACAATAGCAGCATTGACATTGTCAGAATGAATGAGTTACTGCTGACTGGTGTGAAACTCCTCCAGCCTGCCTTCGCACCAGCTCCACCTTCTGGTCAGCCTGACCACAGTGCAGGTTCTCACAGCCTCTATGGACTAAACCAAATGCAGAGACGTGCGAAATAATGGAACTGATTGAGAACAGGATAAACTGTTTGAACAAGGAATCGCGGTTTGTGGACAGAGCCATTTGACAGTTTGAATCATTGATTAATAGCTTTTCCAATTACCTAAACATATTCATTAGTTATTAGTTACTATTTTTATATTGTTTGTTTTTTTAGTTCAGTATATTACATTCTATTTTATTTTTTTATAGAAATTGATTGTGCTCCTTTTACCTTAATTAATCATAAATATTCTTTGCATTTTATACTATTTTGCTTTTTTTTTTACTCTACCTAAACATATGTAAACATACTGTGAACATATTGTAAACAAATTGTGAAGCACTTACAGATGAATTTGTTGAATTTGTTGTTTTTTTTAAGAGTCAGAAAGTGTATTTTATTCATCAGAAGTAAAACAGCAAAAGATGCCTCAGCTGAATGGAAAGGCCCAAACTCTTGGCATACTTCAGAAGGCGGTCCAGAAGAGGCGAGCATGAATGAATCAGTTAAAGTGCAGGCCTTCGTCACAGTGCAGCTGCGGCTCTGTGCACACACTGCCAGTCTCCCCCCATCACTCACACTGTGTGTTTAGCACTGATAATGCATTTATACTCATCCGCCACTTTAGAGAGGGTAGCCCCCATCACCCCACTAATGGAGCAAATGGAGCAGCGCACACGAGCGGAGAACGCACCAAGGAGGTCATACTGTGGTCAGGCTACAGTAAATACCACATACACACACACACCTGAGTCTGTTAAGAGCAAAGATAATAGGATGTGGGCTGCAGTCCTGATACTGTGTATCCTTTGACATCAAGCACTTTTCTATTAAGAATGTAATTACGTGCTGTGTTTTGCTGAGGGTCAAGTATGGGTGTGTTGCAGCATAAAGGAAAGAACAACTTGTGTGGGTTTGTTTCTTTGTCATTTACAGGACAAACAATGACTTGGTTTGACAGGAAAAATTGAAATAAGCGCCTCTTAAGGTTAGAGTTAAGGTAAGGTTAGAGTTAAATTTGTATCACGTAGAGGCAGCTGCATATCATTCATCACTGTCAGGACAGAGTCTTGTATTTTCAATTTTGTCCTTTTTTAATTTTCAACAAAATTTGGAGCATCGGCCGCCCTTTACAGTGTGAGAAGGTTTCAGTGGACTAAAAGAAGTGCTCCAAAATGACATGGAATTAAATCTTGTTACATTAACTTCCATTACAACACTGATTCTTTTTCCTTATTTCATAAAGTTATTGTTTTGGATATATGACATACCGATTTTGTCATATATGTGATATAATACATATTCTGGAAGATTATTTCTTATCAAGGCAGTAGATATTAATTCATAATAATTATTCATTCTAATTAATTCATAATAACAGTTAATTCTCTGATAGGACTGAAAGCACTGTGAGTGCAATATTATTTTGTTCACTCTAAAAACAAGCAATGTTCTTTGACATTATACCTTATTTTAAGTCATTCAGGGCAGAAAACAAGTACAAATGGTTATGTTAAATCGGGGCTTTTTCAAAATGTAGCCTACTTTTACTCTTACTGCAAGCGTTTAAGTGGTGTAGAACGTGTTCAGAAAAAATATATTTAAAATAAAAAGTAAGTTCTCATGTTAAGCAAAAATATTTACCAATGTCATTAGCAAAATTAACTTTGTTGGTGTCACGGAGCAGACTAGAGATGAACTGAAACCTCGGTTAGACCAGTGTTGCGTGATGGATGAACCCAATCGCAGAC
>JBBPCZ010000002.1:11297162-11315367 GCA_037974445.1 Brycinus macrolepidotus | reverse complement strand
ACACTCATCATATTTTACAGTATAATCTGAGATTTTTCACTATTTTGTGTCTCCAAACTTTGCTCCTATTAAAACTTGTTCAGTTTTTCTGTTCTGTAGTTTATCCTGATGAACATTTTCCTCTTTTAACATTCCAAGTAATCCCAGTAAAACATTTACACACGTCCATCCATGAGATGGATGTCCGGTTTGGGTGCTCTAGGGCAAATGTTCTTCTTTCTTGACAACTACACATTCTTTTAGACCCACAGTGTTGAGCTGTCTTCGCACAGCGGAAGGATGGACAGAAATGTCTGTGGAGTTTTTCAGATTTTAAATGGAGCTTGACTTTCTCTTCTCCTTCAAAGATGAAAGTACTGTTTTTTTCTGATGATCACAGTTTTGGTGGTCTACCAGGTCTTACAGCGTTGTTAGGAATTGCCTACTTTCTATTATTTTCCTTGAATTTATCCTAGCTTATGTAATGGCTTTGGTTTAATGGAATGGCTTTGGTTGGAAAGACACCACTGTAACTGGTCGGCTGTAAGACTGAGGGCATGGAACAGTTAAAGTGGCAGTAGGTCAAGAGTGGTTAAAGGATTTGATACTATACTCAATGTTGGAGGCTTTTGTGTATTTTTCTTTTCTTTCTTCTTTGTACACACTGACGTGAGTGAAAATGTTACACATTTATATTTGATAAGCATGATGGCTGTTTGGATGCTGCTATAAAGGGAACTGTACAAAGTCTTCCGTCCTTTCACCAGGTATTCTACAAAGATCCTACCTTTGCAATGGGTCACATCGTGATCCGTATGAAGAAGAATGTAGTCGGGGATGAGAGTCAACATGTCATTCTTTTTCGTTGCATCCAGAGCATGAATTTGAAGTTTCCATATAACACCTGCTTCACAGGAGGTGAGGGCTCACTATGCTTCACGAAACAGAGGAAATAAGCTTCATTTGCAAATGTAATTAGCATGGCACATTTCTGTTTGTGGTGTGCAGGGATTGTGAAGCTGGAGGCTGGTGACCGAGTGGAGCTGCTCATACCTCGCTCCTCAGCAAACATCTCTCTGGATGGAGATTCTACCTACCTTGGAGCTATCAAACTGGACTGATCTGTCTGAGGGAGTGACTGGGTCTAAAGAACGAGGTTCTTCTGAATGAGTGGATTTTACAGTTGGGCACAACCTGACACTATTACTGATATAGCTCAAAAGTGACTGGAGACCGAAGGAATGATTAGAATGGGACTGGGCAAATAACTTTTCAAATATAGTGTTTCCTTCCCTAACATGGCTAACTGCTGGATGTTTCAAGACTTAGCTAAAAGCTGATTAAGCCATGTTTAATATAGTAACCGAGGAACTGCTTCTGCACCGCTGGCACTGCTGCGTACATGGAGAGTGATAAGTGTGGCTGTGCTTTGTAAGGACCTAGGATACTTAGACTGGGACTAAAGGCTCAATACATTAAAACCAGTATAAGATTGGTACAGTCATAACAAAAATTAGTTACAAGTCGTTTCTGGCATATCAAAAACTAACGATTAGAAACAGTTCAGAATTGAATTTTCCACAATCACTCAAATTTATTACCTTAGGTTAAAAGTTAAGAACTTTTTTCCCTTCTCCTGAAAGGTTACCATTCCAGAAATGCAAAAATGAAAAATCCCCTTTAGAGGTCACACTTCTGCACATAATTTCTGTTTATCTGCCGAATTTTGCATACTGGAAAAATATAAGTAGGCAAAATGTGACCTTATTGCACATATTCTATGCTTTTAAAATAATAGAATAGAAAAATAGAAATCATACACTAAAATTTTCAGAAAACTACCATTTTTAAATTTGTTTAGAATTTTTACTTAGAAACGGAAAAGAACATGTAATTTGACTGGGGTTTTCAAACCCTTGCTTATGTCTGTATGAGGTTTTGTTATGACAGAAGCTTATATGCATGCTTCCTTCCACCAGACTCTAGAAATATATACTTCTGCAAAGTTGTCAGTAGAAGGCCAGATGCACTGAGGTGTGAGGTTTTGTTTTTTGCACTCATAATGTTTCTTTCTCTGACTCATTGACTCATTGTTTATGCTTTGTTTGTACTGCAAGGAAACCATGGATGATGTGTGTGAACTGTAAGCTACAGAAAGGGTTTGTCTCCCCTAGTTCAGCATGTCCACACACTCCAGGAAATCTGTAGGGGTTTCAAATTGTGCACATTTACGCACTGTTCTGCATTCTGTTATTTGAACAATAGCAGTTCCTTTTAAAATATAACATTCCTAATACTTTTACAAACAGCCTATAGGTTGATGTTACATCTGCACAATGAATGCAAAACTGCTCATAAGAAGTAGTTGTACTTAAATTAAAGGTTTTGGGAGCACTTTATTAGCCAAGCGATTTAAATATGGTAGACTGGTCTTGGTGTATTTTGAGATATTTTCAGCAGAGGGCAGCACTGGCATGTCATTAGGCCACTACTCCTCAGCTTGTCTTTGCAGCCACAGATTTTGAACCATTGATTGTGTAAACTGAAATAAATCTTTGCCTTTTAATTGTTTTGTGTTCCGATCAACACGTTTTCACCCTTTTATGTGAAAAAGGGAGAGAATCTGCATGATCACATACTTATTTCACAACTTAAACCAGTGTGGTGCTCTCCACTTACATGATTTAATACCAGTATTAATTACTTCTATTGACTACTTAATAGAAAATGTGTTTGAACTTATGTTAAATCCTTTACAATTTCCCCACAGCTGCTCTAAATTTGGGCTTTTGATGATGGGCATGTTTGAAGTGATCCGAGTCTCTATTAAAATTTGGTCTCCAGAGGGCACCGTTTTCCAAGAGAAACCAGCTGTGGTAGTTGCAAAAAAACATTTGTTACATGACAAATAAAACTTGAAACATGGAAATGCAACAATTGGACATTATACATTTTGAATGTTCTAGCAAACATTGCCGTGAATATTAAAATGTTGATGTGATTTCATCAGCGTGACAATATAAGGCACATGGAAGGCTTATCCAGCTATTTGCAAAATCATGTAAAATGTTCGGGTAAACACGCCTCACTTTCACAAACCTAAAGGAAACCCCCAGAATCTGATCAAAGCGCAGAAAGGTAAGCTGAAACCTTTCGTGTCTGTTTGCCGCCGGCACATCATATACAGGCCTGCCTCACCAAGGCCCCAAGTGCTATGATGCTTTTAATTTTGACATTAAATCAAATGTAAATTTCATGTGTAATAGTTTGGGGTTAAAAGTTATGTCTCTTTTGTCATGAGACTCATGGGATGCAGTGGTTAGAGTAGGGGTGCAAACAATTACATTATACATTTCATATAAATAATATGAAAAGAAAATATAAAAAGATGCATAGCATTGTGATCGGTATAGTACTGCATACAAGCTAAACTGTGGAGTAGGACGTACCTGCTGAGTTACTGAGAAACATTGAGCAGGACCGTTTTCTAAATGCTATATAGAATGTGTATGTTATATTTATGTATATTTTTGTTATTCAGCATATATCAGTATCAACAAATTATTGCTAAAAAGTATCGCCATCAAAACAATTTGATTTTTTGTTTAGTGTATACATATATATATATATATATATATATCAGAATATTTAGGTTACACTGGGCTACTGTACAAAATTGTCTGACTTTCATTTCATTTACTGCTTATCCATACCATTATTTAATGTTTTCTCTGAAACAATCACCTAAATATCCTTGTCTTATGTGTAGCCTATCCATTGATTAATTTTTTGTTTTGTTTTTGTTATAACAAAAAAGAATTTGCCTCTTTGTGATTGGCAGCAGAATCTCATCAACAAGGAAAACAAATAATGAAATGGAAATTAATTATTAATAATGTGCAGCAGTCATGCTCATGAAGTGTGAGAAAATGGAGAGAGAAATGGAGAGAGACAAATGGAAAGAGCATGGCTTCACTATCTTTTTCCCTTGAGATCAATAAAAATAAAAAATCTTAAAGTTTCCAATTATTACTACATTTAGAAATGTGTATATTAGTTAAGATAAGGGGAAAGGACAATGATGGACTGTGGACACTGGGCAAACAGAGCATCACTTCTCAAAGAATGAGGGACAGCTCAAGTACTGTGCTGATTTGAAATTTTAAATTTATTTAAGAACCGAGTGCTGGCTGTGTTTTCCCATATGAATATTTTTAGCTGGCCTACAGTGCCCACAGAGTGAAATGTTGAGTTGAGCACATCTTTCAGATGAAGGCCAGTAGTATTCTGTAGATGTCTTCTCTGCATACCAATAGCAATGTTGAATGTCTTCTTTCCCCTGACTTCTCTCTGATAAACTGTCTGCATTTGCACACCCTGTATTTTCCATACTGGGCTCCGTTAACTCACTGCATATCCCTGGGGGGGTCCCTGTAGAATACAGGTTCTCCTTCATGTTTCGTTCCTGCCAGTCTTGAGGTGGTGTTTTTCCTTTTATCAATTTCTTTTGAGTGCAAACCCTGGAAAACTCAATTTCTTTGAAATAAATATGTTTGCTATAATGTGTAAACACAGACGTTTCAAGACATACAGTTCACTCAGTCCATATGGTCCACATACAGAAACTATGCTGTAACTAAGCATACTTTGAGCTGTTTGAAGCTGACAGACTCGCTGTAAACACAGGATTACAATATACAAGTGTGAATGACAAGCAATGTAAAAAGTTTCATACGGCAACACTGTTCCTAAAAAATGTTCTGCTGTTCTGTTTAGCAGTTAAAATCAGAATGAGTCAGGAATCATAACACATTTCTTTTCCATTCCATGATGTATTACTGTGTGAAACACAGTATCAGGGAGAGTCTCTGAGACTGCTAAGCGTCTGTACTTGATGACAGGTGGTGGTGGTGAAACATAATTGGTTGATATTATTTTTCTCCACCTGCTGGTGCAGAATGCCATCAGAATTAAGACAGTAATGCCCGACAGGCTGTGCCTTATCAGTTTATAATTGCAGGCTTCTGGAGTGTTCAAACATCCAGTCCTGGAATGGACTCCGCAGACCTCAGTGTTTACTTAGCATAAGCTAGGCAAAGCATAGAATTAAATGAAAATGAATAATAATGTCTTTTGAATGAAGTGGCGAATTGTGTGTAACTTGCATAGGCACATAAGCTAACAAGGTGAAGTTGTATCTCTGCTTTAACATCTTTTTGTCTGTTTTGGATGTACCTAAAAGAAGTGGTACCTGTTTAAAAATGGCAGATGGTAAACAATACATCCCAGCAATCCAGTGCCCACTTAATGAGTTACCTGTAATGTCACAGAACGGAGCAACATTTCTTGTATTAGATGGTCAGAAATAGATGAAAAGAAAGCTGAAGGCTAGCAAAATGATTGTGGTGAGTTAGGGGACTGGGGGCTATGGCAATTATCCACAAAGGGGTCCTTAGACTAAAAATGTTTGAGGACCGCTGTGTGACGAATACAGCCAGGTTAACAATTTGACACTGTAACACCTCTGGGTGCTGTGTACAGACTCTCTTTATCTGGTTTATATTCTCTATAACTGCCTTGTGTTTTTCCCTCACTAGAGGCAGATAGCTAACAGGCTAACAGGCTAACAGGCTCTTTCAGTACTGCTGAGACAACCTAAAATTGTCAGCACATCCATGAGGCAGAAAAAAACATTCATGATGCAAGAGCTGTGCGTTTATTGTAGAAATTGTGCATGCAAAAAAAGTTCTGGGACGGTGTTTTACTGAAGACTGAAAAATGAAAGGTTTCTTGGGGGTTCAACATTGAGGTTTTTTTTTTTTTTTTGAGGCTATACTTTTCCGTGTTGCAAATCAGTGTCCATATTGCAGCCTAACTGTCAGTCAGCTCTGTTTATAGGACCCTAGTTAGCCAGTGTTTTCTGTCATAGTTAGCTACCTATCATTTGAATGTCATGATAGTTCTCCACTGAAGGTATGCCTTCGCATTCATTTAAATGTTACATTTCACTACACACTGTACCATATAACAGGATAAACATCCTGAATCTGATTGATCAGATTTTACTTGACCATTATGAATTGCACTTTTTTCAGTTCGGCATGCCACACTAAAAGACAGAGGGTGCAGAAAGTGCCATCACAGTGTTTGAAAATTAATTCAAATTAATAAAACAGTACCAAAAAATGTTATATCAATAGTTGTATGCAGAGTTTGTTCATCATGATTAAAACATGATCACCTCAATTCACCTTCATCAGGACTGCTTTTGGTATGAAGCACTATACAGGACACCCAATCAGAAAAGTGCTCATTAACATATATATCAGTCTCAAAGGCTCAGTAATGAAAACAGCCTGTTTAATTCTAAGGGACGAAGAGAAGTTGGAAAATGTTAAACTACATAATCATTATTTTTTTAAAAAACAAAAACATCATAACAGGACCTCAAATAAGTAAATGAAAGTATAGGTTATGGGCCCTTATGTTTTTAATTGTATATTTTTATACCATAATTACATAATCATGCAGGTTTAAAGAATAAACAGAGAACATTGTGCATCAGTAAAGGTTTACCAAGATTTTCCAGAAGAGCTTCCACCCTGCTTGAAGTTTCCTAGCAAATTCATAAGATCCCCAAAAGACCACCCAGTGAGAGAACAGCATAAAGATGTGTCATTCAAGGAGCCAGAGGAAGTGATGTGTGTTTTAGAATTTTCCTCCCCTGCTGAAGTATCGACTCCTCAGAAGGGCAAGTGGGATTCAGTCTAAAGATCCGATCGTCCAAACACGCTCAAACCTTCTGGGAGTTTGAATGGAGATCAATGCGTCTGTCTCTGCAAAGTCTTTTGCTTCACTTCTTTTGATTATTTTTCAGAAGAAAATTGCACAGTCAGATGCTCCCTTTCAAACAACCCGTTTTACTGAATTGATCTTCCTCCTGAAACGAACTACGCTTTTTAAGCGCACGTCGTCAAGTGTCATTGCTCAGACTGTCACTGATTATTTGAATGATTTTCAGCTCTCCCGCTACGTTGTTGCTCTCTTTGCATTGGATTTTGCTGACTGGCAAAGATGATGGTATAGACCATGAAAATGAGGTCTAGTCTGATATCTAGGCTGTGGGCTGTTATATAGACTTCTGCTTGGGGGTTTGTTGAAGGTAGATGTAGAAAACTGTTTTATTTAGATGCAGCTACTCTTCAGCTTTATGGATTTCACCTATTTTGTAGGAAGCTGTTAAAATGACGGAATTTCTAGCTGTCTCCATAATGATGAAAGAAGTTGTAGGTGGAATTTAGATTAATATAATATGTATTTAGATCAATAAAGATTCATATCCATAATGCCTTGAGTCTTAAATGTGGTGGTCAATTCAGCTAATTCAAGTATTGAAATATTAAATAACATCTTAAAATATCTTCCAGGGAAGCTTTTAGTATCTCAATCTGCACAGGATAAATTATTATTTTAATTTGAATAAAATTACAGCAGTGATACAACAAGTACTCCAAACTTTTGAACTGTAATGTATGATTTCTGAGGAAAAAAAAAAAATGAAATGAAACCCGGTGACCTGAATATCTCCCATTTTCACATTTCTTTCATTGCTTCATTTCTTTTTCCCTTCCCTGCACCTCAGGTTAGTTCCGTAATCAAAGAGAAGGAAGGTGGAGGGATTTTGCTTCTCGATTATTTTTATCTTGTGTTTAATCAGCATAAACTGACACACTTGCTTATTTACAGCAGCTGCAGCAAAAATCATATGCAGCAGGAGTGTTTTACAGCAAAGACTCGGGCCATGAATTTAACATAAGTCGTGTGTTATGACAGGTTCTGCATACACTTTAATCCTCGTTGCTTAAATATTTAAACAGGTTTAAACATTAAGCGAGTGTAAGTGTGTGTGGAGTACTGAGCACTTGCACAAGGGGGTTATTATTGAAAACAGCTTGTTTTGGCTGTCTTGCTCATGTTTACCACCTGTTCCTCTCCTCCAGAGCAACGCTATTCCTGTCCTTTTGACACTGAATAACCTTGTCCAGCACCAGACGTTTCTATGTCTGTGGTTTTCTCTTCTGCTATGTCCTTGCTTTAATGACTGTCAGGAAAGAGTGATTAGGCCCCACCAAGAGGAATCCAGCCCAGCACCTGAGAAGAGGATTAGGAATGTTAGCTGTGGAGAAGACTTGCTGCAATCAAACTGTGAGGTGACAGGTGCTAACGCAGCAAGAAGGGAGAAGCAGAGAAGCAGAAATGGCTGAAGCTCTAGGCCTGATGGGGAGAAGGGCTCAAGCTAGGCAAAGCGAAAGGCCAAATATGTGACCGGCCGGCGCCTTTGAAGGCTTTATAAAACGGAGCATCTGGCTACGGGAATGCCTATTGAATCGGAGGGGTCTGGGGATTGGTGGGCCTGATGGCTGAATGTGTCAGCCAAGCCGCTTCCCCCTCCCAAAAATGTCTTTGTGTGCTGCCATGGCAACAGCTCGCATGTTGGCGGAAACTGATGTCATTGTGAATGTGGCTGTGAGAAGGAAAAAGGGAAGGGGGCAATGGAGAGAAAGAGAAAGCGGCAGAGGCATTTTTTTGTCCCACAGGAAATGAAACAAGCTGTGTACACTCTGTGGCCAAACACTGATGAACTCGTTCACACATGCTCATTAACATGCACACACATTTGCGCTAAATTGTTTAACCCGTTCTCATTTTGCTCTGACCCCTCACCAAGCATAGTGGTTGTCTCAGCTCTCCTGCACCTTTCTCCATGTATTTCTTCTGTTCAGCCCACTTTCCTGCTTTTACACTCCGGTTTGTATCATTTACTCACCCACTCTGTCTTATTACATTCTCTACCCCCATCCCCTGGGCCTGGCTGATTAATGAGAGGGGCTAAAGGTGATGACTGAACCTGGATTATCCCTTTTCTGCTTCACCCCTTCCCACAACACATTCCTCGAACCAATCCCAACTGATTTGTCCATGCTCCGTCCACAATATTGTTTTGTAGGTAACATTGGCAAAATTTCCTATTAAGAAATTGGTTTACAGTTGTTACATTACGTTGAGCTTCCAGTTTAAAGTCAACCTGAAATAAAAATGACCATTTCTCCCCTATGTCTTTGGTTTTACAATTCATTATACCAATACGTTTTAATGAAAAAGTTATTGCTTTCCCGAAATCTTTAACTGAAGTCTAGTAGCTTTTGCCCACTCTGAAATGTCTTCTGTTTTTTGATGACATCACCATGCACCAGTGGGCGGTGCTCAGCAAATAAAAACAACTTGCAGAAAAACATAATATGTAAGTTTATTTGCCATAGAGGATGTCTCCTTATTTCCACATAAAAACAATAAAACATTATTTGACCAGAGGTGTTTAAACTTTGTATTCAACTCTATCTCGTTGTATGTAATTGAAACTAGGCAGGTTGGAAATGGATAATATACATGGCAAAACAGAATCTCAAATGAGGTGTGAGCTGTGGTTTGTTAATAGAATGAATGGGAATTTTGCTGGTGTTCTGTGAAGTGCATTCAATTTAGCAATCGTCACTATGAAATAATTCATTTGTGGCTAGAACATTTCATATCTTTCAGATATTACCCCATCACAGGGCCACCATAATTTCCAAGTATCGACATTACAAACACTGCTGCACACCTGAGGTTTGCCTTCATCCTCTGCACCAGCCTTTGCAGAAACAGGGCCAGACTTTTAGTCAGAATTCTGTCTTCATGCTCTCCTAAACGGTCCACTCATTAGCTCTTTACCTTTGTGCTTTGAGTTCAGTTGAGAGGAATTATGTGATTATGTGATTATGAATGTGGTCTGATGAGAATCAGAACCCTGGGCTCATAATGTACACTGGAGTGCCACTATGGAAACTATGGCTGGAATAATGGACCAAGCTTTATCTTATATAACTTCTATTTTTCCGTAGGCACTGCTGCTATACACATTGCCCTTGTTCTGGATTAGGTGTGTGAGTGTGTGTTATATTAAAGTAGCAATGCGTAGATGTATAGATGATTGTGACACAAATGATAGTTCTTGGTAACAACAACGTCTGGTGAATTTCATGTTTATTTGTCCCTCAGTGAAGCGGCCCTGCTGAGATGTGGCTGGCTCATTCGTGCGCAGTTTGTAGAATTGCATTTGCACCGTGTTTAGCTGTCGAAGGAGCCGCCTTTTAATAATTCATGTGTCTGAATGGCATTTTGGTCTTCGCAAAGTGGAGAAAGAAAGAGAGCAGGTGAGGCAAAGTGGGGGCCTATTTATCAAACCCTCCATGGCCGGACAGGCCAGTGAAAAATGTCCTGTTCACCACGTTTTCCTTCAAGGCCTTCTGCTTCAGCTGGCAATGCGAAATGGGATTAGAATGGAATAAGAAATGCCTCCACTATTCGCCAACCCCACATTATAGATTCTCTCTTCTCCAGGCTTGACATTCTGCAGATGTCTGTGCTGGGCTTGAAAAGGTTTGCTCAGATTGACAGATGTGAAGATTTTAAAAGTGGTGGCTGGATGGCGGGAGATTGGGTGTCTGTTACATTTCAGCTGTTGTACTGACCCACTTATGTCATTTTCAGTCGGGTCCCCACGGCTCCGTAAGGACATTTGAAGCACATCAAATACAGTGAGGGAAAAAGAGTTATCTGGAGAAGTCGGCTTTTGACATGATATTAAAAATCTATGTTTTGAGATCTTTAGAAAGCGAGTGGTCAAGTGCAATTTCTACAAACTGTTTTTGAACTATCGACTATACAGAGAGAGCTCTCAAAGATGTTTTTTTCAAAAGATATGTTCACATAGTTCACATGTAAAACACCTGCAGCTCTGAAATTAGCATATAAATCCTACTGTGGGGCTGTGAGATACACCAGTGAGAGCCAGGAGGCAGTATGATCACACAGAGCCAACTCTACTGCAGGGCCAATCAAGGGTATTAAAAAGGAGTCTTTTTCCCATTAGCGCAGCAACAGTCTCTGCGCTTCTGAAAAGGCTTTATGCTACATTGCTGTGATGATTTGACTGTATTCGGCCATAAGAGCATTAGTTAGGTCAGGTACTGATTTTGGATAGTTAGTTCTGAATCACAAACACCTCTCTAACTCATCCCAAAGGCATCTATCACTCAAGAGACAACACAGATCCACTGCTCCTTCTCTCCTAGAAACTGCACTCATCCTCTTCTACAAACTGCACTCCTCTCCCGTAGATTGCACTCACTCTCTTCTACACACTGCACCCCTTCTCTTACACACACCACACTCCTACTCTTCTATACACTATGCTCCCCCTCCTCTATAGATGGCACTCATTCTTTTCTACACATTGCACTCATCCTCCCCTATATGTCTCTTTAATTCTCTTTGAGATCTCTCAACTTTGAAGTGTTTTTGCATACCCAGCAAAGGTACGTGACCTCTCTTGCCTCTCCTCTCTCTTCTTTCTCTCTCTCTCTCTCTCTCTCTCTCTCTCTCTCCCATCTCTCACTCTCCCATCACTCACTCATTCTCTGTATGTGAGTTTGGTCTGGAAGCTCAAGCACTTATGTTATATTGTTATAGTATTGTCTTGGTCAGCAAGAGAAGCAGCACGAGTCCTGTGAGCGGAAGAAGCGGAAGTTGATTCTGAGTACATGGGGCCAGAGTCTCACAGCAATTTCATGCTGCCTTTCCTCCCCCATCTTCTTCTGAATGTGTTTGGTGTAGCCAGGGCCATGTGCAGTAGCCAAGGGAGGAGTGGAGTGGACAGAGCAAAGGACAGGGACATAATTAATAACCCTGTTCCCTCCTCCTCGTCTCCTCCCTTTCTCCCTGCTCCTCCTCCCTGTGCCACACATTCAATTCCATGGCCAGCAGAAGCCCTGTGTCACTGTTTCAGAGCAGCTGGTCTCTGCTAAGCAGATGTAATTAGAGATTTAGTGTCTGCCTCTCTCTCTCGCTCTTCTCTCGTTTCACTCTCCTGGCTCAGTCTGCTCTCCACCTTCAGTCTACTCCAAGATTCAGTTCTGCTGAATGTGTACTTCTCTCTCGCTCTCTCTCTCTCTCTCTCTTATTAGTAGAGCAGAGCTTCTAGATCGTAGGGAACAGAGTGTGGTGGAGTGCGGCTTTCTGGCACAGGCTTTGTGTTCAGCATATCTGCCTCTAAGCGCTCTTGCCTACAAAGAAATCTTCTGAGCACCTTTCAGTGGATGTTGCTGATGTTCTCCGAATCGCACAGCGCAGAGTGAGGATCATGGGACTGCAAGGTGGAACAGTACTGTGAGGTGAGAATGTGTGCCTGTGTGCTTGTGTGTGTAATGTGTTGTGCTGACTTTGGTTTAAAAGAAACTTCAAGTTGGAAACGTGGTTGAAAACTGTTGAAGTGTGCTACTTCTAATAACAACTGTACATTATGCTCAATGCCAGAGCTTATTGAACCAACATTCAGCAGCAAGCTCTGGGTTTGTGCATCAATACCTGTAGGTGATATTTGGGATGTTTTAAAATGTTCCAATGCAATTCACCCTGGGACAAATCACAACAGTAAAGAATTCTCTTTCAGGGTGGATAATGCTGTTAGCAATGCATTGATCCACCAAAATATTATTCTAATTCTTATTATCGCAGTTATTTCAGAGCATGGCTGCGAAAAAAAGAAAAACGAACTTTCATCCATTCATCCTGTTAAGACGCCAGTGGCTTACAGTTGCCAACTTTGTATGTAAAATGTATTTGAAGCTATGCACAGCTGTTGAGACTGCATTCTTATCTGATTTGAGGCTGCAAATGTTTTAATTCCAAGTCCAAATAAGAGTCCTTCTGTTACCTTCTGACTGATATCTAATTAGCTAATATTCTCCCTATTACCATAATTTCCAAAACTGCACTCACCAGACATAAAGAACAGGAAAAGTGTCTGTGTCAGAGTCAGTGTGCTGCGGCCTGTAGGCAATCTTTACATGGTGAAACTTAAACTCTACATTAGTTAACTGAAACCTACTTGGAGGTCAGTTTAAACTGTCTTTTAGTGCTGTGCCTACAGTGGACGATATCAACCTGTTAAGCACTGACTAAAGTCATCCTTTACAATCAGTTTACTATGCTTGTGAAAGTGCATTCTCATTGTGTGTGTGAGTGCGTAAGCAGCAGGTGGTTGCCCTGGTTTGGGAAGACTTCGGCCACCCATCCAGATGTCAGCAGTGCCTGGGTTTGACCCTGTGACTCAGTGATGAATGAGAGTCCTACAGCTGCCTGTCAGTCACTTGCTTGCATAGCAACAGTAACCTCCCCCTCATAGAGCCAAAGCTTTCCTCTCTTCATCAAGTGTCGATAATAAGTAGAAACTGCTTGATGTACAGCTCACCATCTTAGCAATGGTGCAATGCTATGTACTAAAGCAAGACACTGAACTTCTTGTATTAATCTGGCTTTTGCAATCTTCTCAAAAACTCATGCAACATACAACACTGTTCAGGCAAACAGGCCTGATAATTAACATCGTGTTCTGCGCCGCGATGCGCAGGTTGCAATTTGACCTAGTTTGGTATGTTGAATAATATTTCAACATATTAGCCTAACCCTTTAAACCTCAAGGCCCATTATGTAGGCCCACATGTACACATGGCACTCTGATTTTCCACTAGAGTTCAAATCGTTTCAGTACTATGCACTGTAATGTTTGATACATAAAACTAGGCCAGTGGTTCCTCTGTGTGTTTGTGTGTACTCTCTTCAGAACGGGTAGAAAAGGCAGAATCAGAGTGATATGAGCCCACAGATGGTGTGTTTTGGGAGCTCTGCTGTTTCTGACATGCCTTCAGTTTAGAGGCTCCGGTGGGGGAGCTGGAACAAATCCATTACATTAACCTGATTTAGATGGGGCTGCCTCAGCTGCACGAGTGCCCCCCCCCCCCCCCCTCTTTTTCCTCACTCTACCTGTCCTCCTCACCACACTGCTAATCCAAGTCCACCTACAGCTTGCTATGTTGTTCTAGATTTGAGCGGATGATTTTTCTGGGTGAGATCTCAGTGTGGGGTCCTAACTCTCTCTTTTCCAAGAGAAAGAGATTGCTGCTCATTTTTCACCCTCGTTCCTTTTTTTTTCTTTAGAAATTTCATTCTTCCACACTCATTTTCTTTCATTTTTCTTTCCATTTTTTACTCCTTCTCCTCTGCCATCTTTGTCAGCAATACACAGAGGCATGCCTTTGAAACACACTGACAGTGTAATTGAATTGTATCCCTCCTCCTACTGGAACTGCGGTGGAGGATCACTTTTCTTTGGTTATGCGCCGCTGACTGATATCTCCCACTGACTATCCAGACATGCTTCTTCTACACACTGTGGCCATGTTTTCAGCGATAAGTTTGCATGGGAGCTGAGACTTCACACAATCCCAGAGAAGTGAAGAGTAAGGTTTAAAAGTAGGGCCATTAATTTTGGTGGAAAACTCAACAGTCAAATAAACACTGCCTCTCTCTTTAGTGTTCCCCCAAAGTTGAGTCCACAAAATACATGCTTTCTAGGCTAAAATGGTGACACTGAATGAGTTGGAATCCATTGTCTCAAACACAGTTGAAATTGGCAGAAATCAGCAAGGCTATTTAGCTAGTGAATACCAGATATAGCCTATAAACAAACAAAAACCAACAAACAACAAATGACCTGAAAAAAGCTATTAAACAATATTTTATTAAACATTGAAAATCTGCTTATTTTTTGTTTTGAAGCTAATCCTTGAGAGGTCTGAGAACTGACAACATACCTTCATTAATTTTATTTATTCATTTGTAAATATTCACTGACTACAAATAGCCAGTATTTGTATCTGGAGTGGACGGTCCCAAGTTGCTGAGTCACCTCGAGCCTCTCGAGGCCTCTGGCAGTAAGAGGTCCCTGGATGCTGTCTTCACTGTTTAATCTGTAATCCATCCCTTCCTATGGGGTGTGTATGTGCAACATAATGGACAAGGAAGTCAGGACAGGTCCCTGTCTTGATTGCTCAAATGTTAGAATTAAACTTTTTCATATTTTTTTTTTCTCCTGTTTACTGACCCACCTATAAGCGATATTTGCATCATTCATTCAGGCCAGCTGTTGGCACAGAAGACTTTGGTGCTGGTCATTACTCCTATTAATACTTGATTTATTTCACAGCAGTGAAATGGCCTCCAGTGTCTGTGACTTATGAGTATCTCATAAGTATCCCTGTCAGAGACCTGATGAATGTCCTGCCATGGTGGGCACGGAGAGATTAATGTAAAATAGTTCCCCCTGGCACACCGCTCAGCTGGGAAACTAACCCATCTGAGCATATTTTCAGAGGAGGAACAGTTGTGTGATGGTGAAATGAGGGTAAATTAGAGGTGGATGGGTGTGATGCACGAACATGCAAATGCTAGATGTTTCAGTGTGGCAAACTGAGCTTGTGTGGTGGCGCAGTGGGTAGTGCTGTACCTCACACGTCCAGGGGTGGGGGTTTGACTCCGGGTCCTGGCCTTGTGTGCGTGGAGTTTGCATGTTCTCCTCGTGGTGGCGTGGGTTTCCTCTGAGGTCTCTGGCTTCTCCCACAGTCCAAAGACATGCGTGTCAGGTGAATTGGGGATTGGTGTGAGCGAATGGTGTGTGAGTCCCTGCCTCACACCCGTTGGCCCCGGGATAGGCTCCGGGTACCCGCAACTCTAGTGAGGATTAAATGTTAACAGAAAGTGAGTGAGTGACTGCTTGCTTGTCTGACACTGACACTTGTTGAAGGTTATCACAGTAAAGACCTTTGCAGTACTAATGTTACAGTAGGCTAAGATATCATTGCTGTCGAGACAAAACCTTGTACCTTGTTGTTTTTTTTTTTTTACATAGTTTGAAGTATCTGTTAACTTTTACATTATGTGAAAAGTTCATGATGAATGGATAAATATAAAGAGTTCAAAATGAATTGGAATAAAATCTTGTTACATTAACTTCCAGTGATGAGAAAAAAAAAATGTTGTTCTGTGCATGCATGAACTTGCCAAGTTAATTTCATGCTTTTTAGTGCAATTAATTAGACTTTTTTCCCTTTATCTTAAGATATGTCGTAAGGTGAGCAAAGACAATGAAATACATCTTGTTAAGTTCGAGAACATCTAGGTTTGTACCCACAATCTGGCTTTTGTAGAGTTATTTATTTTGTAGAGGTAATCATTCTCTTTCCTGATTTTGCACTGTTAAGGCAGATTTGTGTCCAATAGCCATAACCATCCATGCTTAAAGTCCTACATGTGTTTCATAGTATGGAAGCGTGGGGCACAACCTAACAACCAGTAAAATGTTTGACTGTTTTTTTTTGGTGTAGTTAAGTAATTTCAAGTAGGATGCAGTTGTCCCCTTCTCATATTACAAAAGCTTCATCATCTGCTAATTTAATCATACAACTAATCCCCAAGATCCACCATTAAAACTGTTTTTTCACCCTAAAAGTAACTTATTTCATCATAAAAGTTTCACGTGTTTCTCATTTTGGTGTCTTTAATGTAGAACTATTGGCATCAAATTGTCAGACTACTGTTGCAATGGTTAGAACCACCCCTTAGTTTATTGTGGCTCCCTTATCACTGGAGTAAGCTGGAACATTTTCACTTTCTGTTGAATTCTTCACAAATGGTAGGTTGTTTAAAAGCATTATCTCTTTTATACTATGGGTATCCTGAACAATCTCATATGTTCCCAAGTTTGGGTGATGAATCAAGGCATACAAATTCTGTTTAACAATTCTGTTTAAAATATTAGTAGGCCAATTTCATGTCCGGTATTCTTCAATGTATTTTAAGTGCATTTCAAAATAAATCACAATTGCAGAACATAGCTGTAAAATTTAGTGTGCAACCCTATTCTAAACACACAGTAGATATGTTTAGCCCTGCTACAGTCTGGACATTGTTGCAACTTCTAATTTTTGGACTTCATATTGCAGTGCGTCAAAGGCAAAAAACTGGCAATATTTTATTTATTGGAGTTGCCGGGAAGTGGAGTTTGTTCTTTTCAAGGAAGAAAATTCAGCACTACAAACACTAATGAAATATTTTATAGGCTTTTGACATTTATGTTTATTTTCCTAGGTGCTTTCCAGTCCACAGATGCACTCACAGACCCTCACCCTTTGGCTCGGGAGTCCCTCTAGTCTGCTGTCTATTTTAGGCTGATGAGTAGAGTAGCTTGGCTTACTGTATTTCCTTTTGGGTTCCTGTGGCATAGTCCAACACATATCCCTTTCATAGGTCTTACGTTTGCTCTGCTGGCTCATGGCTGGTGAGTTAAAGAGGTCAAATCTAATGCTGCACTAGGCTATAAGATGAGGGACCGCTTCATTGTGAATAAGCTCTGACATGAGATCTGCTTCTTCAGTTCATCTACATATGCCTTCCATACAAAAATGCAGATGTTTTAATGCTTCTTGGACCAGAGACGTGGAAAGGAAAGTTAATCTTCAGGAGAGGGTGAAAACAGAGAGGATTTTCTCAGAGGAAGCAAAACCCATTGGTGCTATATGATAGGTGGCCTTACGCACTGTGTTGCTCTTTACTGTGCTATAATTAGCTGTGTCAGGGTCAGTGTCTGGGCCTGTCCAGTCTTGGGGAAGGAGGGGTTGTGTAGGGGGGACAGGATGTCTAAAAATTTGGTATGAGAGAGTGGGTTTCACGCAATGTTACTGAGATGTTACAATGGCAAATTTGAAAAATGTGCTTGCACAGCATGTTATTGACAGTGATATTTGGTTATGGGCTTGGTATTCAAAACTGTTTCTTTTTATCTTTATTTGAAGGAAGACCTGCAATTTTGTACTTTATGCGAGGTAGTTTGTAGCATATAAGTTAACTTTTAAGCATATCGATGTGGATATCAAACATCCCAGGCGTGTGTGTGTGTGTGTGTGTGTGTGTGTGTGTGGGAGAGAGAGAGAGAAAGAGAAAGAGAGAGGGTAGGGGTGTGTAAGAGAGGAACAGAAGCAGCTGGTTAGTTCCCTGGGTTTTGTAATGGAATGTGGGAATGTAACTATGAGCAGGTGCATCAAATAAGAAGGCAAAGCTTTTGGACGTCACCTAGTTTAGACTGGCCAAAGGGCAGGTCTCTCTCTCTCTCTCTCTCTCTCTCTCTCTCTCTCTCTCTCTCTCTCTCTCTCTCTCTCTCTAAGTTCAGTTCAGGAATTGCTTTATTGACTTGACAAATTTACATTTGTACTGTTAACACATTACAGCAGTC
>JBBPCZ010000002.1:11268546-11294986 GCA_037974445.1 Brycinus macrolepidotus | reverse complement strand
AGGAGACTGGAGTGTAACACACACACACACACACACACACACAGCAATGCAACATGCAGATGGTGAGTAGGAAGAGGGAGATGTGACTGGCACTTATGAAACAGACATATTCATGTACATTTTGCCCATGATCCCATTCCCATCGGTCTCTTTCTTTCTTTGTCTTTCTCTCTCTCATTCTTGTCCTTCTTGCTCCCTTTTTTCCACACATACACACACACACGTTTTCTATATTTCTGTAACTCTCTTTTACTATCTCTCCCTTGTTCACTTTCTTCATTTCTCACTCTTTCTCATCCTTTCTCCTGTTCTATATTTATCTAACTTTCTTTATCTCTCTCTCACACATTCTCTTTCTATATTTCTCACTTTCATTTTCTATTTCTCTGTCTTTTCTCTTGCTCCCTTCTTTCTCTTTCTTAATTTCTCTCACTCTCTGTCTTTCTTGTTTTCTCTCCCTATCTTTCTTTTTTGTCTTTTTGTCATTGTCCTTTTTTCTTTCTGTCCCATTTCCCTCCTCCTTCTCTCTCTCTCTCTCCCTCTCTCTCTCTCTCTCTCTCTCTCTCTCTCTCCCAACCTCTCCCTCTCTCTCTCTCAGGCTGGTTAGGTAGGTAGACTGTGTGAATGACATACTGTACAGCACTCTGCCAGTTCTGTATTAGCATAGCCTGGCCTGTGGTCTCTGTGGGAACTGGAGCATGACTGGTGATTGTCAAGCACTGCCTCTTGACATTATCCCAGTGCTCTCTCAGGAGCTAAGTACAGAGGGATGCAGTTGCTAGGAGAGGAGAGTCCATCTCTCCATCTCTCTGAATTCTTTCTCTTAACTATCATAGCTACAGCCTCTGTTGCTGCATTTCAGTGTCTTTGCCCTTTCCTGGCTCAGTATGGTTGCGTTTGCTCATTTTTGTCCCCTCAGATTTGGTAATTTTTTCTTACTAGCCTGTTTATAAACGTAGCAATGGATTCTTCACACCACCTCCAAGAACGTTTGGCTTCAGGGCTGTTGTGTGCTTCCAGAATCTTTATTTTCAGTACAAAACATGGAAATTCTGATTTGTTCAGTCTGCCCACCTCTACATGGAGTAAAAAATCAGTGCTATTAAAGGACCCAATTAATGCAAGTCACAATTTAAAATCATATGATACAAAGAACAAAGAGATATAGATAATAGACAGGACAACATACAATAAAAAGCACTATAATACCAGAGCAGTAGTTCATTGGGATGGAAATGGGTGAGTATGCAGAAGTTGCAAATGTGACTACTGCTGTTCAAGTTTATTTGCATATAGTGGCCTATAGTGGTGCAAATGCTGGATTTATCTGCGCTTTGATGGTTCACAGTTCATGAATAATATGAAGGTAAGCTTGTTTTGAGATGATGGAAGATCACGGTATAAGTACTGTGATGTTAGACAGTTGTGTGTTTACCTTATCCAGCATTGTCATGACCAGCCAAAACAAAAACACAAAAGGAAAAATCAATACAAGCTAACAGCAGGCCAGGGATCAATGCATCCTCGTGGGACTCTTCATGTCACTGTAAGAAATGAAAGCATAAACACTCGCCACACCAGAGCGCAGAAGGATAGACCAACACATACAAAAATACAAAGAATGTGATGATAGACAATGCTGGAATTAGCATTAGCAGAATGACTGGTGAAGGTGATTTTCAATGGGATGTGTTGATTTTGGGTGAGCGTATGGTGCACCCAAAATGGAGAGGGTTCAGACCTACATCCCACAGAGTGAGATGATCATGGAGTGCTATTGGCATGGCCTCGCCCAGGCTGGCATGAGACAGTGTGATATTAGCGTGTTAATAACTAACCAAAGGATGTCCAGTCAATCTGCTTAACTGATTCATCCTCTCATTATGGCCCAAGAGGGAGTCACTGATCACAGTTAAGTAATCCTCACTGGACTGGCCTTGCCAAACACACATCAGATTGACAGCTTATGCATGTCACAAGACAGACTGTCATAAACTGCTCTTGTACCAGTTTGTAACAACTGTTAACTGTAACAGACATTCATTTGGGGTTTGCCATATAAACATGTTTATACTGTTTTTGTTTGTTTGTTGTAGCCATGTTCAGATCACAATAGCTAATAACTTTTTGTCAAATAATTGTGATTAATGTTTTAACTCTTGTTTTGTGACTGCGACATTGGCTGGGGGAGAGGTGGACACCCACTGACTGGGAAACCTGACAAGTACTTAGGAACACATGCACAAGCACATGTAAGTGAACACTGCTTTATTTTAACCCCATTTGTGAAAAACACACATTAAGGCTCAATGAGTCATCTTAGAATGTGGCCTTTCTCTCTAAATGTATGGTTCTCTGACCAAAGCCCTCTGCTAACACACTATAGAGCATCTTTTAAAGTCTATATTTCTTCCCTAATCCCCTATAGCAACAGTTCCATCAGTATGTCACCATATCACATTACAACATATGAAATACATGGTTATTAGTTTATATAAATGAGTCTGAGTCACTAGGGTCCAAATCTGTGTCCAAATTGAGTCTCGGGTCTCTGGAGTTTTCAGGAATTTTAAGTCTTGAGTCTTTAGCAGAGAATATTAGCTTATTCTTGTTGTCAGCTGTAGGCACTTCATTGTACAAAAGTAACCCCTAATACAAACTGGTAGGTTCGACACCATAGATGATGAGTGTCAATCTAAAATACTGCATATTGAATATAATGTGATATATAATGTAAAACACATTTTATTTCTCTAATAACAAAAAAGACAATATATCTTATTGGACATACATGACTCTCTCTGGTTAGACATGGATATCTCTGGTCATATATGGATCTCTATGGTGAGACATGTCTGTGTTTGGTTAGACGTGCCTCTCTCTGGTTAGAAAGTGATGTTGCTGGTCATACTTGGCTCTCTTTGGTTAGATCTCTCTCTCTGTCTCTCTGGTCACATTCCCATCCAAATGTGGACAAGGTCTGGTTGAATCTGGTTGAAGAGTTGTGTTGGATCATAAATCATTCACTTCTCTTTGTTTCAGCCCCTGCTCTACTCCTTGCTGTCGTTATTTGATGTCTTTTTGAGGGGTGCTGTATGGTGGTTGAGAGGGGAATATGACCTACTTTTTTGAGAAGCTTACATGTTAGAGGCTATATTCTGCTTTATCAATTTCAGAGTTGTTTTTTATGTTTACCCTCTCTAGTTAGCTGCAGCTCTCGCACAGAGAAAACATACCGCAGGCTAGCATAGGACTGCAGAACTACAGTTACCATATAGACCTTGTCCCATTTGGTTGCAAATTGGTTGCTTATGCTGAGAGCAATAGGACGATTATGAAGTGTGTTACAGCTAATTTATTCTGTCTTAACTGTGAACTTCAAAGAAGCGATATTGTAAGCTTGAGATACTAATGATTTTACAGGTTAGATTGATGTGTCCATTATAATGATGTGTGCAGTAGCAGCTTGATAAATTGGTAGGTGTAGTAGTTATGACTGTTGTGAGAACTTGGAGGTTTGACGTTTACCCAGAGGCTGTGCCCTCAGCACTCTGCTCTCTTCTTGCAATAGCAAGCAACCTGTAGTATGCAGGCAAGCTCTCCAGCTTCTCCTTATTTAAGGTGACAAGGAAAAAAGGATGCTGTGAGTGAACGTGCGAGTGAAGTGATGCGCTCACACTTTTATGCACAGCAGGTTTGGAGAGAACTATCTTTTCAAAATGCACTTAGTAGTTCAGGTACAGTCTGTATTTCTACTGAATTCATTCTCTTTGGGCTTTCAGTCTCAGAGGGTATTTTTACTTATGACCTTAGTATCAGTGGCTGCAGATTCTTTTTTTATTCTCTTTGTTATACACCATAGAACATCTCTGATGATGCACTTTAAGCTTTCAAATTTTCTGAGTAACGTGTTTTTAAAAATATCCCCAGAAGCACTATGTGCATTTTCTATTTTTCCTCCTTTTGGCTAAGTGAAACAGATAGGTGGCATAATTTACTGCACCCCTTGCACAATATAGCCATTTGTTTCTATACTCAAGCCTATGACTGACAGAAGCAGTATACTGCACCCTCCCTTGATTAAAGTGTTAACTGAAAGGCCTTTGAAAGTATTGATTCCATATAAGATGTCACTATGTCAAGAGACTGATTAATAACTGAAGACAGGGATGAGGCCTGGAGGAGCAGTCAGAGCAACCGTCCTCTAGGGAGGAAACGAACCAGCAATTATAGTCTGAGGAAAAGAGGTGCTGAAAGATGGAAACATCATCAGGCATTTTTCTTTATTGCAGCTCAGTACATGCTACCAAAATGTATTTTAGCAAGTGAAATGATCTTTTTTGTGAAGTGAAATTATCTTGTTTGGTAGATCATTTTGCTTGTTTCGAGAAATATTATTTAAACATGCTAAATGTCAACCAATATAGTGAGATAATTAAACTTACCTAAAACATAATAAATCACCTATTCAGTCTTATAATAAGCTTACAATAATCTTAAATTGAGAAATATTAGGTGTATGAATTAGATTTAAGGTAATGTCACTTGCCAAGATACCAGTTTTGGCACTGCAGTACAACTTGAGGGAACTAGTATGGCCTGCCCACAAATGCATTCTTTCATGTTGTGAGATTTGACATGCATTACAAAACAGTGAATTTAGATGCATTACAAAACAATTTAATTTAGATAAACATTTATCTAAATTAGAAATTGTAGTGAGAATATTTTGGTCAGAAAATGTAAATTATGGAATAAGTTTCCAGTTTCAAATGCTACACTACGGGGCAGGTCTATGATGTTGTAGCTAATTGAAGCTGAGTAGGTTGGAAACAACGTCAATGAATTTGCCACCATGCAACTCACATACAAAATAAATCTCAATTTACATTTCATTCTTTAGGTTTAAAATCATAAGTTTGTGTGCTGCATTTTCTTTTTAGGTGGAATGGGATTTTTGTTTTTCTGTGAAAGCCTGTCCAACTTTGCGCCGGTTTCTGCGTTAAAAGAGCATGGATAGATCAACTGCTTTCTCTAAACACAGATGGCACAATAACATAGTTAGGTGCAAGATGATATCAAAAGGGAACAACCTAGCCCAGAACCCCTGATGGTGTATTAACACTGCTGGATACTGGAGGTTCTCATCAGCACATTGCATTAAATGGCAACCCAAGGTACACTTACATAAACTATTCAATTTGTTGTTATCGGTTTAGAGAGTGGATAATGATGGGAATCCTTTTCCACACAGACTGGGAGGAAGAGGAGGTGTGTATAATGACTCACCAAGCTGAGATAGAATGGGGGAAGGGGCTAAGTATTTAAAAGCAGGAGCAGGGAAGAGAGGGTGGGGGGCAGGTAAATATTTGAATGTTACGGGTTCTTCTCCATATGAAGATGTCAAAGCCCTCCAAGGTCAGTGTGGAGATTATCAGAGAGAGCATGGTAATGAGTCAGACTGCTCACATTAACTATTCATTACAGAAGACCACAGAGATAGGGAGGCCAAGAGGGGGTGTGAACCTGTGCGCCCAGACATTGCTCCAGGGGAACGTGTTTGTGAGTGTGTGTGCATGGCTGGGGAGCGTATGGTAAAGGGCTTGAGAACAGGGGTCAGACATGTCCACACATTCACACTGAGACACAGCTGTGGGCACTCATCTACAGAAATCAAATGATTTTAGTGTTAAGTGTTCTAACTCACTGAAATGCAGCGTATCATTAGCCAGTGGATTAAACAGTTCTAAAAATCTTAAAGATGGCAAAAGGGTCATTTGGAGCAATGCTATATAAGAAAAAACTTTTGATTCTCAGAAAGAAATGTGCAAGTATGAGTGTGTAAATAAGACAATCCGGTGTAAAGACCTGTTTAAAGAACCTCCACATAATCTAAACATTCAACACCAGTTGTTTTTTTTTCCTAGATTTCCTAGATTTTTTCCCCAGATTTGTCCAACGTTCAACCAAGAACATTTAGGAACCTTTAAGAGAGTTAAGAACCTTTACATTATGTAGAGGTTTTTACTACTTTAGAAAGATTCTTTAAGCAATGTGCATCTCATTTAAAGATAGAGTTCTTCTAAAAGCTATTAGTTGAAAAGTTCTTCAGGGAACCCAAGGTGATTCCCCAGAACCCTTTTGGCCCCTTTAATTTTAAGAGTGTATATGTTTTTTTTTTTTTTTTTCTAAATCTGTCAAATGCAAATCTCAAAGCTATAAATATGTATATTTTTTAAACACACATAGCTAATACGAAGCCCAGAGTGAAATAGACGGGGTGGGGTGGAGGAGGGGGACATAAGAATGGATGAAAGCAAGCAAACATAGCTGTAGGGATGCAGTGAGATTCTGTGTGTGTGTGTGAGTGTGTGTGTGTGTGTGTTTGTGTGGGAGGGAAGCTGAAGAGAACTAACACACACTTGCACTTGCATACTTACATTGCACACACTGGTGAGGGGGGTTACCTCTCTGGTAAAGGTGAGAACACTTGTGTTATAATAATTGTGCCTGGCTGCAGGGTTTTTTATACCCAGCTGTTACCCCCCCCTGTGAGTGAAAGGGAGAGGTTGTGTATATGTGTGGGAGGTGAGAGGGGTGGGACAGATCTAGTAGAGGGGTTTCTCTCACCCAGCCACGAGGGTGGCTGACCCAAACCACGCCGCTCCCGGTCCCCATGGCAACGGCAAATGGATGAATGAACGACATGGTGGCGACTGGGAGGTGAGAGAGTGTGAAATTGATTTGGCGGAGCCAGGCGGAGGCGTATGCAGACACACGTTATTCTCCGTCACTCGTGCACTCACTCGCTCTCTCTCTCTTTTCCCTCTCCTTGCCGCTCTCTCCCTCTCTTTCCCTTTCTCACCCTCCAAGGACGGCATCACTGGTATGGCATGCTCCTTCTTCTTCCATTACATTTTTCATTTGGAATTGCATTTGGAATTGTATTTTTTTCCAGGTGTTAACCATGCGAGGTCACCATGCCTCTTTGGTGTTTTGTGCTGAAAGGTGGGCGGTTTTTGTCACTACATGCTCCAAGGGGGAAGTGAGTATGCGAGATAGAAGGAGAGTGAGTGAGAGAGGCAGAGGGACTGACAGATCAAGTGTGTGCGTGAGTGCATGTGTTTTACTGCGCGTGGCTGCATATGTGCCGTGAGCTCGGTTCAGCTCTTAACACAGTGTGTAAACCTGAGGGGCAATGTGTTTGGTGTGATGCGCGGGGAAAATCAGTACCAGCATTTCAGCAGCTAACATGCATGGAATTGCCCATTCATTCTGCTGGTTGCTCTTCCTTTCTCTCATCAATCTCAGCACGTTAACAGCCTGTCCAAGGTTACTGACACTGTGCTGACAAATGCACGCTTGGTTGCCGCCTGCGTCTGAGAGATTGTCTCTGTTTTTGCCGGGGAACCAAGTGAAACCCCCTCTTGGTGGTGATCACATGGCTGCTTTTGTGTGCGAGTGAGACTGTGTAGTATATGTGCTCATATCCATGTATACTGTGTATCCCTTCATGTTGTAAACAGTACGCAGAGTGCCTAACCTTAATGACAATACAATGCCTCACTGCTTACTCTTAATGAGTATATATATGTGGAAAGGTCTGTCAATGTCATGGATGGCCACAGAAGGTGTGTGCGAGTGTGTAAGTGTGCTGCACGGGATGTATGAGGTGCTCCACACTGCGTTCTCCTTCAGAGGACTGTTCAGTGCTAAATCAGCACTTGGTGACCTTTCTAAGAGCGATTCACTGAGGGTCAGCTGTCATGGTTAAGCCAATCAAAGCATCAGATGTGCCCGGAAGCTGGGATTTGGCAGCAACTTTAAGATATCATGTGTATCACAATACATTTATCACATTTAGTGATGTAATCCGCAGTTAAGATAAGAGAGCACGCCAGACAGGCTGCCGTCCGTGACGGCGCCGGAAGTATATAGTTCAGTTCACAGTGCATGTGATGTGAATTACAATTTTTTTTTCTCACGCTGACAGAGAGTGCTGCTCCATGTGGGCCACATAGGTGCAGGCTACATAGGTATGGAGCCATCCACCCATTTCAAATTTAGGTTCTAGTCTCTGTTAAATGTGCTCACACTGCAGGATTCCAATTGCTGTTAAGTGGGCTCAAGCAATGGGTTTCCGAAAAAGGTTAAATGTGCTCGAGCCATAGGATTACAGTTGCTGTTAAATGTGCTTGAATCATGATTTGAAATTCCAAGCAGACCACATTTTAGTACACATGTGATATTAAAGATAAATTCAGCAACAAAGGCATAACTTTGTGAAGAGCTGAGTAAGGTACAATATGCACTTATGATGGATAGCTGGTCTTCTTGAACAGCTGAGAGGTTTCTTACAGTAACAGTACACTAAATGACTGATACATGAGAAATTAAGAAAATCAATTTTTTTTTATAACACAACCAGTTTATGAAGCATGCACAAAAGAGCAACTGGCATCTCAGTGAAGCTGTGGCTGAATTTAAATGTCAGCATCCCTACCACAACTGATAATGCATTATCACACACACTTAGTACCGTTTCTGCTATTTGCCAGCTGCACTGTACTCTGCTCTGCCCTGTATTTTTCTATGGTTTGCAGTTGTGTTTAGAGCTCTTTTTTGCATTATCCTGTCCACACTTTGTGTTGTCTTGTGTTGTCTCTTGTATTGCATCATTGTTCTGGGAGAACGCACAGTTAGTTTCACTGTGTACTGTGTCTTATATGGGGGTTTGCCCAAATCCAGTCCTGGAATGCTGGTGTCCAGCACAGTTCCTTTCTTCAAAACCACTCACTAAAGTTGACAATTAACAGGTGAGTTGAACCAGGTGCTTCAAAGCAAGGAAATCACCAAACTGTGCTGGACATGAGCCCTCCAGGACCAGATTTGGGCATAGTGTAGATGGTTGAAATGACAACAAAACCTATTTTTACTTGACCCGACGTGACCTGACCTGACCTGACCTGACCTGACTATGGCTGGATTTTCACTTCACGCTAGCAATAGTTTTGTACAAGAGGAATTCTAAGAAATAATGTATTTAATTCTCTTTTTATAAACCAGAGAACTTATGGTTTATGTTTTGCACATCTTGCATTCAATTCATGTTTAATAAAAACTCGGAAATTTGAAGTGGATTACACTTTTTTCCAACCTGACCTGAGACAGAAGCTGAACTGTGGGTCTAAACCTGGGACTGAACTGAACAGAACTGTGAGAAAGGTGGGTGTTATCACCAAGAGCGCAGAAACGATACATAGACCTACTACTGACTGCCGTGCTTGAGGGGACCAGGCATGTTTTATTTGGTTTTGTTTAGCACACGGCACACTCTTACGCGTGTATCCCGATGGATGTGTGTGCATTTGTGTAAATCTGAGAGATTACAGTTCTGATAATACCAGCTTTCAGAAGACTTTCGGCTGAATATCTGCATGTGAGCAGTGGAGATATTCCACTTCAGTGTAATCAATTATTCATTCTCCTCATTATGCATGTGGGCTCATTTAGCTGCTTCATTTGAATCTATACAGTTCGTCTCCAAAGGCAGCGGAGCCTGGAAATATTCATCGCTATCACACTACAGCCTTCTCGAGCACACTCATTTAGAACGCTCCTGTGAGTCTGAGCGTAACACTCCTGTAGGCACAGAATTGAATCACCAGCGTGATGCAATGTTGATGTGATGTGTGCACATTTTGATTACTTCCTACTTCTTGGATTTGTAAAAGGCCAGTGTTTGGAAAGCTGAGGCACAACAATGAATAAATAATGAAAACATTTAGAAAATTGTGTACAGTGCAATGAGATTTTACCTTTTGCTCTACAGCAGGTCTCAGAGTGGTCCTAAACCAGCCTGAGTATGGAATTGCGTCCTGGTCCAGAATTATGGACTTAGTGTGACAAGACTGCCCCCTCCAGGCGGAAGTGGGAAATTACAATTCATTTTTTTAACCCTTTTTCTTCCTGTGTCCTCCTTCCCCATAACCTCTCTCTCCCTTTCTCTCTCTCTCTCTCCCTCCCTCTCCCTCTCCCCCCCCCCCCCCCCTTCTGCTCCACCACAGAGAATATTTTACCAAAAGCGAGGGTTGCTTAGCGACATGATGATTGTGTTTACACCACAGAGGGGCTGAGCAAATGAGCAAATGTGGTGTGTGTGTGTGTGTGTGTGTGTGTGTGTGTGTGTGGTATTCAGATCATCTGGTGCGCATGGCTGTGGTCATAACCCTCTTCCTCTTTTCTGTCTCTGTCTCTAGGGAGAAATATACCAGCACCACAAGTGGGGTGGGGGTGTGGGTGTAGAGTCTGCCTCAGTGAACTCTTGGGAGGGGAAACACAGTAAGACAGTTGTGTGAGTGTGTGTGTGCGCACGCCATGAGGGAGTAAAGTAGTGTTTGGGTGGCTGGCCAACCTTGGGCTGTAATGTACATCTGGACAGCACACTTGGCCGTCCTCCTGGAATTAGCATTAAGTCGTTTTAGAATCCTGTTCAAAACCTACACCAGATCAGGATCTCTCTCTCTCTCTCTCTCTCCCTGCTGTGTTTAGCCTCATAAGCAGCTTGCTGATTGTGTGAGAGCCAAGTCAGTTCAAGTTGCTTTGGGAGCAGCTGTCAAAGTGACTTCGTACAGTAACCGGAATTGTATAAAAAAAGAGAGATAAGGAGAGCCAGTAGCAGGTTAATGGTGCTCACCCTGAGAGAGAGGCGTGATGGGGAAGGTAAGCTGAGGACATCAGTTTGTGTGTGCCTGTGCTGCACTGGTCTACTGATTATTGATTATCAGCTGAGGAAACAGACTTCCTTTTCCCCTCTCCTTTCCACCTGCATCCATTGTGTTGCTTTGTTCTAGGACAGAAGTTAGTTTAGTAGATGTTTCAAGGTGTTTTGCAGTAGAACAAATAAGGATTATAAATGTCCTTGTTCTTCCTCTCTCTCTCTCTCTCTCTCTCCCTCAGCCTCTGGCTATGGCAGTTAATGGGCCACATTAATCACTGATCTTTCATTGCGAGTTGTCCTGCGGCGTGCGAGTGTCCGTGTGTGTATGTATGCACATGCCTTTGCGTGTTAGTGTGAATGTAAATCTAGGAGAAGGAGCTCGAAGTCTTGATTCACTCTATAAAGGCAAAGTAAGAGAACAAAGATAACAGGGCAGAGACAGTTATTCAGTAGCAAGGCATAGTCACCAAAATGCTCCATTTACAGGGTGTAAATTTGATAACAACAACACTCCAAACCACTGTACTGCTTGTGTGTATTTTTACTTTTGTGCTACTGTGGTTAGGCATCATTTGGCACCACTGCTGTTTAACTTCAATGCATGTAGCAGAAAGTGCTAAAATTAACCAGTGCTGCGCCTTCTAGGCATGCCTGCTATGTGTACCCACTTTTTTTATGACATGTAGCTTTACTGAAAAAAACCCCATTTGAACACTCTCTAGACTTTTATATGTTTGTATTTGACTTGCATATAAGTAGCTATTATCGAGAGCAACTTGCAATTGAATCAAGTTACTGAAGGAGATGAATGCAGTGTTAGGAGTCTTTCCCAAGGACTCTTGTTGGTCTAGCTTGCTGGAATCGAATCCCAGTCTGCTGCGTTGGGGGGCAGTGGCCTTACCCTCTATTCTACACTAGAGGTGATAATGTTATCTTATTTTTAAAATTATATATTTATTAAGATATTTCATTTTATAAATGATCATGATACACAACATGCTTTTCTCAGCATATCTTGGATGTTGTCACACCTCTGGCCTGCTGCACACTTCATTATGAAGTGAGCAGAGTTCTGTTTAATTGTATTTAGTGCAACTCATTCAGATTTCTGGTAGCAGGTTTCAAATGTGGCGCTACTACCACATTTTGTCTGTGTCGAAATATCATGATACATAGTGTATCATGCAAAAAGTACTGTCACATTTTTTCCCATACTGCTCAGTCCTATGCTACACCAACCAGATAATGCATAAACACTTCTGTTTGTGTGTGTCAGTTGTGGTAATTGTCTTCAGTTATCTTTGACATGGTTATTTGTTCTTTTCTGGTTTGTAAGAAAAAGCCTTTCCAAAAAGACCCCTCCCTTCTTTCCTCTCCCCATATCATCTCTCTTGTCTGTGTGTGTTGCTAGTAAGTGAGTGAGGTAACCAATTTGCTTCAGCCTTCGAGTTATCTGTGACATGGTGGTTTGTTTTTGCTGGTTTATTTGATACAGCCTTGCCAGCAACCCTGGCTTCTTTTCCTCCTGGCGTATCATTCATCTTTACTCTTTCTAATTCTCATTATCTCTGCATCTCTCTCTCTCTCTCTCTCTCTCTCTCTCTCTCTCTGCATGTGATGCTCAGGTATTCCAAGTAAAATTGTTGACACATTATCTTCTTGTAGGCTGTGTTTTCTCCTTCAGTGCTTGGAAAGGATGAAATGACTAATAAATCGTGCATAAGATACATGAAGACTTTAGGAATCACATGTGATTATACTGTATAGGCATAATAATTAGCCAAGACGAAGAGGAAGTCAGGGCCCTTTTCTTCCAGCAGTTAAAGCTGGATCAGTTGTGTGTGTGTGTGTGTGTGTGTGTGTGTGTGTGTGTGTACGTGTCCTCGCTCAGGGCCCTGGCTCACTGGAACTGGCAGCATGAGTGTGAGTGAGTGGAGTGGAGGGAGTGCGAGTGCTTATTAAACATTCAGAGGCGGTAGTAGCTCTAACAGGCCTGTCTTCAGGCCTGCCGCTCTGTTTGATGAAATGGAAAGGGAGCTTAATTGGTATCCTTGATGCTCCACTTGAGACCTGGAGCCAAGTGATTTGGAGGCGACTTTTAAGGAAGATGAAATTTGCGGGACTGGACATGTTGGTGTGTGTGTGTTTGGGTATTTGCATGTGTGCACTGGATACATTCAAAGGCCACTTTATTAGCTACACCTGTACACCTGCTCAGTCGTGCAGTTATCTGCTCAGCCAGTCATGTGGCAGCAGCAAAATGCATATAGGCTGGGTTCACACTGGAAGCCTTATGCTGTCTGAAATATTAAGATGAAGGTACATGAATGTCACTACAATGCTTTAATTGCTAGTGAGAACCTGGAATTGATTGACTGATTGATTGATTGATTGCTTGCTTGCTTGCTTGCTTGATTGATTGATGGGCCCGGCTTACCAACTTAGTAGCATGTTAACAAAAAAGCAATGGCAGCCACTGATGCATATACTGTAATCTTGGTATATTCTAGTTATTCAGCAGACATACATGAGCACTTAAGGCCAAAATCTCATCTAACTCACCTAACACGCATCCTCTGCTCTTTATACTCTCTTAAATGACTCCCAGAGCATCCATCTCCGAACAAAAACACTTGAACACATCACTTACCATGCAATCTCCAAAGTAAATAGGAACATCCGAGGAGGCTGTTTATGATTAAGGGCAAAGATGAAAAAGGGAAAATATTAGAATGAATCTGCAGTGTCTACTAGCAGCAACTTTAAGGCAGTCGTTGCTGAAAATGTCTTATTGATGACAGAGGTCAGAGGATTCTTTTCTTGAATCAATGGATCCAGATTGCCTTATGCTAACAGTTCAGTTGTCAGTATTGGTATAGTGGAATGCTGAGTGATTTTTTAGCACACTTTGGGTCTTTTAATATTCATTGCGCATCATTTGAATGGCATTTTTGAGAGTTGCTGATCATGCCGATTTTTTTTTTTTTTTAGCTACAATGTCAAGTCAAGTCTAGTCAAGGAGGTTCCTCCATTCTTCTTCTAATAGCTGCCTCCTTCATGATAATTCACCTTGTCACAAAGCACGGCATCTCAAACTGATTCCATGAACATGACAATGAGTGCAGCGTGCTTCCTCAGTTACCAGATCCGAATCCAGTGCAGCACATTTGGGACGTGAGAGAACGGGAGATGAACAGCTGACAGATTTGCAGCAATTATGTGATGCAGTCATGTTAACATGGCCCTGAACGTTTCAAGCACTTTATTGAATCCATGCCACAAAGACTTCAGGCCGTTCTAAGAGCAAGAGGGTGTTCTACACAGTATTAGAATGGTGTTTCTAATAAAGTGGTCAGTGAGTGTATATTTACATGGAGTGAGCTGTACAAAACCGTCCCTTTCAGAGTACAAACACAGTCACTGGGGTGGTACCCTTAATCTTCAGTAACTTTAGTACCATTTTCTGGCGCAGTTTCCTTTTTACACTTGTATTGGCTCTATACACTTTGTCTTAACCTTATGTTTTTTCTCTGTACTTCAAAAAAGTAGGTTATAAAAAGGAATATGGCTCTTAGTTCAGGGAAAGAGAATGTAATGAAACTTTCAAACTCATTTAAGGTGCACCTGTTTGTACCTGGGGGCTCTAAAATTTACCTGGACAGTACCCCTTTCTCTGGCTGTGTACGTACATGTATGGTATCAGTGAAGACCCATTATTAGCATTAGTAGTAGCTGGTTTCAGTGCCTAGGTCATAAATAATGCAGCAGTGCAGTATAAGCAGGCAGTGAGTGAACTGAGTTGCTCTTTTGGAGTAAAGAAAAAATGGTGATATTACAGGCTTTAATCCAGTACATGGCTGATACTCAGATTAGGACAGCTTTGGGGTATTGTTGTGAGATGTGCCACATTTCAGGTATTAAATGTATTAGATGTGTGCACGTGCACACGTGTGTGTGTTTGTGTGTGCGTGTGAGAGCTGATGAGTGACCTTGATTACCTGACCTTGATCTGTGTATAAGATTCAGACTGGCTGTAACTGATCCTGCTGTTCATATTAAGCCTAGCTGTCCTAGCTGTTTTAATCATCACAGGAATATACTGAATGTTACTGAATTGCAATCACAATATTTCTAAAGTAGTCATCTGTTTAAATTAAAAAAATATATACTATTAATCCAATATTGAAATGATGGCTGATTAAACAAACTGAACAAGTCGTCCTATTTTTAATTTTTGTGAGCACTGAAGCAAGTGTGGTCTCCAGTGGTGGAAATTCTCTTCTAGACCCTACAGTGGCCTCCACTGGCTGTGTTTGCCTGTAACAACTGGTGTTAGCCCAATTTACAAATGTTAAATGTGGAAAAAAAAGAGTAATTATTCCAATTTTAATCACAAATTATTTTATTTAAGTTAGTCTTTTTAATCAAAATATTTCAGGTTTTGATTTACAACAAATAATGTTACACCCTTTTTCAAAATATATGCTCCATAAAGGCAGAGACCCAGGTGTTATCCTACATAGACATCTGTAGATATCCTATCCTATTCTGTATTCAGGTTTGTTTCAGATATGCTGTGGCAAAGCCAGTGACTGATGATTCAGTTTCACTTTGAATGTCAAAACTAGAGCCAATAAATTAAGTGAAAGTGACCATTCTGTCATACGTGAACACACCACAGCACAAAATTCTTCCTCTGCATTTAACCCATTCACCAAGTGAAGCAGCGGGCAGCCAGGAACACAGCGCCCAGGGATGGTACCTTGCTCAAGGGTACCTCAGAGGTGCCACTAGCAGTCTTGGGATTCAAACCCACAACTTTCTGATTGTAGGGCAAATGCCCTAACCACTAGGCCACCAGCTGCCTTTGCTTTGAAGAACTTTTTTTAATCATTTTGAAATAACTTAAATCTTTCGACATACAGGACTGAAGTAGTAGCTTTGATGCGTTCTTTTAGCTACATTTGTATGACATGTTTTTAGTTTTAGATCCATTGTCAGGTAATTATCATGATAATGATAATTGGTAATTCTCTATATTTCTGATCTTTATTCTATATTTCTGATCTTTATTTTTAGGAACTGTTACGTCTGTTTACACGCTGTTGTTAGCATGTCTGCTAGACATAAAAATATATACCTAAAGTAATGCAAAACAGTTAGATAATTATTTAAACTAATTTAAATGATTGGATTATGATATGGGTAGCCATGACCCATTGTTGATAATTAAACATTATTTTGGACTATTCCATATTGGTGCATTACTAATATGTATGTCTCTACATTACCATCATATTATCGGCATATAATGGGTGTTAGTTCATCCAGATAGAGGTTTATGTGGAAGAACATGTCTCTCTCTTTTTAGATACATCTACAATGGAAGGTTGCGATATTACTCCCCCCTGGGTATGTGTGTGTGCGTGTATTAGTGAGAGAGAAAGAAGAGGGAGGAATGATCTTTACTGCTGAGTGTTCTCAGAGTTTGAACTAGTTGGTAAGTGTTTTTATTGTGCTGTGAAGCATACAGTAGTAAGCTTGCTCAAAAGCTTTACAGAGAGCTTGATCTGTGCTCTCCCTTGCCTGTTCTGTCTGTTTCTCCTTCTCTACTTCAAATCAACTCACACACACACACACACACACACACACACGCATATTCCTGACCTAGTAATCCAGAGAAGCAGACGTGACCTTATTGACTCTCAGTCTCTCAGTCGCGACATTACATCACTCTGTTCCTTGACTTTGCCATTCAGCTTTTTAAACTCATTTGGTGCTTCAATTCAATCAAAAGGTTTTGAGTGAGAGCACAGCAGTAAACTGCATTGTTATGAAGGGTCAACTCATAGTCATGAAACAGTAAGGGGCCTGGAGGGAGGGCTGCAGCAGCCCTGTCAGTGCCGGAGAGCTAAAAAATTCCAAAATCAAATAAAAGTCTCAATAAAAATAGTATTTAAAAAACAGTAGGTTTAAACTGTTGGCAGAACGCTTCTCTGACAAATAGCCGAAGGTTCTTGCTATGGTTTTATCATTTTAGAAACTGTTATTCAAGCAAAACCATCCTATGTAGAATGAATTTGTTTTGTGATGTCACTAAAACCAACTCATTTGTGGGTATAAGCCCTTTAACATCACTTCAACACAGTCAGCAAATAATTTCCACCCAAGGTTGTTATTTGTCTACAGCAGTTTGGGGATGAAATGGAAAGCTAATGTGTTTGCATTTGCACTGGATAAAGAGCAGAATGCACTGAAGTGGAGAGACGTGAATGGTGTGAGAGAGAATGGTGGATGGTTTTAATCCAGGACATAATGGAATACTAGAGAGAGAGACAGAGAGAGTATATGTGTGTGTGTGTTTGTGTATGTGTGTGTGTGTGGGTGTGGGTGTGGGTATGCATGCCTAGCTTTGGCGGTGTGTATTTATTAGCTTTATAATTATCACTGCCAGACTGTAATCAGTATCCCATCGGGAGCTCAAGCTTTTTGCTGAATATCGAAATCATTCCACTGTAGGTTCAAATATATTCTTTACAAAGACTAAACAAATCTGTAGATATTCAAAACCTTTACTAGCTTATCAATCTGTTATTAGTGCGGTTCTGCTCACCGAGATTTTAATATTAAGGTATTCTGTGGTTATTACTCCCCTTTACTTGATTTTTCTCTACATCCAGAATTGTACTGTGTGCAATTTCCATTTGCCTGTCTACTGGTTAGGAAAATTAACCCTTGAATTATGCTAATAAAATTCAGCATTAAAATTTGGGGGAAAGGAATGTTTATTTGGGTAAATACAACACAAAGACTGAATAATTAATGTCGTGTAGAGATCCCAACCCATGTTTAATTCATTCTCTGATCTGCAGGCTGGGCTGCGGATGGCTGCGAGCTCCTTCTGCTGCTGTAATTAGTAAAAATGGCTTCCTCAGGTGTTCATCAATGGCTTTTATCCCGATATACGGACATCAGAGACAACTAATACAGGAGAGACAACAAAGGAGTAGGCCTATTTTTAGTGTGTGGCCAAAGTGCCTCTCTGCTACCATGAATACTGAAGGAGAATACACACTTCCTGTAACCATAATTTTGTATAATCACTGATATACACAATGTAGTGCAGTGTATTATATTGCAGATTGTGTATAATTGCATATATGTGTATACTTATACTTCATATTGTCACTGACCACACTTTGTATGTTGGAAATGGCAGCTTTGCAATTTTGAACCATTTTCGTGGATTCATTCATTATAAAATGTTCATTCAGTATAAAGGGCAGCTAATGTTCTCAAAAAGTAAAGACCATAGTAAACATGTGTGAGAAGTCAACATAAGCGGAAAAATACTGATTTTGTAATTCTGTTGTCGTTATTATTATTGTGGGTATCGCAGTTTAGTTCTTGAATTATCACTCGAACAATTTGTTTTGCTTTTATTTCCATTTCTTGAAACTGAATGGAGAATAAGAAGATAAAATATCATTGAGAAACATAATTTGTATAGTAAATTGCATGAAAATGGAGGATCCTGCCCAATCTGGCAACACTGACAAATGACTGTGCTACTTAAATGTGTGAGTGATGAGCACTGGAGCAGAGCTCCATCTTTTTAACCATTTTTAAGGCAACACAGCGTACCATGTTGCTCTGGATAGCCTGAGACACTTTCTTTTATCCTCATGAGTAAAAACAACTGAGCACGCTATCTAGCTAGCAGTCTGGAGGAGCAGGTAACTTATTATGTAGTGAGGAATGATGTCTCACAAACATGTAGACATGTAGCTTGATAAACCAACATTCATAAAATGATGGAGGGTTTGGTCAAATTCAATATTTTATTGAATATTATTGAATACTTTTAGCCATATTTCTGAATGCAACACAATAAAGAAGGCCTCTGAACTAGCTGAGTGTTTTCGCTTGATGACAGACGATGGTAGGAGTGGGAGGTTTAATATTGTTTAATATTAACCTAGAAGATTTTTTTGAGGCAGACAACAGTTATACCATTTTGATGGAAGATTACAGAACAAATAAGCATTGATTTGATTTGATGAATTGCTTAATATGGCCAACAACATCAACTAACAAAGTAACAAGTGCAATTTTGAATTCAGGCTGACAGCATGATGGGAACAAATGTTTCATTAATATGTGCAGACTGATCACTAATCTAAAAAATGCTTTTCCTCTACTCTAGAAGGTCTTATGCTCATGCTCCACATCACTTGCTTTTTACTGTTGACCCCAGCGACCTTTCTGCTGTGCTGACTGATTCGGCGGTCCTACAAAGCTTTAATACTGTCTCCATAAGCAGTAATCATTATGCAAACATGACACCACTGACCCTACTTGTTACTTGCCCCATGACTAAATCTGTGTTAAAATTGATCAGGGGATGACGTTCTTTGTGTGTGTGTGTGTGTGTGTGTGTGTGTTTGTGTGTGTGTGTGTGTGCGCTCATATCTCCTTTTTCTCCTTTGCAATTATGCAAAATTATGATTCCAGAGCCAGCAGATATAATTATCATACTTTCTTACCCCAGTCATTATGAGATTTCTAAGACACAGGCATGACGAAAATAATACTATGCAATTATTGGTTAATATATTTTTTCTTGTAAAATATCATGTTGTCTAACAGCAGGAGACATTTTGAGGCAAACATTGTGATCAAAGATTAAGGAGAAACATGAATTCTGTCTTTTAAACAAAGTGACACATTAGATTATGCTTATTATTAACCAAAGACATGAGGGTATAAAAGGTCCATCATCAGTTTAGCCTTCTCATTCATTTTACTTATAACAAGTCCATCTTTACTGCTTTTTGAATGGCAAAGGCACATCAATCAAATCAGGCTTTTATACTCGAAGGGATAACGAGAGATAAAAAAAAATATATATATATAAAAAAAATATGAAATAAATGAATTATGAGGGTTTTTGATTCATAAACCCAGACCCTGTCATAGCTTCAAAATTTAAAACAAAATCAAAGAAAGGTGTAGAATATGGCTTCTTCAGTGGGTTTATGCCCACTTCACTACATGTACATGCTTTCCTTGCCTCAGATCGAATGACCTGGAGGTGTTTTTTTCCCCTCTTTCACTCCATTCTGACATTTTGATCCAATGAGAAACCCCTTGATTCACTCTGCTAAAGAGGCTATTGTCCTCTCTCAGCTAAGAGCTCTTTACTGTCTTTTACGTAAAGCTTGGGAGACGTATGCAGTAGAAAAGAAAGGGGGAGTTATCACAATTCATTTTTCATGTGCAGTCACAGTGGGTTCCCTTGCAGATCCCCCAGTCTTGTAGCGCTGTCTCTCCAGAGGCAGGGGTAAAACCTGCTGGACCCGCTCACTCTCATCTGCTCCATACTAGGACTAGAGCTGACAACCCTGTGTCTTCCTCCTAATGCAGCCCCAGGTGAGTGTGTGTGTGTGGGTGTGTGTGTGTGTGTGTGGGGGTGTGTGTGTGGGTGGGTGTGTGTGTGTGGGTGTGTGTGTGTGTGTGGGTGTGTGTGTGTGTGGGTGTGTGTGTGTGTGTGTATGTGTGCTGGTGTGTGCCTGTGCCTGTGTCGCTCCTGCCTTGCTTAGCTCCAGGGGTTCTGGTAGACAGTAGTCAGAGGTTGAGGGGGTACTTGGTCCCCTGCCGAGAGGCTGAATCTTTGTTGGTGGCCTTCTGTGAAGCATGACCTTCTGTAAAGACCTCCTGTAAAGGGTAATCCATGACTCTCCCTGACATACTTGGCCTTCTTGTAGGGCCTGCTTCTCCATATTTTTCCATCTAATGTTCTGTCATTGGCTTGGAATGGCTTTGTTGTTCACACTATTATTCTACGGGGAGGGAAGCTCCATCTGTTAGATGCTTTCAGAACATTTTGAATCACTGTTCACTGCACCACAGGGAAATTTTTTGACAATAGATAAAAAAAATGTGTCTTTTACTGTCAGTTAATCATTTGGACCATTTACAAAGTACATGATACACGTGAATATCGGGTGACAGAATGCACATCACGTCCAATTCATTGTGAAGCTACGTTTTGAACTCAAACCAGAGAGGTGAATTGATGTTTTATTTAAAGCTTGGGAGACATATGCAGACACTGCTTATGTGTAATTCGACAATACCTGGTTCTGTCTGTACATGCAACTATGTACCATTCTCCCCAGTTTCTCTGTTTACCTTGTTGAAAAGATTTGTGCACGTCTAAAATCTGTGCATGTCTAAAATCTGTCTTTACTTTAGTTTTGCAAAGCAACTACAAGGCTAATGTGTCTAACAAGTAATGGAAGCCCAAAGTAGGATTCGTTTCTTTTGTTTTGCACTTTAATTTTGTTGTCCTGGGGAATTTCAGTTCACAAGTTACATAATAAGCAAATGTGCCCTGAAAGGTACAACTGTGTAATTTAATTAGATTTAAAGGTAAAATACATTCATTTTCCCAGGTAAGCTTGCACCTTTGTCCTTTTTATAGATAATGGTAAGCCACACAGTGTCAGACACTGTCTCGGTTTATCCACTGACTTTCTGGCCAAAATAGCACTTTTAATCAGCCTCTAGTTTCAGTATATGTTTTCTTTTTTATTTCGTTACTTTGCCAAATTGCATTCATTCTCTATTATTTGAGCCCACAGCTCAGTTAACTCACCCCTTTCTATCTCCCTTTATCTCTCTCTTTCTGTCCGTCATCCACCTTTCCATCTGTCATTCTTCCTTTTGCACTTCTCTACCTCGGCAGTGTCGCGTGAGCACATCTGTTTGGAGTGATAGCAGTGAGGAAGAAAGTGGCATTTAAGTCTGTCCTCAGTTCTTCTTGCTCTGCTCTCTCGGACCGTACCCGCCGGCTCTCTGGCATTAGATATAGAGAGCATGCCCTTCATATTATGTATATTATTTACACATAGCATAGCAGCAAGACCCTGCATTTAATCAAATGTAAACCCAAGTAAAAAGGAAAGTGAAGGGAGGGATGAAATGTGGGTTAGTGTTTGTGATGGGAGAAGGAAGCTTGGCTAGTTCATGATGGAGTGGGTTGAATATCAGATGGTTCTGAATGTTGCTGGAGAAGGAAAGAGTTAAGCGTATGACCTGGATACGGATGACAGGTTTTATTTCCGAATCTCTGTCTGTCTTTCCTCCTCCCTCCCTTACGCTCGCTCATGTTCTCCCCCTTGCTTTGTGCTCTCACACACTCTTGCAGTTGTCTTCACTCCTTGTCAGGTATTTGATGCGTGGGTTGGTACGGAGGTGGTTGGTAGGGGAAAAACACATGTATGTCAGAAAAGTGCTTTCAGTATCCTAGTACTCCAAACTAAAGCATGCTTGTACTCTTTTACAGTCCAGACATGCCCATGTAAATGTGTTCACCACCTCCACGACAAACACAGGCACACACACACACACACACACACAATAGGTATTCCACAGACTCACAGTTAGAGGAAGATGAAGGTTGCCATGGTTGTTGGCTGTCTGTGGTAAATGGATGTCAGCTTATCAACGCTCATTTATGGCCAGTCAGAAGCTATTGCAGGGGAGTTAAGCTGTCAGACTGCGGGAGCCGCACTGCAGAAGATTCTCTCTCCTCCTCTCTCTCTCTCTGTTTTGCAGACCTCGGTGGTTCACTCCTCTCTATCTGTATTCTTAACTCTATATCCATTTCTTCAATATCATACCTTGTGTTATTCTTCTCTCTCCCCTGTCTCTCTCTCTTTCTGTTTCTCTCTCTCACTCTCTCTCTTGTTCTCTCTCTCTCTCTCTCTCTTAGGGTTATATATATATATATATATTAAACATACATGCATATCATATATATATATTTTCAAGCATCCATCTTTATTGTAAGAGGAGAGTGTAAGTGTGTGTGTGGGCGCCAGCGTGCAGAGGTGTGTGTCTGCGCGCGCGCCTGTGATAGACAGAGCTAGGGGTGTGCGTGGCGGTGGGCGGAGCCACGAACGTGTCCGTCACCGGCTTTCCAATAGCACGTGCGGCTCTCATGTTCAGAGAGAGAGAGAGAGAGACAGAGAGAGACAGACAGAGAGAGAGAGAGAGAGAGAGCTCCTCCTGGGCTGTGCAGTGCAGCTCTGTAAGCTGATCTCGGGGCTCTGTGAATAATGCAGACAGCGGCGCGCGGCTGCGCTCAGCCTGTGCGTGGAAGCGCGCGGAGAGGGAACCTGTAGCTGCAGCTCGAGGACACACGGACAGCATGTCACAGTACCACCTCATCAAATGCTGTGAGTACCGCGCGAGAGCCGCGCTGCACCCCAGCAGCCTGGCAATGATGTCATCGCAGAGCGAAGAGCGCGCGCCTGTGCGCCGGGAGATGGGCAGACTGAGTGTGTGTGTGGATGTGGACATGAACAAGTACATGGGTGTGAAAACGTGTAAACGAGTGTATGTGTGTGTGAGAGAGAGAGCGAGAGAGTGTGAATGTGTGTGTGTGCATGCATGCATGCAGACAGATGTGTATTTGATGTGGGTCTCTGAGTTGTGTTCTGTGTGTGTTGTGAATTGTTTGTATGTGTGTGTGTGTGTGTGTGGTTTGTATTGGGTGTGTATGTAGTAATAGGGGGACTGTCTGTCAGACTATCTGTCATCAGTAGAATGTAATAACATGTTAATAGAATGTTAATTGAATATTAATAGAATGTTAATAGGCTGTGACACTCGTACATGTACTACATGCTTCAGAATGTGACTGAGAATCGGCATGCAGCGTTTAGCAGCATCCTCACTAGTGCTTTAGAGAAGATACAGAGGGAGGCTCTGTGTGCGTGTATGCGAGTGTGTGTGTGTGTGTGTGTGTGCATGAACGCGAGCATGTGTGAAGTTGCTGCAGGATGTGGCAGCCGTGTAAAAGTTGACCGGTGACTGCGGCAGGTGTGAAGAGAGCTCCCGAGGGAGTCTGGGTAATTCTGGAGAGACAGGCAGTGAGGCGGTGTTTGATGGTCTGTCAGCCGTGGGGGGATTTCTACAGAGGTGTGTGTGTTTGTGACTGTACTCATGTTTGTATGTGTGTGGGAAGAAAGAAGGATGCCGACACATCTGAAAAAGCGAGAGTGATGCTGGTAAGACAATGGAGAATGAGCGGAGAAAAGGCATGCAGAGGAAAAGGGAGAGAAGGAGAGAGAGACGCTCAAGGAGAGAAAGGAAAATCAGGGAGTTGTTTGTAGCAGCTGTGGATGAAAGGTGGTTGTTAAACTCATCCGTTCACCACGCCTCTCTTTTCATCTGCACTCAGATAATACAGCGCTCCTTCATCTCTCCCTCTTTCAGCTTTACACATTACTCATTAGCTGCAGCGTGCACACACACACACACACACACACACACACACACACACACACACACACCCTCATACATACATACATGGACTCATCACTTATTCTCTACCTTTTTCACATGAACTTTTTGTTGTCTTTTTTATAGACAGGTGCTCTTCTGTTATCCCTCTCCTCTTTTCCCTTCGTCCTCAATCCTCTTTGTCTTTCTCATTCTCTCTCTATCTGTCTGCTCTCTCTCCCACTCTGTAAAGAGTCCACCAGTTTGGTAATCTTTTGTGTCCAGTGCCAGAGGCAACCTGAAAGAGGACAGACAAGGTCACACAGGTGCAGAGCCAGCAGAAGTCAGTCTGGTGTGTGTGTGTGTGTGTGTGTGTGTGTGTGTGTGTTAGGACTGCATGATATGGACAAAAAATGTGATGTGTGAGAAAGTTGTTGATACTGGAATGACGTGGGATGCTCTAAATTAGCCTAAATGTTTCAATATTAAGGAAATTTTTTCAAATGTTGTTCTCCCCTTATTTACATTCTGGTTATGTAGTTTATATATTATTAATTATGAATGAAATGAAATACATAAAGCTGTGAATTAAAGTAATGAGACACTACATTGTATACATTCTAATATAAAATATTAAACCTTTATAATACTGACAATTTGACTTTTCCGTTAAAAAAAACTAATAGCCTTCTGTGTAATGGACAGAGCCTTAAAACTGATGAAATATCAAGTTCCACTCAACTTTTTTTTTTCAATATTTGCCTGATTAACCTGGATGTGGTTTTGTTCCAGTCAGGCTGTAACACATTCCAAAACAAGCACATCATGTTTGCAGAATTATATTCTGTTCATTTCTGGCTCCGGTTGGTTCAGTTGTCACAGCTGCTGACCAAAAATCTTGCAGTGATATGTTGGGAATTTGATGTAGGCCTGCTGTCACACTCTCCTTCAGAATCTGACCAAATGGGCTGCAGCTTAGATATTATAAAAGTTATCTAATGTATTGATTTTCTGCTTTTCTGTGTGCTGCAAACTAGTAAGTTAACTGGTAGCTCCAGCAGCAGTCATTACAAAGCAAATGATACTTAGTGTAATGATACAGTTATTGTGGAGAAATGCCTTTATTTCCGTCGGATTGTGATTGTGCCATCAGAACTAACTCTTGTATAACACCCAGTTTATCTGAACTGTTGGTTGTGAGTTAAAGTCTAGCTGACTGTATGCTGACCTCTCTGTTGTTGAGGGCCTTAGCAGTGGGTCCTCACAGAGGAGATAAAATCAGGGTTTATCGTGCATCCCTAGTATGTGTGTGTGTGTGTGTGTGTGTGTGTGTGTGTGTGTGTGTGTGTGTGTGCGTGTTCACACAGAGTGATGGATTTGCCTGCTGAAAGTTTGTGATTGTACGAGATGAAAGAATACATGGGGGTTTGACTCAATGTGTGGGTGTGGGGTCGTGATGGGGAAGTCACTGTCTTTATTTCAGCAGAGCAGCAGATTGGTCTTATTTCATGTCACCAAGAGATGTGTGTGTGTGTGTATGTGTGTGTGTGTGTGTGTGTGCATTGTTGGCTGTGTGTGGATTCCTCCTGCAGATGCCCCTCAGGGTTTGATGTGTAGTATAGGAGACATGAGGGAGGATAAAGGCCTGTGAAACATCCAGCCCTGTCTGTTCCCATAAGAGTCTGTAAAGGAGGTGTGCAATAAACAGGCTTGGCTGAATGTCCATGTATCTCGTCTATCCTTCTGTATGTGTCTGTGTGTTTGTTTTTGTTTTTTTCTTTCTACAAAAGTCAGCAAAAAACAGATGTAATCTAAAATTTCAGACCCCCAAAAAATGGACTTGACATTGTACTGTTAATTTTAAGGCTGATTTATACTTCTGTGAAGGTGCACCTGAACATGTATGTGCTGCACTGTAGAGAAGGGGTTAATGGGGGTTATAGCTTTCAGAGGTGCAGTGTGCACACTTCCAAAATCACAAAGCGAATGCTGATTGGGTCTCTGATAGTGTTGAGGGCGAACGAGACCTAACGAGCTTCTCACAACAAGTAATTTGGGCATCGGTTGGTGAAAGAGGAATGCCAGCTGATCAAAATTTTACACAGACAGTGAAGAAAGCATCAATACTTTTTTATTTGTTTTATGTGCATTCTGGCCAGACATCATTCGTGAATGTGTGCTTATGACCTATTCCATATGTAACATACACTATGTGGACAAAAGTATTGGTCAGACACCTGACCATTACACCAACAAGGACTTTAATGACATTGCATTCTAATATATAGACTTTAATTTGGAGTTGGTCCCCCCTTTGCAGCTTTAACCGCTTCCACTCCTCTCGGAAGGTTTTCCACAAGATTTTGGAGAGTTTCTGTGGGAATTTGTGCCCATTCATTCTGTAGAGCATTTATGAGGTCAGGCACT
>JBBPCZ010000002.1:11253635-11263671 GCA_037974445.1 Brycinus macrolepidotus | reverse complement strand
GTGTGTGTGTGTGTGTGTGTGTGTGAATGTACTCATTCTAATTTATGCCTCCTCCTCCTGTTTTATTAACCGAAGCCTGTGTGGGATATTCCAGTGTAAATCAATACCCGACAGCCAAGAAGTGGGAGGCAGAGCTGCTCAGAATATATATTTTAACTGGGATGAATGAATGATGTTTCAGTGTCTCATTTCAGTTGGCTTGACTAGGCAGCTTCTGTAGTGTGTCATACTGTGTTCATGTTTACGTTCATGTCGTATGCCCGAAGCTTTGTTTATGATAAACCGTTTGGAAGATGCAGACTCTATAAAAGCTTCCTGTGTGTGTTCTGCCGTGCCCTATAAACCAGTTATGGACTTTCTCAGAGTTGGCCATAAAGGCACTCCAGCTGAGACTCACCCACCAGTGAATGAGGTCAAACAGAAAAGCCCCCAAACCTCCAGAGAGAGATACAGAGCGTAGATAACTGATGGCGATTGGAGAAACACAGCTAAATGAAAGTTGGGCACCTAGTGAAGAGGTAGGTAAATGAAGGGGAGAAGGTAGATTATTAACATGAAAGACACGAAAGAAAAGATGGGGTGAAGTCCACAGATAAAGTTACACTGAAGCATGTATTGGAGGCAGGAGTTCATTTCTGGTTCATCCAGCCTCATGCTGTGCTAGCACCATGCCAACCTCTTATTTCTGCCTTCCGGCTCTCTGTGCTGTTCTTCTGACAGTACACTCTTCTAGCTGCATGGTCTCCTTCAAAGCTCCGCAGCCCTAGTTTTGGCTTCCAAAATGAACTACAGCTTCGTACACATCCTGTCATCTACAGTACACCTGTGTGCATGAGCACAAATATGGCTATTGGAGCACACATATGGTAATTACATTTTCCGATTATTGAGGAATAGTGTACTGGTTGTCAGTGTATCATAAAGCTTCACTGATGAACTAACCTTTCCTGTAGAAATGTGACAATAAACATATTTTCAATTTTCAGTGGTTGATATGTTGAAATTGCATCAGCTCTGTAGAGCTGTAAATATTTACAACATGGATCGGTATGGCTTAGATTGATTTGACTGTGCGCTTGAATAATGCAAGCCCTAAGAACTGCAACCCCTAGAATTTATATACAGCTTCAGAGAATAAAACAGTAAAAGCCCCCCTCCCACTTTACTCAGATAGTATTCACCAAGTTTTGATTTTTGACAGTGGGAAATGAGATAGCAAGTAAGAGACCCTTGGAGGAAATCAGGGAGCAGACACACTTTCAAATTTTCTGTTTTGAACAAATAGAAATTTTGAGTTGGTGTGTGGGTGAGTTAGAAGATGGTAAACACTAAAATATGCAAGGCAGTGGTTCTCTAGGCGCTAAGTTAGAAAACTAAGTCAAAGCTTAATAACAGCTGAAACATTTTTGAGGATGTAAGTTGATGCAGGAAGTGGCATGATCTGCAGAGCTGCTAAGCTCTCTGTTGTTGTCAAACTATTACCAGCATGTAGGTGGGCTAACACAGAAGTGTAAATTTGCCTTTAATCCAAGCAGTCCTTGCCCTTGGCTTACTTTTAGGAGGGGCTGGTTCTTCCTATGTAAAAGCAGTGCAGCTTTGAAATGTATCACCACATGGTCACAGTGCCAGTGTCATAGAGCTCTGTTATACCACAGAGTGTAGTGTGGTGTAGCGTGCGCCACTCTGCATTAAGCTCTTACCCTACTGTGCCACTATCCTACTGTCCTACATAGCTGTTGCTCAGAGATAGTGAGTGTGGGGAGAGATTGAGCTGCTGAGCTCATTCTCTTTTGTTAATGAAATCTCTTGCTCACCCGCTGTGTGTGTTTGTGCATGTATGTGTATGCATGTGAACGAAAGTTTCCTTTCTACGCATCCATGTCTAAGACATGTATAAGTTGATAATTCAGCTTAGTGTCAGGGAGTGAGAGAAAGGCTTCTACTGGCTTTGCCCACTGTGAGCCGTCTGATTGCTGAGATTGTTCTCAAATCTCCCTCTCTCCCGACAGATTTTCACAGTGCCATGTGCTTTCAAGGGCATTCATTCACTTGGTCTTTCATAGCTTGCATTTAAAGGGCCCGTATCATGGGAAACCCGTGTCATGGGAAAACTGATTTTCCTTTATTTTTTTTAAACATGGTTGGGCCTTCATGGATCAAACTAGTTTATCCAGCACATCCCACAGATGCTTGTTTGGACTGAGATCTGTGGGATTTTGAGGCTCAGTCAACACCTTGAACTCTTTGCCATGTTTCTCAAACCATCCCTGAACAATTTTTGCCATGTTTCAGGGCACTGCCATGAGAGAATACGCTGGCATAATGGGTTGTACTTGTTCTGCAGCAAGTACAACCCAGATTAACATCCACATGAATGCCAGGTAAGCGATGCACACGCACCCGCCCGTCCAAAGGATGTAGAAGATAATGCGATCCATCAAACCAAACCGCCTTCTTTCATTGTTCCATGTTTAGTGTGCCCATTGTAGGCACTTTGGGTAGTGGACAGGGGTCAGCATGGGCACTCTGACTGGCTTGCAGCAATGCAGCCCAATACACAACAAGCTGTGATGCACTCTCCACACACCTCAGTGAGCCTTGGGCGCCCATGATCCTGTCGCAGATTCACCACTTGTCCTTCCTGACCACTTTTGGTAGGCACTAACCAATGCATACCAGGAACATCACACAAGAACTGCACAGCGTCATAAATGGACATCGGAGAAAAAATATAGGGTATTGCATCTTTAAGACCAGAAGAGTCTCAGCCCTTTAGAAACAGCAGTGATCTCAGACTACCTTCAGTTCATTTATTATGTGTGTGCGCAGAATGTTTACTTTAGTAGGGGATTATGGAGGTGTAAATCACACCATTTTTGAAAACTTGGCAACCGTGTGAATGACTCACCTCGATCCTCACAGTGCTTAGTGCAGGGAGATCCTGTCGTAGGCTGTTAGCTGTCACTGCTGCTGGGGTATTGAGTTTTACAGAGAAAATGCCAATTTGTAAAAGCAGAGAGTTGTCACATTTTAGGCAAGTAGCCCATAGCATATAGGAATTATCTGGTCTCAGCAGTGCCTATGCTGAAGCGCTCATTTCCTATCAGTACACTGTTCTCCTGGGGAGGGCAAGAGAGGGTGGAACTGTTTTTAGGGTAATTGGATTCTTTATGGATGAGAAGCTTATTTCACTCTAGTGCTGAGGCTTTTAAAATGCTTCTAATCTGAACAGTCTTATCAGAGCACAGGGACTGATTCAGCAAATGCAGAGAGAAGGAGAAAGAGAGAGAGACATATAACCCAATTTACCCTACTTCAGGTTGTGTTATAGCTTATTTAAACTACGTGTATGCATGTGCAAGATGTGTGTTCAGGGTGTTAATTGTAAGACATACGGATCATTAATCATGCAAGTAACAGGATGTGTCCAAGATGTGGTACCTACATAAACAGTGGGGGCAGTATACCGTGATGTAATGTAATTTCAGTAACAAACCATGACAACTACTCCGGCCAGAAGTTTCTCTTGTCAAGTCTACTCAAGTAGGTTTATTGTCTTTTGAGCCAAACACATAGCACACAGTGAAACGAAACAACACTCCTACAGTACCATGGTGCAAAACAAGAACAAAAACAGAAACACAACAAAAGTACACAAGTGCAGACAGGACAAACTACACAGAGTGTACAATACAACATGACAACATTTAGTGTAGTCTACAAAATGTGAGCCAAAAATGCAAATACAGAGGTAGACAGCAATAAGTAATAATTGTGCAAATAATAGCAGCAGGAGGACAGAGAAGGTGCAGTGGCAGTTAGGGAGTAAGTTGTTTTTTTTGTTTAAGGCAAAACAAGTCAGTGTGTACTGTGTATGCATTATGTTAAGAGAAGCAAGAAATTCAGTTCAAGGGTGTGTGTGTGTGTGTGTGTGTGTGTGGGTTGGTGTGTGTGTGGGTGGGTGGATACATTTATGATTCAGTCGTGATTAAGGATTCTGATGGCTTTGAGGAAGAAACTGTTTCCCATTTTGGCACTGGAGGCCTGTATGCCTTTTTGATAGATGAGAGGAGGGAGACGAGAGTGCGGCAGGGGTGTGTGGGGTCATCCACAGTGCTGGTGGCTTTGCAGATGCAGTGTGTGGTGTAAATGTCTATGACAGAGGGGAAAGAGACCCAGATGATCTTCTCAGCTGTTCACTGGAGGGTCTTGTGATCCAAAATAGAACGATTTCCATATAACGGTGTGATGCAGCTACAGAGCATGCTGTCTACTCTATAGTCCTTTTGTAGAATGTGGTGGGGGTCTCCCCAGTCTTTGCAGGAAGCAGAGACGCTGCTGGGCCTTCTTGGTGATGGAGCTGGTGTCGAGGGTCCATGTGAGGTTCTCCACAATGTGAACTCCAAGGAACTTGGTGCTCTGGATGGTCTCCACTGAGGAGCCGTTGATGTTCAGGAGCGAGTGATCACGTCGTGTTCTCCTGAAGTCAACAACCATCTCTTTTGTTTTGTCCACATTCAGAGACAGGTTGTTGGCTCTTCACCAGCCTGTTAGCCGTTGCATCTCCTCTCTGTACTCCACCTCATCATTCCCGCTGATCAAATCAGCAAACTTGATGATGTAGTTTGAACTGTGCATTGCTGCACAGTCATGGGTCAGCAGTGTGAACAGCAGAGGGCTGAGCACACAGCCCTGGGGAGGCCCTGTAAGTCCAGGATCCAGTTACCGAGGGAGGTGTTCAGGTCTAGCAGTCTCAGCTTCCCAATCAGATGCTGAGGAATGATGGTGTTGAATCCTGAACTGAAGTCTATGAACAGCATTCTCACATTAGTGAGAATTTGCTCATTTTTTAAATTTGTCTTGCAAAATCAAGAGTGGTACTCAAGGGAAATATTATTGTGTGAATCAGATGTTTTGGCCTGACCTGCCGCCTGACGGATATACTATTACATGTTTTGCTATATTTACGAAAACTATTAGGATAACCAGAGTGGAGGTCATTAGGGATGAAGGCGTCTGTATTATTACCTTCATGTGTACTCTTTGAGCATACCTAAGACTGTCCTAAACTGTGATTTCAGTCTAACATCCCTGTAATTCCTGCTATTTGTGCATATTACCATAGGTTGTGGGCATTTAACCAATTTCCTTTAAAGCCTTTGGATCAACCTTAAACTAGCGAAAATAGCGAAAAACAATTTCTCCACTGAGAAAAGCCTTCAAAGCAGATGGTTGTTCTTTAAAATATGGCCATGCCAGTGTCGGCACAGTCCTCAAGAGCAGCAGCCACGGTTGTTCTTTTCTTCTTTATTTTGTTTTTTTTTCTTTTATTTGTAGATTTCACAGCTGAAATCAACACTCCTGCGCTCCTAGTTCTGCACAGCCATTTGGGTCTGAGTAGACACTATAATCATAGAGAATAAGAGTGTATGGCAAGGATGCCAAGCTGAAACCACAGAGTACACAAAGTGAAAATGTGTGATGGACAAGGTTAGAGAATAGCTGCATCGAAATAAAGTTGATGAGATGCTTAAAAAATATGTATGAGAGGCATGGCTGTATGTCATTTTCTCTAAGCATAGGAGAAAGTGAGTAATCGTTTGCTCTCTCTCTCTCTCTCTCTCTCTCTCTCTCTCACTCTCTCTGTTTCTCAGTCTCACTCTCTCTCTCTCTGACAACAAGCTCTAGTTCATGCTTCAGCTTTTGAGCTCACTGCCTCAGGGACTTCTCCTAGAGATGGCTTCATTTTCTGCTTTTGGGAGTGTGCCTTCAAGGTGCCAGTGCACACACACACTGTTTCTGGAATGGGGTCTTAAAGAGCCCCTTGAGTCATACTGAATGTGTGTTGAAACACACCCGGTCCACCCCAAACCGCCACAGGATCAGATTCTCAGCACTGATCACAGATAACCACAGCACATCTGCTGTGTGTCTGATCTGTGGTAGCCTTTAGTCAGATGTGCATAACAGTTGTGGTACTTTCTTATCTGTTTTTCCTCCACATCGTATGTCTGCATCTGGTGCCTGAGGCTGTTTTTTTTTTAAACGCATTTGATTATGTTTTATTTACCATATGCCGTTCGTAATCCTATTGTTAGCGAGCCAAACACTTCCCCCTCAAAGTGAACTGAAAAAGCCTGGTGCTTTGGACTAAGTAAACATCTGCCAGGAGGGAGTGTGATACTGCAGCAATACAAACCAGGACCCTTGCAAATCAGCCTGGTGTTTTCAGTGCAGTCACGGCCGTATGGTATTCTCACTGTCCATTAGGCAGCCGGCTAAAACAGGTGGGAGAGACTCGAAGTAGGTCGCAGTCTTCCTCCCAGTGCTTTGAGCCGACAGCAATATCAGCCATCTCCCAGCCCCCTCTGACTGAAAGTCCATGATAACCATCTCAGATCTGCTTTCTATCTCATTCACTCAGAGGTAAAGGCTAAATTCAGGTTGGCAGTCATCTGCAGAGCGCAGTGAGTCAATGTGACCTTATCAAGATGGCCAGATCCAGCAGGTGGAAGCGGTTACTTTGTGAGGAACGTAGATGGATTGTTATTACTTCTCTGACTTCTTGGTCTGAAAGACGTCTTGGGGCTTGAAATTGATTTGGAGTCTGCTTTGCATTGATAGAGCTGCTGTCCGTGGGCCTGGCTCAGTAACAGTTCAAGGGCGCTGTGGCATAATAGTTTGGGCCTGATTAGACATGTTTTCCTGTCCTTAGTGAAAACAGAAAACTCACTGTCTCAAAAGACTTTCTAGTGGCCTTTTTATTATCAGATTGGTCTTTGTATCCATTATATATTTATATTTTGAGACAACACGTTATCAGGTATGCTCTATAAAAAGCAAATGTACACTACAGATGCAGCAAATAAAGATTAGGTTGAAAAATCCTGGAGTATTCCTCTAAAGAGCCATCCAATGAAAGGTTGTCTAGGGAACCAAAAGTAATTGGTTTGTAACATCGCTCCAAGGAATGAGTGAAGGGGTGTAAACATCTGATCTTACAACGATTTAATTGCAGGTCTTTGACACAACATTAAACATCATTTCATTACAATTCATTGGATTATAATTAAATGATTCAAGTAAAAGTAAATATGGTGTTTGAGTAATTGAGTAATTCATTTGAATTATTTTTTTTACAGATTTACAATCTGGAAAAATGTCTTTGGCTATATGACTGAAAATAGTCTGCACAAACACAACTAAAATAAAACATAAAATTACTGCTAAAGGAGGAAACAGTTTTTATGTAGTATTAGGAGAAATGAGTTCTGAGACTGACCACAGTATGTTCTACTTCGGCACATTACTTTACAGTGACCTGAAACTACTAATGTCACTTGTTAAAATTTAGCTTATACAATTATGTGTATATGTTCAGTATAGCTAGTTAGCCAGGCAGCCAGGCAGCTAACTGCACATGTGCTTTCTCAGTGCAAAAGTTGCAAAAAAGCAGAAATTCCCAGACCTGAACGTTCTTTTATTTATTATTTTAAAAAATAAAGAAAAAGATAACAAATTGGACAAAATATGTTCACTGTGAGTGCTGCTGAAACACACATTTCTTTACACTCGATCATTGTAATTGAACTTAAATAAAAAAATTAACAGCGCTATGGTTTCATTCTACTCAAAATAGTACCAAAGTACTCAGAGTAAATACTCTGTAAATAGTGTAAATCAAGTATGTAATATACTTGATTGCTTTCTGCCTCTCATATTTTATGACTTTGAAACCAAAATTGGAGTCCTGCAAGTCACTGTAAACTAGTAGAACCTAGATCTGGGACCCTCTCCCCAGAGACAGGTGGTAGAGAGCCAGTGTTTCAGAGCACAGTAAAAGTTATGGCTGCGGAGGACCTCAATCGGATAACTTAAAGGTCTCCGTTTACTCATAGTAATAAAGTGTCCTCCACAGTGTGTTAGATCAAATAGTCTCTTCTAAGCAGATGGAACAGAGCCTTTAAATTGCCTATAGAGGCCTTTCAGATGTGTGGGTTCAAAGAGGAGCCCAGCCAAGCAGTGCGCCATGGCAGCGTTTTGGTAAGGTTATGAAAATGAGTAGGCCAAATAAAAGAACCATAACCTCCTCACTGCATCTCTGGCATGACAAAGCTACATAGCCCTCATCTCCCACCCTCCACAGACGCCTTTAAAAAGGTATGCTGCCTGAGAAAGAAAAGGCAGCAGAATAGAATAAAGAGTGGATGACAGAAGGCTTGCTGGCACTTCAAAGCGAGCAGCGTTGCCAGTGGTTTTAAGGCGCACAGTCTGCCAGCAAGCCTGCTGAATCAGGAAGGGAAGGAGCAAAAGACAAAAGAAAAGGGGATGTGTGTGACTCTGTGTGTGTGTGTGTGTGTGTGTGTGTGTGTGTGTGTGTGTGTGGTGTATGTGAGTGAGGGAGAGGGGTGGAGAAGAGAGCTGTCTCTAATTTATCTACAAAGGCAGACTTTTCAAACCAGTATTTCCCTGGCCGAAGGGCTTCCAGTGACCTGAATTATCACAGTAATTACAAGTCTGCACACAACTATAGGGAGGACATGAGCGTCACATAGTGTGGAGGACTTTCACGCATAGAAAAGTTTTTTTTGAATGCTTGGCCTAAGGCAAGGTGATAGATGCCCAAAAGATTGCAGTGACTGAGATTGATCCCCAAGGTCAAACAAACTTTCCCTGTGCCAGGCGATTCTTTTCTTAGTACGTTTTTACATTTTTATGTCTGTCTGACTGTCATACCATGCTGTCATATGGTTACACCCCCCACACTCCCCTTGCTTGCTCTCTCTGGGTGAGGTGGATGGTGGATGGTGGATGGTTTCATAATGTATGATGTGTTGCTGTGGAAGAACCTCGGCAGTAGCAGGCTAATATAAGCTGAGAGAGAATGACTGAGCAGCCCTGTGATCGCTGCAAATGAACCTTGAGCTGAGGAATAGCCAATTCATCTTGAACATTTCAAAGCTTCAATAATTTATCAAGATAAAAATTTCCTTTTAAATGGAAATGGGGGTCTATCTACACACAGGGTATGACTGAAATTATAACGAGTGTAGCACATTTTAATACCAACACAGTTCTGCAGTGCCAGGTTTATTTGACATGCAGTGAGGTTGGGGTTCATGGTGTACGTTGGTTTGAGTTACTGTTCTGTGTAATTGACTGTGGGTGCCTGCAGCTGCCACTTTATTTGGTTTGCATACACACATTGATGTGTCACACTGCTATGAGTACTGGTACAGTGGTTGGTGTAGCATAGTGGTTAACACCACTGTCCTCCATGCAGCAGACTAGGCTTTGATTTCCCTGTCTAGGGAACAAGACTACACCAATAAGAGTCTTTAGGCCGGACTCCTAGTGCTGCGTTCGCCGAAATCTGTAACACGATTCAGCTGAGAGTTGTTCTGGCTTAGAACATCTGCTAAATGCATAAATGTAAATGTAAATAGCTGAGTGTATCCGTTCAGTGTCACCGTTGGGTTAAGGGTAGTCCATCAACAAAGAATATCCATCCAACAATGATCTTGAGAATCAGAAACTGACCACTATTAATGGTCTAGCGCATGACTACATGGAAGAAGTTGCACTGAATCCTTACTCTTATAATATCGAGTCAATGGTGGTCCTATGATGGTTGAGTGAATGAGGGATTGTACAGCAAAAGTAATGAAACACCTACAAAGTGGACTTGTATGTTAAATGTACCTGGTAAACTTGCAACTAAGTGTATAGCTTACTTGAAGTGGGTCTGCAAGTGCCTGAGCTGTGCTGAAAAAACTCACTGAGGTATCGGTTTAAATAATCTCAGTAAGCCGGGATTTCTGCAAGGACGTCTGCTCACGAAACAGTGTTTATGTGAGAGAATGGGTGTAGCGGAAGCACTTTACAATAAGACTACTTCCTAAAGGGAGTATTAAAAGCTATTTAAGTGTTTAATAGTGTTTACTGATATTATGAATTAGATCATAAGCACCTTAAGCCTTGTTATTAAGCACTTATAAATAAAGAGGCCTGACCTGTTCTGCTCAGATCAGACATT
>JBBPCZ010000002.1:11241426-11251829 GCA_037974445.1 Brycinus macrolepidotus | reverse complement strand
ACTTTAGGCTTATGTTATCAGACTGAACTGAAAAATCCTGCTTTGTAAAATCCCCCCCAGGAGATTAAACTGTGTGTATGCATGGGGTCCCAGTGTGTGTGTGTGTGTGTGTGTGTGTGTGTGTGCGCGTGCACGCGTGCGTGTGTGTGTGCGAGTGTGCATGTGAGCACTGCCCAGATGGTGAAAAAGGCCAAATTAATTTCCAGCAAGGCGAGGAGTCACAGACTCTGCCATTAGCCTCTGAGCATTAACTCATTTTTCACACTGATTATAGCCCAGTCAAAAGGCTAATATTCCGAGCATGGCGTCCCACTCTTGGGACAGGCGAAAGTAATCTAATCAAGAGTGTATAGACTGGAGGTCTTGAACAGGACTGGACGACGATCGCAGAGTGGCTGCATTCCTATCAAGAACGATGGAGCGGGAGAAATTAATTTAACCAAGTCGGCTGTTTCTGAGACATTGTAGGATGGAGTACATTAGCTGTTTTTATTCCTCTCAGGAAAAAGTGGGGTACGAGGGTTTTCATTTTTAACAGCATGCCAACCTTCTGAGGAACACTCATCATATCAGAAGGCTTGCCATTCACAAGTTAGCAGACGTTCAGTCATTTCCCCTGCTGTGACATGGATGAGTCAGATGAGGCTGACTCTGAAAGCCTACAGTAGATACAACAACAACTGCCTGAACAACTGGCCACAGACATCTGCTCATGCGGTCTGCATATTGTGTCCTTCTCATCACAGGGTAATGACATTTGAAATATAATGAGTAAGTTCTTTATTAATGATTTGAAGACACCTGTTCATCCCACATTTTCCTTGAAATCAAAGGTATTAATGAGGAATTTGTCTCCCTTTGTTGCAGTAATGGTGCAGGGCAGGGGGTACTCCAGGACTGGTTTGGGAACCCCTCTACTAGACGTTGGAACAGTGCTGTGTGAATTTGATTGCAATCAACCACAAGAGCATTAGTGAGGTCATATTCCTATATAGGATTATTAGTTTAGGATCACAAACACCACTCCAGTTCATCCCAGAGTTCTCAGATGGGGCTCCATCACTCCAGGGAACACAGATCGACTGCTCTACAGCCCAATGCTGGGGGGCTTTGTACCCGTCTAGCTGACACTTGGCATTGGGTGACTTTGAGCTCATGTTTGGCTGCTCCAGAGCAACCCATTCTATTGGCAATGCTTGTCTGTGGGAATTATACAAGCTTAAAGCAGATGAATTCACTAATTATAAAGGGTGTCTGGATACTTTTGGACACGTAGCTATCTATAGCATGCAGTTGTCTGTTGTATTTCACTGACTTATTGTTGGTCACATTGCCACCTACATGGCTATTTGTGTTTTCAGAAGAGGAAATGGAGAGGAGCCTTGTGTTTCTCAGCTACTGTACCATAAATACAATTACTTATATTTACTTCCATTAGGGCAGTATTCTTGAGTGCCATCTTATTCTCTGTTGGTGAACATCATTACATTTTATCCTTCATAAGGCCATTGATTCACTGTATGCTACCTCTTGAGTAGCTCTTATATAATGCTTATTGGCCTTGTCTATTTCTTTGGCCCTTTGTTTTCATTTTTAAGTTTTTTTATCATCCTCTTCCTTCTCCTTCCATCTTTGTCATTCCTAATGGTTTACTCAGCTGTCAGGCCAAATCTGTGTCACATCTCCTAGCAGCCTTTGCAGGTCAGTGTGTAAATCCCACCTATTGGCTGCCAGCTGGGTTCAGCTGGTCCACAGCACCAGCTGGCGTTCCCGTGGCAACGCCTGTTGGAACCATGGCACCGTTGGCTGGGGATGAATGACAACTTCAGCCCACCTACTAAACACTAATTACCAATCTGGCAAGTCCCGGTGCTTTTGTTCTGGACCGTGGAGTCACTCAGACAGACAGACCTGCTCAGTGTCCTGTGCAAATGCCTCTTGACCAGTCAGTGACTCAGATTATTGATTTCTCATTGCTCCATGCCACTGTTTTAGTTTTAGGATTTTTTACTTAACCCTTTGCTGGGCAGGAAGTTCCTATTTAGTGTTTACTAAATAAATAATTTACGAGAAACTACAGGTGAGTAGGGCACTTTTTTCTAACACTAGGCATCACAGTGGATGTTTGCCAGTTAATTACAGACATTCTTACACACGTTTTGCTGTACTGGAAGTTTTGCGACACGTTTTGACATTTGGATATGCAAATGTGAAATTCATCTACTTAAACATACTTAAAAATGCATCTGTTGTGCATACTTGACATATCATCACTACTATGTTAACCAAAGCAACCACAGCTCCTGCTGTTGTACAACAAATGTGATCATTCTGTCGAACGAGTCACGAGTCAAAGGTAAATGAGACACACTGGCATCCAAGCTAACACCAGCTCACTGATGAGGAGAGATTTAGAAAATCAGCATCTTCATTTTTTTTAAAATATGGATAGGCTTTACAACATCAAAGAGACGTAAGACGCTTGCTGTCTATATCGCTACTGGCCTGAAATTGCTGCACTGAAACTGCAGCTTGGTATGACCGCCAAAACAAGAACAATTAACAGATTGTTGAACTTTAATGTGGAATGCCGCCACACAAGCAATAAACTTACATAGCAATGGATCGAACTGTTAAAAATCTCTCCCCTGCTGAAGGGTTAACAGAGTCAAACCCAAACACAAAAATGCAAACAAACAAATAAGAATATGCTTCACATTTCAGGAACCTTTTATCATCACTCTTACAAAATAAATTGATAATATGCTCTTAGAGATTTGAATTGTGTTCTGAATGTATGCACAAGCTCTTTTTCGGAAACCATCACACTGCATCCAACAATAAGGGCAGCATGGTGCTTCTTTTATATAGTGATTATATAGTGAAAAAATTCGTTTTATGTTTAACATGAACCTGTATGAGTTCCAAAAGTCAACACATTCTAAAGGGTTAATGGATTCAGAAAGCAGTTGATTTCAAGAGTTTCATTTATGCACTTTTTTGGGAGTGAACAGCTGCCTGCAAAAAGGCTAAAGCCTGCACATGCTGACACATAGAAACCCATTTTGTTCTTTTCCTCTGCAGTAACATTGTGTTTAATGCTGCATAGCCACATTCAGAAAGAATAGTAAAAGGTAGGTTGTGTCTGTCTGGTGGTCAGGGATGCAGCAAGGTTTGTGTTGATGACGTTTGCTGTGGGTTTTGGAGGCAGTGCCAAAGTCATGGTGCATGGATAAAGAGCCCATCTGATTTCTCCTGTTTCAGTGTGGTCTGCAGCTGGCACCCCACCCCACACATGCATATGAGGAGACAAACAAAAAGACAAAGACAAACAATCCTCTCAGCACACAAGACAGAGGTGTGTTTATACGTGTTTGAGATAGTTTTGTGTGTTTTTGGCCCTTAGTTGCCAAATTTTCCTGTCAGTCATACTTTAAGCTTTTGTTTTGCACCAACAATACTGCAAAATGAGGAAGGTGTAGCAAATGAACTTTGAATAGCCCATAATGTTCAGAAATATAAAGAAAGCAAATTTTCCTCTTTGCAATGAAAAACTTCCATAGTCTCCTGTTCATATATAGAAACTAAGCTTCAAATGGAACCCATTTTAATGCATTTTTAATGTCACAGAAACCAACACCAGTAAATATAGCATCTGCCTTCTCCACCTATAGCAGTGTTGCCCTGCTGTTGTATGGTTTTAAGGAGCCATTTCTTGTTATAGTTTTATGGAGTGTTTCAGTCAAGTCTGCTTTTTCTACAGACAGAATACAGGACCAGCCAATCAGAACAGAGATCATTTATATGCACCAGTCTTACATGTACATCTATCAGTCTTACAAACATTTTTTTATGCAAGAAGAAAAACATACAACCCTCATATAACCGTCCCATGCCCAACTGACTCAAGGTTAAGTTTATTGTGAGTAGTAAGGATATGGAAAGGTTGGAAATGGTCATACACCATACACAAATGAACTATGACTTGGAACATAAAACAACACTAAGGTACTAAGTGAATTTTTGGATTAAAAAATATTAAAATGTAGGATATATTGCTTCAATCTGGTTGCCAGCTGATGCTGTATACTCTCTATATACTTTTGGAAAGCTAATTTTACATGCATGTGAGACTACCTTTCTCTTCTGTGTTGTTTTTGAGTGATACAGTCGGTTGAGCATTTTGTAGAGAACATGATGGCCTGGGGGCGATGTCTTTGGGGAATCGCAGCAACATGTTCCTCATGGCCATATCTTAACTTATTTCAGGAGGTATGTAAACAATCCCCTAGGCTTGTTCTGGGCATTGTGGCATGTGGTGGAGAGCAGTTTGTGAATTGGGGTTAGTAGCGGTGTGTGACAAACAGAATACAGTGAAGTAAAATGTGAAGAACATTTATGTCGTGTGAGAAAAATCCATTTCTTCTTCAGTGCTACACAGTTAATGGTCATTAAGCATTTTTTTTTTCGCTTTTCTCTCTAGGATATGATTGAAAAGCTCTTGCAGGTTGATGCCATTGATTTTCATCACTGGCTTTGTTTTCCATCTCACAGCGCTGCATTTTGAGCAATGGAAAGGTGTGAAAATCAGACTAATAGACTGTGTCTAAGTGTTTTTACACAGTCAGATCATGTGGCCAGTTTTACAGAAACACTCAGATGGTCCTGATATTGCTGCAAACAGGCATTTAATCATTCAGCTGCCAGATGAGCGCCACGTTTCCCATTTCAGATAGCTTATCCAGTCTTTATCAGTGCTGAGTGTTGAAGGATGATGAAGATAGAGATCATACAGCTGTCATACTGAAGCGCAATTGGACACAATTAGATTAGTCTTTTCTCATCTCAGCCGTTCTGGCAGGCTGCATTCAGGCACCTTCCTCCCTGAGCACGGGAGCGGCCTGTTGCAGTGACATCAGCCTTGCTTATCCTGTAAATGACTTAGAGATTAATATCTATATACATAACCTGCCTTCCATCTCTCTCTTTCTACCTCTCTCTCCTTCTCTTGCACTTTCTGTCTCCCCCTTTCTTTCTCTCTCTCTCTCTGTTATTTAGTTTCTGTCTGACACACTCAATCTCTTTCCCTCTTCCTCTTTCTCCCTCTTCTCACTCTTCCTCCCTCTCTCTTTCTTTCTCAATCTCTGTCTTCCTTTCTCTTTCTCTTTCACCTTCTTCCTCCCCTCTCTTCCTCTCTCTCTCTTTCTTTCTCAATCTCTGTCTCCCTTTCTCTTTCTCTTTCACTTTCTTCCTCCCCCTCTCTTGCTCTCTGTCTCTTGCTCTCTCTCTCTCTCTCTCTCACATACACTCACGCACTCTATGTTTCTTGCGTGCTTTCTCTCTATCTTTGTTCTATCTCTTTCACTCTCTCTGTCTCTATCTTTGCTCTCTCTCTCTCTCTCTCTCTCTCTCTCTCTCTCTCCCTCTGCATGGTGTTCGTGTGCTGATTAAACCTTGCCACTGCTTCTTCCTCCTCCTTCAGGCTAAGATTAAATGTTGGGTATCTACTGATGGTTTAATCAGAATTTCACACTCATCACAAAGCAGAGACCTTATCAGGGCTCCCGTCACTAAAGCCAGAGTGAGACTGTGATTGTTTTTTTGGGTCAGTCTCTCCCTCTCTTTTTCTTGAGAATGGATAGTTTGGTAGACCTCAGAATTCGGACTGTATCATATTTCATGTTGGGGTGTGTGAGTGTATGTATGTGTGCTGGGGTGTTGTCCTATTACGGTTTCCCCATACTCGTTTTCTTAACTTCCGCTAAGCTTGTGAGAGTGTGGCAGGAGCATCTGTGGCTCTTGGAATGCTGAATGCGAAAATCAATCCCGGTGGTATTGTTTTATGTACTGTCTGCGAATGCTGATGCGAGTTGTTTTTGTTGCAGGTCTGAGGCTCTCATTGGGTTGGTATTGAATGTTGTGCTGTCTGCCGTGATAAATTTGATGACAATCGCAGATATGAATAGACTCGAAGGTCTGAGTGAAAACTAGCAGGTTTTGGATTTCAGCTCTTGATACTGAACGTTATCTGTAGATAGTGCTGTAGTTCAGCAGTGTGCAAAAATCTTAGGCGGCCATGAAATGGTTTAAAACTATTTATTTCAGTAGTAAGCATGTTATTGCCAATTAAAAGCACTGTGTACCATGTCTTAGATATGACTTCAGCTTAATCAATGCAGAATCAATGCAGAATTACATTCTTTTACTCTAGGCTTAGGCATAATCCGGGTGTGGGAAGCTGCCCCAAATAAAAGAATGTAACCACAGCAATAACTAAGAAGATTTTATAGTTTTTTCTTTGAACAAAAGGGGTTAAATGAATATAGTTAGATGATGCAGGTTTTATTTATATATATATATATATATATATATATATATGTGTGTAATATATATGTATGTATGCATTGATATATTTGTATTTAGTCTAATGTCTTTTTACACTGCACTCTTATTTCTTTTTGAGACTACTGGAGACATACGTATCATGTTCAGTGTTCTTTAAGTATCTTAATTCGAAATTTGCTTGGGGCTGACCCTTCAAGGTGAGTTCTGCCGCAAATCTGTACTGAATTGACTCTCTTGTAGTCTGGTACTCTTCGCGGACACTTATTGTTTGGGGATATTTTTTCATGTGTTTGTTTCATGCAGATATCCGACAAGACAGACAGCTTCCTGTTTGTATGTGATGAGTCAATAAAAGAGCTGTCATAAACACATATCTACACCTCCTCTGGGCTTACACACCTTATTGAGAAAGAGCAGATGCCTTTGTTGCATAGAACAAAACCTGAATTATAGAAAATGAAATCGGCAAAGATACTGTTACATTTTTCTTGAGCTTTTCTTGTTCAGATATTTACCTGACCTGATATTTAGAGCTGAAGTTTTACAGCAAGAAACCACTTAAGGTGTGTACGTTTATACAAATTCAGTACTGCTATGTTCTCAAAGTTCCACCATTCCAACATCTGTGTAGGGAAGCTGCTGTCAAAGCATTATGTCCTCTACATGACTGTGTTCTGTCTCAGTTAATAGCTCTAAATTATCTCCCCACAGTGGTTCGTCTCTTTAGCACCAATTAAAGAAGATTACATAGTGCGTTCAGTACTAGACAGAGAAGCCGAAAGGTTCCAATGTGCCCATAAGTTGTTTTCAGTCGTGTTTTGCATAACATGGCTATGTCTTTAAAAGCTTCGCTTTTTTAACTGGACCCATATTTACCATGCATGCATTTAAGGCATTTTAATTGTTGCATATCACAGCGGTATATTTTGACAGGAAATACAGAATGAAGCATTTCCTGTTTAATCTTCTCTTATATACTGTTGCTTTTCCTCCTGCAAGAATATGCCTAAGCCAGAAAGTAACATGAAATGTTGAAATGTACTGTAACTGCTGGATACATTCAAGTAAAACTAGAAGATTAAAAGTAAATGCTTTTAACTATATTTGCTATCATCATTGTCTTGTTTTGTAAATTTGACTTGCCTTCAGAATGCTTAGACAGCTTTTGCAGCTGTCTAAAAAGTCACCTAGTTAAGGGTGGTGCCTGCAATACAGTGGCAGAAAAAAATAGCAGTGTACATGTAGGAGGAGAGTCTGGAAATCAGCTTTTCTGCTACATTCTACACTCTTCTAGGAAGGCTTTCCACTGGATTTGGGAATATGGCGAAATTAATCCACTTCTATTTTGTCGCAGGAGCATTAGTGAGGTCAGGCATGGTGTTTGAACTGTTTTGCAGTCAGTGTTCTAGTTCATTCCAAATGAGGCTGATTAGGCAGAGGTCAGGGCTCCATGCAAGCCAATTAAAGTCTTCCGCACCAAACTTGGCAAATCATTTCTTCATGGACCGTGCTCTGTACATGGGAGTACTGTCATCCTGAAACAGAAATGGGCCTCCTTCAAACTGTTGCCACAAAGTTGGAAGCAAACAATTTTTAGAATGTCATTACGATAGGATTAAGATTTCCCATAAACAGCCCAGACCATGTTTTCTCCTGAAACACTTTAGAGTTGGCACTTGGCATCTGGTTAAGGTAGCATTCTCCTGGTGTCCGCCAGACCCAAATTTGTTCCTTAGGTTGGCATCCAATGACTGCTATGCTGAAAAACTCTGAGCTCTTTACTACAGAGCATTCTGTTTCAAGTATCCTTGACGTCATACACTTTAGCAATAGGTGTGACTGTGATGGACAAATAAGAAGGTGTGTCCACAGATTTTTGACCATGTAATAGTAATAGTAGTAATAATGAACAGTATATTTGGACAGACTTTTTTCAAAGAAAAAAAAATCACAAGTCAGCAGAGTTATCTTGGTGGAAAAAGTGATGATTTACAGCTTCATCACAGAAGTACCAGACCATGGCTTTTGAGCACGTTTTGACATCCACAAAGTACAAGCTACAACATCTGTCGGGTGTCTTAATATTTAATGCCTGCTGTGGTGTGCACTCTTTGGGAGTAGTGAAGTTCCCATGAGGAACTATAATGGATGCAGGGCGCCTTCCTTTAGGCTAGGTGATAACAGGACAGAATAGGATCTGAGTAAGCCCCTCAGGGATGTGGGAACACTTCACCATGTCTTTACAGTGGTTCTGCCTGGCTGAACTCATTTAAAAATCCTACACACCCCACTCCCTCAATCCAAGCCTCTTATTCTGGAGTATCCAACTCAGGAAAAAAAGAAGAAGAAGAAGAAAAAAAAATGCATTGCCTCTGAAGCCGATTTTGAAAACATGAAGCGTCCATGCTTGACTGAGATTCCAGACAGGATTCTGCCAGGTTAAGAGATTGTGAAAAGCATGATTTTCAGCTTGAAAAGAGTAAAATTCTATTTGTTTTACACACGAAATGATCATGTCTCATGGTGATAGATGGTGGTAGAAGGAGTGAATGAGAGGGAGAATTGGAGAAAAGAGAATATATATATATATATATATATATATAGAGAGAGAGAGAGAGAGCAAGGCAGTTTGAGGGTGCAGTGGAAGATGTTTACTTGTGGGGATTCCTTTTCCTGAAGATGATGGAGTGATGCGATGAAGGACAAGTGATGGGGACATGTCATTTCTAATTTCTCTGTATTTGTAATTCTCTATCAAAAGCTGTTTCTCTCTCTCTCTCTCTCTCTCTCTCTCTCTCTCTCTCTCTCTCTCTGTCTTTTTGGCTTTCTCTAACCCCCATTGTATAGACAGTGTTACAGCCTCCAGAGAGAGCATTTGCTCTGAACGCTTTTCTAGCATCCTCCATAAGTGTAGTGCATTATCTAACAAGTCCTTTCCCATTCGCTCTCGGTATTCAGAGATTGAATCCCTGTACCTTTTAAAGTCAGAAAAAATGGATGCTACCTGTAACACTCCACACTACATAATGCACCATTGTGCCTTATGTAACAGGCATTCAAGTGTTGTTTTTTTCTGATTCAGCAACAGATAATCCTCACTCTGAACAAAGTGGCAAAATGGAAGCAATTTTTTTCTGTCTTTTACATTGCTAGGCTTTTGGGATTTGTCTTTTGCTTTGACAGCAAGCTCTCTCCGCCCCTATAAAACTTGCACATACTAAGTCCATTATAAGAGACTTGCTATGGACTTCAGGCACTTCTGTGAGCAGTGAGGCAGTTTATGTGTAATTTCTAGTGGGAGCAGGGAGTGTTTTACATTGAACCCTCAATGGTCTTCACTCTGAAGGTCAGATCAGGAGTTGTGAAGGTGAGGCAGAGTGTGTATTAGTCCAAAACCTCCTTCACACTATTGGTTCTGCTCAGCTAAGCCTGTTTAATATGTCACTGCTAGGTGGGTCTTTCTTTTTGTAGATTCCCTTTCTCCTCTATTCATCATTTTCTATGCATCATTCTTTTTTTATAGTCTGCTTTTATATTCTCTTCTGGTATTCCCTACCCATCCTCATCCTCCATTCTCAGCTCCTCTTCCTCTCTCTTGCCCTTTCCCCTTCTCTCTCCCTTTCCCCCTACCTGGTTTCCATGGAAACTCCACATATGATTCCAACAGCCGGTTTGCCATTTTCCAGCGTCAGGCTGTGCGTTTCGCCCACTCCTGCATGCAGCCACCAGTGGAATGAAATCCAATAGAGTAATACCAGCACAGAGGGAGAAATGCATTCGCCTTATCAGAGGGAAATGCCACATACCTCCATCCCCATAATGGACTATAATAATGTTCTAGCAGCATTGCACATAACTCATTTCATTACAGCTAAAATACATATGAGACTGATGATGTAACTGATATAATTTGATTTATTTATGTTTGAGGGGGCAAAGCCCAGGCCAATTTTTCATCATTTCTTTGGAATAAAAGATACTGTTTGTAAGGTTTAAAAATCTACCATTCACTCTCCAGTTTTTACACACACACATACACACACACATACACACACACA
>JBBPCZ010000002.1:11227898-11241326 GCA_037974445.1 Brycinus macrolepidotus | reverse complement strand
TATATATACAGGACACAGGTTTGATTTATGGCTTCTTGGTGCATTCTAGCCATTACATCTATTTGTTTAATCAATCAGCAGCACACCTGATTAAATTTACAATGAGAGATAGTATAGAGATACTTTTGTTTTTGCTATTTAATAAACATTCAAATGCATTACAGTTGTAGATAGTGTGGCAAAAATAAAAAAATAAAAATCTTCTTTTGCAAATTGCAATTGTTGCCGCCGGTTGGGAAGATTTCATGCTGCAAGTCGTAATCATTATGAAGGACCTTCCTAAAGTTCTCAGGGACAACATTAATATACAACACTTGAATGGAAAAAAGCGACTGAGCACTAGCACAGACCTTCACATTCTTATCAGTGCAATTGGTTTGATGCTATAGGAAGATAACAGAACCACAACTAATCTTCAGGCAGGTCCATCAAGCAAGATTTTTCTCAGAGTAATGATAAAGGGTAAGAGAATCCAGCAGTCACTTGAAGAAAGTTGCAATACTAGCTGAAAGATGCTGAACAATAAAGAACAATAAGCAATTAACTGCATCACAGTAATCTCCGTTCATGCATCCCACACAAAACTCCTCTTCTAAAGACTCCTTGTCTAAAATTTGCACACAAGCATTTAGACAGATCCATATTCTTTTGGAACAATGTACCGTAGACAGACGAATCAAAAATAGAACTATTTAGTGATAATTCGCCTGTTCCTGTTTGGGGAAAGAAGGGCTGTGATTCCAAGAACACCATGACCACAGTAAAAAGGTGGGAGCGTTATATTAGGATGCTTCTCTGCAAACAGTGCTGGGGCTTTACACATGATTAAAGGAAAATGAATGGAGTGATGCACTATTAGAATTTGATTACAATTTAATATCATCAGGCAGGAAAGAGAAGAAGATAGATGATCAATTTCTAGCCAAGCCAAAATAAGCTAAGACTGGTTTCAAAAAATATGAAAGTGCTTGCATTATATGTTTTAAGTATTTATGGAGGGTTTGAAATTGCGTGTCCATATAAGGACCCTTGTAGCCTTTGGAAATTGAAGGCAGTTTGCTAGTAGTAATGGGCCAAAATGTTTTTAAATATCTCTATAAAAATAAATATGTACTTTCTCAGATGTATAAGACTTTTGTACAGTGCTGTACATCAGTTAAAGACACAGCAATAAAAACATTTATTTAATTGTAAAAATTGTTGGGTAAAAATTGTTGGGTAAAAACAAGTAATGGCTGGTTTTGGCACATCTTTGCCACATCTTTTATTTTGTAGTCTTGTAAGTGTTTCAAAAGAAATTGTGAGTATTTCATGTACTGGATATGTGTTAGGAGCACAAGGGTCAGAAGATGCATACACAGGCTCTAATACATAAAAGACACTATAAAGTGTCAGGTCCAATATCATGACACAGTTTCAGGCAATAAAGACATATAGAGACGAGCATTTGAGGTTTGAGTGTGTCTATCGACCTCCATTTAGTCACGGTCAGTGATGTGCTGGTTGTCTGTGTCCTCTAAGGTGCCCCGGGATTCACACACGAACAGATGTGTCTGTGAGGCTCTGGAGATCTATGTAAATGGACCCTGGTCTCTCTCTTTCAACAGTCAGCAGAAAATCTGTCCTCCTTTGACCGTGGATGTTCTGCTCATTTGCTAGTTTCATGCTGAAGCAGACCTTTCCCTTTTTAAATCATTACCCATTCTTAACATTTAATATGGTCGCATTACAAAAAGCTAGATGTGGCATAACAAAGGAGACTACAGCCTTTCTGGTTTCAGAAACTTTGTATAGTCGCATTTGTAGTATTTAATGATATACATAGCAGGTATTTTGGACATTTCCTAACCCCCTTGAACCATAGCATTATTATGCAGTTTACGTTTAAGACCTTTTTTGTGTCTTCTGGTAATTATCAGTCTCCCCTGAAGCTCTGATATATAAAGTATGACTTATGGGGATAAGGGAGACTGACTTAACCATCCACAACTGCTTAGCACAGCAAGGACCCCGGCAGTGCTGAGAGAGGAAGCGTCTGGTCTGTGAGTGACAGTGAAGGATAGAGCATGTGCTGCCTGAGAAACTTTGAGATGCTGATCATTAGAGGTAAGGGACTTCTTTAGGCCCTGAGAAATTAATTAAGCAGCCTGCCTGCTAATGACTGCAGATTGGCCTGCTTGATTAACAGTGTAGCAAGCATAGGGCTGCTCTCTGCACTCTGACAGGAACAGTACTGATTAAGGTAGATTAGGTTGAGATCTCTGAATGACTTGCTGCAGTTTTTATGACATTATGCTTTGTCACTGGTTTTAACCAAACAGCTACACTATATGGACAAAAGTATTGGGACGCCCGACCACTACACCAACAGGGACTTCAGTGACATTGCCTTCAAATACATAGACTTTAATATGGAGCTGTTCCCCCCTTTGCAGCTATAACAGCTTGCACTTTCTTGGAAGGCTTTCCACAAAATTTTGGAGTGTTTCTGTGGGAATTTGTGCCCATTCATTCTGTAGGACATTTATGAGGTCAGGCACTGATGTTCTTGCTTGCAATCTCCCTTCCAGTTCATCCCAAAGGTGTTGGATGGGGTTGAGGTCAGGGCTCTGGGCCACTCAAGTTCTTCCACGCCAAACTCATCCAACATTTATGGACCTTGCTTTGTGCACTGCGTCATAGTCATGCTGGAATAGAAAAGGTTCTTCCCCAAACTGTGTCCACAAAGTTGGAAGCATGGCGTTGTCCAGAATGTCTTGGTATACTGAAACATTAAGATTACCCTTCACTGAAAGTAAGGAGCCACCTGAATTCAATAAATAAGAGGTGTGACCCAGTACTTTTTACCATACAGTGTATGTTCAGCAGTGTTGTGCTCTGTTTAAACTGTACTGAGTCTTTGTTTTTAACTGTACAGAGCTGCTATTAGTTCAAAGTATTTCACCAGAGAGTGAATATGATAACTTTCATTTTTAATGGCTCAGCGATTACTGTTAATGCTAGGTAATGTTCCTCTGCTTAGTAATAAGAGTCTCGGAATGCATTTTGGTATACATTAATCTGATATAGTGTTTACAATATGATGCATTGTAGAAGAATATCCTCATAAATCACTCTGGAATTCCATTTTATGATTCAGACTATGAGACAAAAATGACAGACAGGCTTACTTTTTTTGGTTCTACATAGAATTTTTTTATTTCTGTTTGTTCAGATCTGGACTGTGTTGTCAGCAGTCCAAACTAGGTAGGTTGGAAATGACAATACATTTGCCAGCATCCTATAATGTTAAGGATAACTCAATTATACAACTGTGATGATCTAACTGTGTGACCTTTCATGTGCATACGAAATAAATGTGATTTGAAATTAATAACACATTTTCTAATGTAAGGACACTAAAATAGTTTCTCATAAGATTTTTCTAGCATTCTATAAACCTTGCAGAAGTTGCTCATTTGTAGGTAGAACATGGATAGGTCTCTTGGAAGAAAAGAAGGGGATAACTTTATACAGGCTTCACATTTTTCATGCAGTCTGCTGGGAGGTCTTGCTTTTTTTAAAAAACCCAATTCGTGTAGACATTATAAGTGCTCTAACATATAGGATGTACTTGCAATTGTGGGAGCATTCAGTTGTACCTGTTACAGTGTACTAGCAGCACAGTTAACAAATGAGCTTATTGCTGAGTCAGGTCACTGTAAAACATCTCATAAATATGAATGTGTTTGTATCATCTGCATAAACACCACCCACTCACACCACTTCTGCATGTTCCGATGCAGTTGGTAAGCAGATTGAATAACCAGGCGGGCGGACTGTGAGTCAAGCACATGTCTGCCCAGTCCAGCTGTGTGGAGGGCAGAGCATGCTGTTGAAGGCACATCTGTTTGAGGTAATGACCACTCAGTACAGCCACCCCCATGAGGGGCATAACATTTCAGCACAGTGGGAAAGGGGGTGTATAACCAGGCCTATCATGGCTTAATTAACTGGAGCAGTTAACCCTCCCTCACTGTGCTCCAGAGAGCAAGTACTCATGCCTTAAAAAATCTATACATACACACTCTATACATACACAGTCTATACATATATAATGATTTCTTATGGTGGTGATGAAGTCTTTTCAAGTTAGCTGACATATGTCACTGGCTTGGATTGCATATTTCATTATGGAGAATACTTACACCAGAGCATACCAAAAACAAGTTGCCTGGAGTGGTTTGTTATCTATGTGGGTAAAGTTTTGTCCAACCTAAGCTCTAATGTGATATTGCCATCACTGTGAGTGACAAAATGCGCTCCTTTGAGGGTTCAAATCTAATTTTGTGCACTGAAAGGAAAGCTAGTTATCTCTGAATAGCCTCTGATTGCTTTGACATATCAGGCAGCATTCTTTTTTTACAGCTCACATTCATTCTCATTTCCTCTGCAGAGTCTTCATTTATTTTTATTTTCCTGTATTGTCAGCTCGTGTGGGGTTCGCCTGGGGTTCCATTTCCTATTGGAGATCGCTTGGTGAGCTCGCAGATTCAGCTAATCAGCCCTTAAGCTCCTCTCATTCATCACTGCGCCATTTTGGTGCGCACATGCCTTGGTTACAGCTGCTAGTTTCAGGGGACAAGGAATATGGAAGTGAAGGGTAAGAAGGACAGTGCATTTTCTCATACTGTATCGCCTTTTATCTTTCCAATCCTCCCACCATCATGGATAATGGAGTGTGTAAGGATGAGTTTAAGTGTGGCCTTTGAAAGGCTGTGTTCAGCTCTGGATACAGTGTTCCATGCTGTTCATGCTAAAATTGATTTTGCAGGTGAATATGAAGCACTTTCATCTAAACCCAAGATGAGATCATATGGGCTCACATAGGCCCTTGTTCATCATGTGTCTTCATTTTTTTAGCATTTGAACATCAGTTGCCCTTCACAGTATGGGAAAATGTCATGATGAATGGACCAATAGAAGTGCTACAAAATGACTATGAATAAAATCTGTTCACGTTAACTTACATTAAATGTTAATGATGTTTTCCTGAAAAGTTGCTTGTCATTTTTGGACAGATGCAATGTAAAATTTTCACAGACACTTTTGATTTGTATTTAATTTCGTCTTTGGCATTTCTGTATGATCAAACATATGCATGTAAATATGAAATATTTTAATAACCTGCAATGAACGCAGGAAAGGCCTAGATGATCATTTTTGGATAATTGTGACAGTTTTGAGAAAATAAAACCTCATCTACTGATCCATCTATTTGAATTTGACACTGTTATGAGATCATTTTTCAAAAACACAAGAAAGTATTTCTTTTTCCTGCTATGCCAGTGAATCTGTTTTTAGATGCTTATTCAATAGCCTGCTCGCCACTTCTGATTAACTGGAGAGAGCTGGCAAATAGTTAAGAAAGTATGATGCACAATACAATAAAACAGAAATAGCAATAAAATAAACTAGACCAGATATTATAGCTTATGGCTTAGATACCCATCAAATCTTTTGTAAAACTTTGGTTGGCTGCAGATATATGGTAAATGGTGTGATATTTCTGGAGAGTGAAGTGCTAAAGATGGTTGAGTGCTATCTGAGGATCACTTCTCACTTCAGTGGCGGCAACTTTGAATGTACCCTGTATTTGTATTCATGTAGTCTGGCATCTAGCTGTGCATCAGCCCAGTGTGTTATAAATGAATTTCATTTCGATTCTACCAAATAGTACTCAGTTAGACTAAACTATTTAAATAATGTATATTTCTTAGTTTTATGATTATTACTTTTATGCTTTATTGTTGTGTGTGTTCGCGTATGAAAGTAATTTCTTTGAAATTATTTTCTCTCGGAAAGCAGAATTTAAGTGATGGATAGCCTATGTTGTCTAGGGCTTACTGGTGCTTATGAATGAATTAATACAAGAAATATTCTATCCATGCCAAAATATTTTGGGTATACAGTTATTCTCTATTGTTGTTTTATGTATTTTTAAATATATTTTACATGTAAAAACTGGTCAAATAAAATATGGCCATTCTAGTTGTTACTGAAAATTCTGACCTTTCGAGTGTTAAAGCACCAGCATCATTGTCATTGACATCACCACGGTATCTATGATATCAGTAGTAATAATACCGTCATATCGGTGATAATAACTGCTCACATGGGAGTCCTTGTACTAAAATGGGAAGTAATTCAGGTATGTCATATTGTCAGCATGTATCATAATTGTAGTGAAATAGAAATTGCAATTTGCAGACTTGGGCTATTACGAGTTTGTTAGTTCCTCGGCTGAGTGGTAAGCTGAAGTATAAATAGAGAATGCTTGAGGATCATGCACACAATTCTGGCAGATTTAGCAGCCCTAGAGGACATCAGTACTGCACTTGCACATGAAAGAACATTCTGTGACTGTGAGTACTTGGAAGACAACCATCAGCTCATGAGTCTGCTGAATGTTCTCCATTATCCATTATTGACTCGGTAGGATGCGTTTAATGTAGATTTTATGTTTGTGAAGGAAAATTAGGACATTTTGATTGCCATCTATATGTAAATAAGATACTAGCCTGCAGGTGTTTATTTCCACTCAGCTAAAGCTGATTTATCAGCTGCTTGCTAATCACCACTCAGTTCACTGTCATTTAGCAGTTTAACTTGTACATCATTCTGGGCATAAGCATCTGCTCTCGTTTTTGCAGTTTTAGTCTTCTGACTTTAGCCTTTTTGAACTGATTTCTGGACTTGGAATGTATGCTTTTTTGAGCTTAAGATTTGAGATTAAAACCATTTTATTTTTACTTCATTAGGGCAGTATAGTTTTAGCTGCATAATCAGAAAAACACTATAGATCCAAAAAGTCTGCTCATCCAATGTTTCTTCTAAAATTATGGGGAATTAAATGAGGATGTGTCCCCCTTTTGTTGCAAGAACAACCTCTGCTCTTCAGGCAAGACTTTACACTAGATGGTAGAACATTGCTGTGAGGATTTGATTGCATTTAGCCATGAGAGCTTTAGTGAGGTCTGGTATTGAGGTTGAATGATTAGTTCTAGATCACAAACACCACTCCACCTCATCCCTAAGGGCTCCATCATTCTGGAGAACACACTTCTACGGATCCAAGGCCCAATGCCGGGGGGCTTTATACCCCTCTAGCTGACATCTGGCATTGTGCATGGTGACCTTAGGCTTGTGTGTGGCTGAAAACAAAGCATCCCATTCTTTTAGCAGTGTTTTTCTATAGAGATTATACAAGCTGTTTATGTGAAGAGGTATCTGGATAATTTTGGACAAATGTCTAACAAAATCTTCATTAAGAGATTCTCACTGAAACAAATCACATGTGAGATTTTATATATCATGTCATCAGTGTGAGGCAATAGCGGGTCTCCTTTGTCATCTCAGGTCATTTCAGCATTGCTGTGGTCACTGCCTGCCAGGAGTAGTTCAGAAATGCTCATATTTGAGCTTGTCTCAGAGGGAGTGATATTTGATGTTCTGTGTAGTGCAGTATTCTGTGCAGTGGGCCATGGCATTGTAATAGGAGAAGGCTTCAGGGCTGTGTTCAGCATGAAGAAGCACTGAAGCACTGTGTGTTGATGCTGCTTCATCAGCAACACTCTAGGGACTGTTACTGCTCCCTCAGGGACAGCAAGGGTCTATGTCAAGATATGTCATGTTTCTCAAACCAGATGGCATCAGGATGTACTATCATAAGTAGGCAAGGCGAAGAATGCAGTTTGATGCTCTGGATAATGTTCTGCTGGGAAACCTTGAGTTCTTGCATTTATGAGGATATTTATTTGACACATATCACCTTCTTAAACATTGTTGTAGATCAAGTACACTCTTTCATGCCAGTATTCTCTAATGGCAATGGCAGGATAGTGCACTCTACCACACTGCAATATTTGTTCAGGAATGGTTTGAGGAACATGACAAACAGTTGATGGTCTTGATTTGGCTGCAAAATTCCTCAGATCTCAGTCCAATCAAGCATCGGTGGGATGTGCTGGATAAACCAGTCTGATCCATGGAGACCCCACCGTGCAACCTGCAGGACTTAAAGGTTCTTCTGCTAATGTCTTGGTGCCAAATACTGCAGCACTTTTCTTGTGGAGTCCATGCACCATTTGTTGAGCGTAATTGTACAGATATTTTACTCTGTGTTTCATTACTGCATGTACAATGACCAAGGACCAACTGAGCAAGGGGAGGATGAGACAGCAAGGATTTTAAAACAGAAATACACTTGCTATTGGCAAAGCTAGCCTCGGTGAGCTAATTAATTAGCTAGAAGTTTACAGAGTAAAGTAACAAAGTAACATCAGCGGTCACATATAACAACATCAACGTCAGTCTTTCTGTGCGGTGATGTATTTCTGAGTGACTCAGTATCAGGGAGGATCTCTAAGCTACTATATTATTCACCACTTTCTATGTTATTCATTGCATGCACTTTGCAGAAGGCTTTATAAAGTGACTACAGGTGAGGATGAGCCATTTAGTCCCTGCAGACGAAGATTGAAATTAGATTGAGTACTTTAGTAGCTAGTTAGCTACAGCATACATTTAATAGCCAATTACAAACTTATTTGCTGAGTTAAATGTGTTAAAACACACTAGTGTTGTTTATTTGTAAGGTCTTAGAGCTTATTTAACTCTTTAATCCTTAATGCAGTTCAGGTGTAGGCAATTACAGAGTGTAAATGGTGTAACCTTTTAACCTCTGAAACTAAAGATGATTGACTTAACTGACACAAAGTAAGAAAATATTATATAAGATAACAACACTTCCTGCCAGTCTAAAACAAATTAATAGACAATGGAGAGAAATTAAATTAAAGAAATTAAGGAGGAGAGCTGTTTGAAAAACTAAAAGCTATAAAACTAAGAAATATCCCCATATCACTTATACACGCTAAAGTGGAAAAAAAAAATCCTAAGAAAAAAGCTGTTAATCAGCTACAAGAAACATTTTGAGGTGGTGATTTCAGTACTGTACTTGCTTACAAACGACACTGTTTGACATTGTTGGGGAGTTTGAAAAGGAACTCGTGCCAGATATCGCTGGGAATGTCTGGGCAAGACATTTATGTTCACTTGACCTCTAAACCCCCCATGAGGTCATCTAACAAGCCTCCACTAATGTAATAATGGAATGACCCATATTTCAGCATCATAATCAAAGGGAGTGTAAATGCATGACATGCACAGGTGTCACCTAAATGCTAAGAGACATATGTATCCCTCTGTGTGTGCCTGTGTTGCTGCAGTGCTGAGGCTGCTGAAGGAGGGAGTTGACCTGAACACACTTCTCTCCTCTGGAGGCTCCCTGCTCCATCTGGTAAGAACACACTCCAATACACACTTTCCCACTGGTGCTGTCTTCTACTATCTCTCTCTCAATCTGCTGTGCTCCCAGATGCACCTGACCTACACCCCTATCTGATTTTCATCTTTTTGTACTCTCTCTCTGTCTCTCTGTCTCTCTCTCTTTTACATCTCTCTTCATCCTTGCTCTCCATCTCTTTCACATGGAATTTTCTCTCTGTCAAAGCTTTCTTCCCACTGTTGCCCTTTGTCCTTGCCCTTTCTACATTCCCACCAGACTTTCCTATTCAGCACTGTATTATCATTTTCATCAGTCTTTCCCATCAGTCTTTCTTAAGCCATGTCGTCTTAACGTCTTCACTTCACTTGTCAATGTCAGAGATGCTCTCTTTTGTCATTCTATGAAATTTTGACGTAGGTGCATGAAGTCATTTCTAGAATACTTGCATATAAAAATTGAGATGCACCCATCATGAACTTTCGTGCCTTTTATTTTATTTGTTTACAGGCAGATTGAAGAATGGGATATTTTTTTGGCTGCTACTTATTATCTTTTTTATATATACACCCAAAGCATAACCTGAAATACTCTAGCACTTTCCCAGTGCTTTTGTCTGCCAAAGTTGCAACTGACGTTTCTTAAAATCAGCTACATTGAAAGTAGGAGTTACAGCATTTAAACACAAAGCAAGTGCACTACTCTGACATTATGTCACAAAATTGCAACACTCATCAGCTAAAATAAAAATATTAAACTGGCCATTTGCCAACCGTGTGCCAGTTCCAGGCTTGGTGGATTCCAGTTGCACACCCAATTTAAAGGCTGTTTGACGTGTTAACGTTAAGTCATCGCGCTTTACTTAGATTTATTTACCGTGTGTGTAACAGTATTAGAATTTCTGCAACAGAATAATCCTGCTCTGATCTTCTCGGTGCAGTGCGCTCGCCATGACAACGTGTTTGCCGCAGAGGTGCTGATAGAACGAGGCGTGAATGTCAATCTGCAGGATGAAGACCTCTGGACTGCCTTGCATGTGGCCTGCGCCTGCGACCATGCTGATATGGTTCTGCTGCTGCTTCTGGTGAGGACTATGCACACACACATACTTTGCTTTCTTATTCTGATACTTTCTTAATACGTTTTGTAGAATGACAAAAGAAGACCATTAATTGGTTTACAACCTTTACATTGCACTCTCCAAAAAAAAAGGTTCCCACATGTGGTACTTCGAGCAAAGGCAACCAGTTCCTTAGAGAACCATTCTTGTGTGAAGAAACTTTTAAAGAATAAATACCTTTCGAACAATTAAGATAGATTTTTTTTTTACCCTTTTAAGGTTTTTTCAAGAACCTTTACATTACGCGGAGGCCTTTAAACATTAAAATGATTTTTTACACTCACACATCTCATTTACAGTTCATTGAACCCTCCACTGAAAGTTCTTTAGGGAATAGAAAATTATTCTTCAATGGATTTGTGCGAAGAACCCATTCTAGCGCTCCTATTTTAAGAGCATCTTTTCTTGCCTCCTTTTGAACACACTCAAAATATGTCATTTACGAAAAAAGAAAGACTCTTTAATGAGCAACAGCACCTTTGTTTTATGTGTTTACCTCATATTTTGCTTCTAGGGTTGCATACCTGCCTCCTCTTCCCCTTTATTCTAATAATTCTTTTCTATTATGTCCTTCCGGCTGTATCATTTGTCACACTCTTCTACAGAAGAATAAATGTGTTTGTGGGCTGATGAGTGGAAAGTAAAAATATAAAAAACGATGAAAAGCACCCAGCCACCCAAGACTCCCTCTGCAGGATATCGTGAATTAAATGAGGCGTTCCAGATTACACACCAGTCAAGATTTTTATGTGTGTGTGTGTGTGGGCATATGTGTGTTTGTGTAAGGACTGCATGACAGCTTTTGCCCATAACTGAAAGAATGAAGCTCTTGAATGAACTGCCATTGGCTTGTGTATTTGTGTATTTCCATGCTGGGTATCCATGGAAAGAAAAAAAGCCCAGAATGACATCCTTGCCACCGACCTGAACCCCAGTGAGTTTTACTTTGCTGTAATGCTGTTGTCCTTCAGCGTGTGCACATGGACGCACATTAGAGAACAAACAAGCTCAAATTCACAAACAGGAGAGGCTCAGAATTCAGGCAGCTTGAACTAAGGTTCTGTCAGAGAAATGTCAGACATGTCGGAGGGAATGAACATAATCCTCCGCGAGGCGTGCAGACACATCCAGACAGGACACAGATTTCCTTGCCTGTGCAGACTGAAGGCTCCCAGCCAGGCCATGGTGCCGTCAGATCACACCAATACAGATGACAGTCAGCAAACACACACAGCAGACTTACAGCAGCTTAGAGACCATTTCTTAGCGGGGCACACCAGCATGCTCTGACAAGAAAAAAACGTGTTGAAATATTATTTTACATGGAATTTGAAACACCAAGATTCATGAGGCTCTTAACATATACTAGAAACAGACGTATTAAAACATCACACAATTCTACCAACACTAGGAGGGTGAGGGCTTGCGTGTCCCTTCACTGAAACATGCAATCTTTTCAAACTGCTGTTAATGCAACACCATTGGACAGCTAAACAACCTTGGAAAAAAAAACACGAACTGCCAATTCTGTTACATCAGCTAACAAACACCCATGCCAACTAGCATTACACTGAGTGATGAGGGTAGATTGAGGGCATCCCACCCACTGTGAGCGCGGCCTGGGGAACAGCCGACACCCATAGGCTTGGAAGCCTAAAAACAAACCCAGGGACACACACAGACACCAGTGCAGCTGCATGATGCAGCTTTTTTACAACTTGAATCACATCACAGTTCAAAAATCACAAAACAAAACCACTACCACAATGGACTGAATGAAATCACAGGGTTTCTTCAGTCTAATTCTCCCCTCTCTTTCTCCTACCGTCTCTCCCATTCCTCTCTTTCTACTCATTGGAGAACTTGTGTTTTAAAGAGTTCTGGCTAATCCCCTGATACCCTCAACCTGTCCATCATCAAGGAAGGAGGCCTGTAATTAGTTTTTGGGGCACTAGTGAAGGTGGCTACTATGCCTCTTTGCCACAGAGAGACAGTGAGGCCAGTAATGCTGTCCTGTACATCCAACTCTCCCAATGATGATACTAACACTTACGACAGTGGTCATTAACGTGTGGGCCATAGCCCCCTGGTGGGCCGCAATGATATTTTTTATATTATATTTTAAAAATTGGTGTACAGTAAAACTTTATTTTGAGTGCAAACTTATTGTAATAATTATTTGCAAAAATAAAACATTTAGTTTAAGCTTTTTGATTGGTCTGGCAAATTGCATAATAACTAGCTACTCACATTTACAGCCCCAAATCAGAAAAAGTTGGGATGGTAACATGTCAATAATAATAATAATAATAATAATAATAATAATAATAATAATAACAGCTATTATTCTTACATTTACTTTGACTTTTATTTCATTGCAGACATTTCATGTTTTGTCTGGTCAACTTCATTTCATCTGCTAATATACATCTGTTCCTTCATTTCAGGCCTGCAACACATTCCAAAAGAGTTGGGATGGTAAAGCATTTACCACTTTGTGTTGCTATTTCTTCTCACAACACTTAAAAGATGTTTTGGCACTAAGATACCAAGTGATGAAGTGTTTCAGGTGTTATTTTGACTCAATCTTCCTGCAAACACATGTATAACAGTACAGGAGTGTCGTTGTCACGGTTTTTGTTTCAAAATTCTCCATACATTCTCTGTTGGGGACAGGTCAGGACTGCAGGCAGGCCAGTCCAGTACCCTGATCTTCTGTAGCCATAATGTGTGCAGAATGTGGTTCTGCATTGTCTTGTTGAAAAATGCACGAATGTCCCTGGAAAAAATGTCGTCTTGAAGGCAACATATGTTGCTCTAAAAATCTCTGTGTACTTTTTCTGCTTTGATGCTGCCATCACAGAAAATAAATTACCTTTGCCAAGGACACTGACACAACCCCACACCATCCCTTACGAAAATTAACCATGGTTTTTTCATGGTTTTTTGGGTAACTATGAAAACCATGGTTTATGACTATTTT
>JBBPCZ010000002.1:11210821-11220973 GCA_037974445.1 Brycinus macrolepidotus | reverse complement strand
GGTGGCAGCCCACTGCTTCACTTGGTGAATGGGTTAAATGCAGAGAAAGAATTTCACACTGTTCACACTGTGTGCTGCGCTGTGTTCATGTGTGACTATAAGGGGCCACTTTACTTTACTTTAGCTGGTTTCATCCACCTGCACTTCTCCTGTACTTTGAAACAGATGGGTACAGGATACCCCAGTAGGGTCTCGAAAATCGACAGACTTTAGGCTGCAGTATTTGAAGGAACTTTCCGAAAGGAAAAGTCTTCAGTGACATACCTTTTCTAGAAATGCTGTCTTGGACCACAGCCGCCTTTTGGAACCCACATAGCAAAGACTGAGGACAAGCCAGTGAAGTCAAATGTTTAGATAGGTTCTTGCCTAGAGACAATGGTGGCATCATCAGTGTAGTTTAAACCCCAACTTTTTATTTATTTATTTATTTTTTTTCCCCCCATGTCTTGTATGTACAGACGCACATACTGCAGTAACAGCCTCTGTTCTTCTGAGAAGACTTTATACTAGATGTTGGAACACATCTGTGAGGATTTGATAGCATTCAGCCTTTAGAGCACCAGTGAAGAGTTTATAATTTGTAGAGTTTATTTTATTTTAATTATGTTTATATTATATTTTACATTGTTCTCGTCCTTGTGTCTCTGCAGTGCCTGTGCAGTTGCAGCATAAGCAATTTCCTGTGAGATCAATAAAGTTTCCTGATCAGATTCTGATTCTCAGGTCAGGTTTTAATGTTGAGTGATTAGTTCTGGATCTCAAATATCACTCAGAACCCATCCCAAATATATTAGATGGAGCTTAGAGTTCCACTGCTCCACCGTGGAATGGCATGGGGACCTGATTCATGTTTTCTATGAAGATTATATGAGCTGTGTGTGCACAATTGATCACTTGTCTGTAATACTAATTAACTAATTAACTAATTAGAAGAGGTATCTGAACATTATTGGACATATAGTGCATATGTGTTGCTTCATATTGGTTAAAAAGAGTAAGTCAGTGAGAGTGATTCACATCTGGAGAAAATCTGCTGTTTAGTGGTGAGTCTCAGTGAGATCAATAGTGGTGATACCCCCTGTAGACAGCTTCATCAGCTCTCTATCATTACTGACTGAGTGCAGCGAGGGAGGTAAACAGCCACATCTCCTGTCCACCCATCCTCATCAGTCTCCTTTTTGTCTCGTCGAGCTCATCAGCAGAAACACACCCTAGATTGATGCATTTCACATGGATTTTTGCTCAATAAGACCTGTTCCCAACAGGTTTATGTTTGTTCTGGTCTCAGACTGATTGACGTTCTGCCCCAGTAAGGATTGAGACACACAAACACACACGGACCCTGACCCTTTCATGTCATCTGTCCTACTACACATCAATAAGTGGCAGTAATTTACATCCAAAGCAGTGTGTGAATTGTGCATGGATGTAGTTTTGGTCTCACAAGTGTGAAAAACTATAAAGTTCCTTATTGCTGATCCATATATCAATGGTGTAATGTTTTTTTTTTTGTTTTTTTTTTTATCAACACACCCATGTTTTAGTTCCATTTATGATCTGAATTAGCTGAATTAGACCTAAAAGACATTCTTTACTTAGTGATGTCTGCCTATAACCACTGGATAAGTCCTACATGTTGCAGTGATTTTACCATGGAAATGGTGCATTAAAGGTGAGGTCGGGTAAATGGGAGAAAAAAAAATAATGGACGTCTAAATCATAAATAAGAATCAGAATCAGAAAACTTTATTGATCACGGAGGAAATCGCTTATGTTATGACTGCAAAGACACAGAGACACTGAGACAAGAACTAAATAAAATATAAAGTCTAAATAAATCTAATAAAAAATCTGTAGAAAAAAAAACCTCAATATGAAAATGCACTATGCTATATACACAAATGCTGGGTATGAATACTATAGATGAGTAACTTACAGTTCAGTGAATTACTAATGACACAAAAGAAATATCTACACGAAAGGAAGGCCCATCAATCAGGTTGTGCTTTTACTGCATATAGGGTATCACTAGCTTAGCCTTACAGCTGACTACAAACCGAAGTTGTGGTAAGACCCACCATAAGAAATAATGGCCAGGGGGAAAAAATGCCAATTTCTCCTTCATCTGCGATGGTTTGAAATGCTAAACAAACCAAGAACAAACAGATGGAAGAACCCAAATGGACTGTATGCATTAAGGCACCAATTTAAAACTATGAGCAAAAATTGGTGACGGAATCTTTAGGGGAAAGGGCACCAATGGCACATTATAATGTTTATGTGGATGTCTCAGTGAGTCAGATTTGTGAAAGAACAGCAGTTTTAGCAACATTGTCTTCAGACTTATAGAACACATCCTTTACTGCCCTGGAACACTGTCAGATTCATCATCACTCTCTAGAGCTTTACTGCTTTGTGGGTGTGTGTGTGTGTGTGTGTGTGTTTACACTGAGGATTTAGAACATCATGGCTCCTTCAATTGCCCATTGCTCATGAATAGAGACAAAAGAGCAGCTGACGGTTAATGTTAATTAATACATTCATTAACCTGGCCTTAACCTTTGGGCATGATTGACACAGCCTGAATATGCTGATGTCTGAATGTGCTGTGCGCTGGAGAAATGGATAAGAAACAGCCATCATACATCACTCCATTTGTTTGTGCTCCAGCCAAATAGATGGGGATGTGTGATTGTGGGTGGTAATTTGTGACTGGTCTCTGAAGGGGGTTTTGATCTCAGATGACAATCTGGTGAAGTTTGATTTTTATAATGTCTCGTCTCATCCCAACCCCCCCACCCCACCCCCTCTCTCCCTCTCTCTTTCTCTCTCTCTCTCTCTCTAAATTTGTTTGAAGTGCACACACACTTTTTAGAATTCTGTTAGCAATAGACATTCAATGAAACCCTGGCGTGTAAAGCACATTGTCGCTCTTATCTGTGTTAGCTCAGGGCTCGTCATTAGCTCCCACTCTGCTTTCCTGCCTACAGAAGTCATTACCCATTTTATAGGCTGATTCTAATGATGGAAATGTTCATTTTGATTGTCAGAGGGAAAGGGAGAAAAAGTACTATGACTTTACAAAATTCAGATCCTACTTTGTGAAACTGTCTGCATTTCAAGCTTGTAGCTTGTTGTTCACTCCATATAAAGTGGCAAATAAGAATAAAGAGTTTCATTCCAAAAGGCATTATAGTATTTTCTTTTTACATGGTATAGGTTGTTAGGAGTGGGCTTTACATATACATGAAATATCAATTATATATTATAATTTCTTTATTAGTGAAATAAAATATCTTTTCCATTATACATCAGTTGTGATCCAAAATTGTTACAAATATGTATACAGCATGGGATGAATCTCTTTGAAATAGTTTAATATGTATTTCAAGAAAAAGATCAAAAACAATGTGAGTGAATTACAAAAGCCATACATTGTACACTGCAGAAAAATGGCAACCAAGAAATTCACTTTCTTTTTTTTTTTATTTGCTTTAGTTAAACTAAAGCAAATAAAACAGTTTTATTTGTCTCAAATAAATATATTGTTTGAACCAGTGTTTCATTTCCAATATTTATTTCAGTTAAATAAAACTGGTTGATTTACTTGTCATCACATGAAGTAATGTTTAGGTCAGCATTTTTTATATTGTGCACAAAATATGGCCGTTACGATTCAGTCACATTGTTTTTATAATATATTTCCCCAGCACACAGTAAGCCATACAGTAGCCAGATATATGCAGTATTTCAAATTCAAGCATACTGCTATGCCTCTGAATTCTTTGGACCATAAACAGCCATAAATCATGTCAGACCCCCACCAGCTCCGTACACAATACTGCACTGTAGACAGTGTGTTAACTCCCCATCTACACCCCCCACCCCCGCCTCCAGGATCCCCACTTCTTCTCCTCAGGGGTTCCTTCTTAATGAGTTAGCTAACTCACTGTTGTCTGTTAATGTAGCTCATCTTGGGTTCAGGTACCTGGAGGTGCTGGCAAAGTGTGATAATTGGAGCTTATTTATCATTGATGAACTGATGAACAAGGTGAAAGGGGCTCAATTTGTTTACGTCTGCTATTTTTTTTCTACTCTTTGTTCATGCCGCTATGCCTTGACCGCTATGTCTGCGCTGCTGTGTCTGGAAGTCTGGGGTCAACGTGCTTCTGCAGGATGTCAATGGGAACATACCACTGGATTACGCCACAGAGGGTACCGAGAGCAGCTACATCCTCATCAAGCACCTGGAGGAGAATGGTAAGTTCAAAAAAGGCTCTGTTAAATAAAGAGTTAAAAAGTAATTTTGGATGATTGATAAAGCAAATAAAAGAATTTTATAATGGACGGCCATGTCTGATACTCATCGTACCTCAAAAAACCCCAAAAAAACGACAAGCTGGCCCTCGGTGGTTGCAAGATTCGAGACACTGATCCATTAATCTTGCTTATATTGCACCTCACTGTGTTTGTGTACGCAAAACATTTGCGCTAAAATGCACAATGGAGATGGAAATCGACATTTCTTATGATTAAATTTTCATATCACTTCCCTCTTCTTTTTTTTCTTTCGTCTCCATTGTCCATTCTTTTTCATTCAGCGAGCAAAGCATTGACTATCGGCTGCCTGCATATGATCCTCTCTCATCTTCTCTCTCTGACAGACAGACTCTGGCAAAAATATGAGAATGTCTGGGAGTTCATTTTTTTTCATCTTCCGTACATGAGGTTTTTCGCTTAATTTGAAAATCGGAGAGTGAATGGTTCATAAGTCGTGTCCACACAATTATGCTGGCAATGAGATGGAAGGAGTGATTAATGAAGGATGACCTAACCTAAGTGAAAAGTGGCCTACATGATTTAAACCACATGGAGGAAGGTGTGATGTATAACAGTCCTTGTGGGAAAACCACGGGTAACTCGCATTACTTTTTAATCTTCTAACTTGCTAATATGCTAGCACTGCTAAAATTATTGCTGGGTTGGATACTCTATAGCCTATACTGTTTGGCAGATTGGTTTAGAAACCTGCCAGCTGGGTAGAAATCACTCTGCATTTTATGTCTCCTGTGCTCCCTAAAAGAGCCATCCGTTCTGTCAGCTCGCCCCTAAAAAGTAAAAGCCACTTAGTCTACAAATCAATCAAACTGAGGGCCGAGAGGGAGAGGGAGGTTGCATCTGTTAAAGGGGAGGAGAGGAAGTTATTAGATAGATCATTTCTCATTACAGAGCAGCTTACAGTCAGAGCCCCACCTGGCAAAGGAATAAAAAGCAATGACGAACAGTAAATACACTGGGACTGCATAATTAATTCCATAATACTAATTTAGTTGGAATGTGGATGTAATAGGCACAGATGCTTTCTAAATAATTTATATTGTGCAAACTTTATGTTGTACAAACTTATTACAGCTTTCGTTTAGCAACACAAGCCCCCAATTCACAACCCCTAGAATTTTAAGTGACTTCAGGGAAAAAAAGCTATTTCCTAATCAAGTCTTTGTACTGATCAACCGTAATGTTAAAACCACCTACCTTATAATGTATAGGTCCCCCTCGTTCTGCCAAAACATCTCTGTCTCGTCAAGGCATGGGCTTCACAAGACCTCTGAATGTGTGCCATGTTATTTAACACCAGGACATTAGCAGTAGATCTTTTCAGCCCTGTAAGTTGGAGGTGGAGCATCCATGGATCAGGTTAGTTTGTCCAGCACATCCCACAGATGCTCGAAAAAATGTGATTCCTTTGGGCCAGGCTACTTTATTCCATTGCTCAATGGTACAGTTCTGATCCTTATGTGCCCACCGTAGGCACTTTCAGCCATGGACAGGGGTCAGCATGGGTACTCTGACCAAACTGCAGCTATACAGCCCCATATGCAGCAAGCTGTGATGTACTGTGCATTCTGACACCTTTCTATCATAGCCATCATTGACTTTTTCAGCAACTTATGCTATAGTTGCTTTTTTGTGGGTTTGGACCAAATGGGCTTGCCTTTGCTCCTCACATGCCTCAGTGAGCCTTGGGCACCTATGACCCTGTTTCCAGTTTAACCAGTTGTCTTTCTTTGAACCCCTTTCCTTAGACCACTTTTGGTAAGTACTAACCACTGAATACCAGAAACACCCCACAAGACCCGTGTTTTGGAGATGTTCTGACCCAGTCATCTAGCCATCACAATTTAGCTCTTGTCAAAGTCACTCAGATCTTTACTCTTGCCAATTTTTCCTGCTTCCAGCACATCAAAGAACTGACTGTTCACTTGCTGCCTAATATATTCCACCCCTTGACAGTTGCCATTATAATGAGAGAACCGCTTCACCTGTCAGTGATGTTTTTGTTGTTGTGGCTGATCGGTGTATAGCATAAGCTGCACCTCACCCCACCAACCACAAGGCCAAGGGCGAGAGGATATCAGCGTTACAGTTTTTTATTTTCTTTTAAATGCAGAGGTTCAGAAATTTCAGAGGTTCCTTTACCTATTTTGTTTGAAATTGTAGAGAATATGTACCTGCTTTGATTCAAATACATATTAAGGGCTTTGTAAATCATTGGACTTTATGCACAGTGGGTTGTGACTGATGCATTGCATTGCACCAGTGACTATTAATAATTCACATCTCACACTTTTGTCATTTTATGGTACTGCAACTGAAAAACTCTTTGTTGTCATTCAGTTCACTTCACAGAGTACAGATTATCTTACCTAGCATTCAAAGAGTTGTTTATTCCTCTGTCCTTGTCCATGTGTGTTTTTGCGTGTGCAATGGGGGTTAAGTGTGCCCCCAGGTAGACTTAATGCGATGAAAAGTTGATGAACAGGGGGGAAGTGATACGCTGAGAGAGAGAGAGAGAGAGAGAGAGAGAGAGAGAGAGAGAGAGAGATAGACACAGTTTTCAGCATGAGATCTGGTCCCACAGGATGATATGATGAATAGATCTTGAGCTCTTATCATGTGGCAGCTGTTCTGATCTGCCTTGCTCCACTGTGCACACACACACACACAGTGTATGTACTCTTCCTGACCTGTTAGAAATGTTTCTCATCCTCTCTCCTCATATTTCCATTTCACATACATACATCCACGTCACCTACATAATCTCTGAATGGACAGAGTGAAGACTTTCTCTAGAAATTGTTATTGCAAAAAATATTCACAGTAATGACTATGCCTTTTTGTACCATTTATTTTTAGTAACTTATGTGCATTGAAGGTCTTCAGACCTGTCAAGAAAACACATCCACAAAACTTAAAAGTCTTGGTATTTCCTGCGATTTCTGAGAATTCTGTTTAGGTTCCAAGCTCTTTCTTCAGTTGGCCACTGTGGGAAACTGTTCTGTTCTAACAGAAAGTGATCAATTGCACAGCTTGTCGGAACTCCCATAGTTGTTGAACTCAACACTGATCTCCTCCGATGCTTCATAAAAACCGGGCTGACCTTTTCTTACTTGGGGGAAAACTCAGTCATTGTTGTACAGTTTGTTTAGTCATAGATTTTCTTGAAAAATGACAGTTTTACTGTGAAAATTAAATTAAATTAAATTAGTTGCATCACAGACCTGGAATTTCTGACACTGATAGAATACTAAAAGGATCGATGTTTGGGACACTTTCTAAAACAACTTTGGGTATAAAACTGAGTTTTCATAACAACAACTAAGCGTGTTTAGTTTTACCCTAGTTTAGATAAGGTCTTGAACTGGAGGACCTCAGTCCAACACAATCTGAGAAAATTCCTGCTCTTACAGCCAGAAATGGAGCTTGGCCCAACAACGTAAACTTTTTAATTTTACCCATAAGGACAGTCAAATACAATCAATAAATTGTAAGCATGCGTACATGCTGCTTTCAACAGAAAGAGGCGAAACAAAGAGAAACAGTCCATTTTGTAGTCTGCATTGCATGAGTGCTAGTTTCAAAGGAATGTGATCTGAAGCTTACCAAAATTTCAGCTAATGAACTAGCCAGTATACTTCCTATCCAAGATACATACTAGCAAAACAATGCCGCTTTCCTTTAAACATCACACTTACCGAATGAATTGTTTCGTTCTGTCCATCTAACTGTGATGAAACTATCAAACTCTTTGCTGTGAGCTGCAGGAGAACGGCAGCAATGTCTGCATATGACTGTAGCAAAAGTCACACGTCAACATGTGACTCGAGTGTGACTCAGGTCCCTGTGTCTGGTGTACAGTTACCTGTTTGCATCATCTTGCAATTAGAAGAAAGAATGAGCAGGAGAGCACATCTGTCACGAGTGTTTCAGATTTTTTTGAATTATCATGTGTTGAAAAGGTCAATACTTTTGAGACTTAGGATTAAGATGCTGTAACTAAAGACTTGGGTGTTTCTCGTGTACAAAGCAAAAGTAAAGTTTTGTTCTGTCTGTTAGATCACATATTGCTAGACAGCAAGACACCACTGGGTATCATTTTCAGCAGGGAGGACAATGGAAAACAAAGATGCTGCATGAAGCTGGTGAGATTGGAGGAGAGAGAAAGAGAGAGAGGGAGGAGAAAAGTATTTATTCTGGCCACAGTTCAAAGCTCTGTGCGGAAAAGACGGGGGAAATCCCAATTTCCCTGTCCAGACTGGAGGCTTACCTACAGACAAAGGATATGCTAATGATGGACTTTTCCAGGGCTCAGCCCACCGTTTTTCACGTGCATCTACTCTCTACTTAAAATGACTGTTGTTCTGAACAGTTATGTGTGTTTGTGTTTTGACACTTAAATCACTGACTCATCCACCCAGGAGAAAAAATATCATCCCAAAACTTTAGCACTGAGTAAAAGTGGCCGCAGCCAACTCATAACGGCGTGGGATGTGAGAACAGCTGTGATGCCTGTGTATTTATCACATACTCATTTTACGTTTGTGTGTGTGTGTGTGTATGTGTGTGTGTGTGTGTGTGTGTGTGTTTCTGTGTCAGGAGTGGATATGAGTTCCATGCACCAGATGAAGACTCAGAGAGCTTCTGTCATGCTGTCAGACGTGAGACAGCTGGTCAGCAGTGGAGCCAGTGTCAACCAACGCAACGAAGATGGAGTCACACTGGTAAAAATTCATGTACCTCACTTAACCTCAAACACAACTCCAACCTTAATGTGAATAGCGGTATGATTAAAATGCCATAAAATGCCGTTTTATTTCCCTGAAGGACCATTTTTATAAATGAGATTTGTGAGTGTGAAGGACCTTTAAAGGTTTAAATTACAATGTTAATTTGTTTATTATTTATTTATTTTTGCTATTGAAAAAGATTTATATCTTACATTATTATTTCATTTTACCTTTGGTCCACCGAGGTCCACATCACATTTGTGTTTGCATGACCATTTTCCAAACTTTATTTCTCCCTTACTGGAAACAACTGTTTCCCTTACTGTTACCTATAAGACCAATATATTTAAATGACCTCTGTTCTGATTGGCTCCTCTTTTTTGTGCCTCTTTCAAAAAGCCGTCCTGTCTGAGACGCTTCTTACAATGAAAAGGCCAGGCTGAATACGCGTACATACGTAAATGCGTTGTTTTTTTTCCAAGTCATCACAATAACAGTGCATTCATAACAGACTGTTTTTGTGGCTAATGCCTGGCCCACACTAGGACTTTCAAAATCCTAAAACATAATGACATTTTTCTTAGATTTTTTGTTCTTATTTGTTCTTAGTCACCAAAGTCCTGACACTAAAAGATACAAGAAACACTGTGCTTTCAGAATAATGCTCACGAAGAAGAGTCCTGACAAGTGATTCTGATTTTCAAAGCCTCGCAGGAGTTTCTATCGAACTAATAAGACTTTAGATGTAAACAAACATGGCATATGACAGTGAGGCAATTGCTGTGCTGTTGGTGGTACTTTTTGCACAGAAAAGCCAAGTGGAATGTTTTACAGGAGGCATTTTATATACATATTAATTCTGTAGCCACAGTCTTTCATGACTTCAACATTGCATTTCACATCAGAGAACTGGCGTCTATCCCACACTACAGGATACAGAACTGTAAATATTAAACATATTTAATATTAATGACTCACAATCAAGGCAGCTTAGCCCCCTTAGCATTTATAACAGCTTCCACTCTTCTTGGAAGGCTTTCCACAAGATTTTGGAGTGTTTCTGTGGAAATTTGTGCCCATTCAT
>JBBPCZ010000002.1:11195616-11209022 GCA_037974445.1 Brycinus macrolepidotus | reverse complement strand
TGTGTGTGTGTGTGTGTGTGTGTGTGTGTGTGTGTGTGTGTGTGTGTGTGTGTGTGTGTGTGTGTGTGTTTGTAGCTACACATGGCTTGCGCTGGTGGCTACAGGGACGTAGTGTCTTTGTTATTGGAGAGTGGAGCAGATGTACAGGCTGCAGACAACACTTACTGGACTCCTCTCCATCTGGCTGCCAAATATGGACAGGTCAGTATGTCTATACTTCTCTGCTACTACTAATGTCTGCATGTCATATAACAAGAGGACTAATAGAAATGAGCCAGAATTACTTGTAAATAGTCTTGTTACATTACCTTGTATTAAAATTGAATGATCTTTAAGCCTATGAATACTTGTTGGTTTTTCTAAACGAGCTTCATTAGAGCTTCAATTAGTTTCATTAGATGCCTTTATGTTTATTCACATGTTGGATTTAAGAACAGGGAACATGTAAATGTCTTCACATCCACACACGTGAGTAGCAGGAGATCAAATACAGTTAATCAGCCCTGCATTATTCTGTCTCCTATTGATCTTGCTTGTACATAAGCAGGCATAGCTTTGACTACATGTACAGCAGTTTGTTTTAGATGCCTGGTATTAGAAGTGTAATAGTATTTCTGTAAGAGTAGAGATTGATTTCCAGAGGGAGGTGGGTCTGGCTGGAGAATCTTGCTGACATGATCAAATATTTGATTACATTTGGAGGCACTGTGTTGGGCTGCTGATAGTGGGGATTTTGTTCTTCAACAAGATTGTTCTTTTTTTTCCCTCTCATTTTTCTTTCCTCAAAGGATACACTAATTTGTACCTATTTAACATTCTGCCTTTCTCTACATCACCTCTATCTATCTCTTTTACCCCTCTCTATCGCTCATTTCACTTCATCTGCAGAAAATACCTCACATAGTATGTCTTTCCATTCTACATATGAAGATTCTTGTAAAATGCATTCTTCTTGGAAAACAAACTTGTTAGTTTGTTGTGATTATAAACGGTGTGTGTGCCTGTCCTGTGTGTGTGTGTGTGTGTGTGTGTGTGTGTGTGTGTGTGTGTGTATGATAGTCTGTGTGTGTGTGTGTCTGTGTGTGTTCTGCACTGTTCTGCACTGCAGGCAGTGAGGTGACTCAGCAGAATTTCATGCCGCAGTCTCAGCCTATAGTAATCTATGACCATATAACAAAACTCCAGTTTCAGGCCAACTGCTTTATTACCTTGAGGCCAGAGAGTATAATAATGCAGGCAAAAAAACTGCACAGATGCCCTTCATCACACTGTACTGTCCTACAGTCAGAGAGCTAAAAGACAGAGAGCATCTTGGTGAGTGAAGAATGCTGCTGCTGCTGTGTGTAATCCCTGGGCCGAGTCGTTTGTGTGTATTCTGTACAGTGACAGTTCCGGTGCTGCTGTGTAACTGAGGTATTTTTGGATGCTGGCTTATACTTCACTATTCTATTAGCATGCTGAACAGCCAGCGGCTCTAATGGCTCTGCCGCACACTGCTGTCTGGCAGACTGATGAGCTGGTCTGATGGCTACACACTCTCACATCAAAGGTCTTTCCTTTGAAGTTTGTGTGTGTGTGTGTGTGTGTGTGTGTGTGTGTGTGTGTGTGTGTGTGTGTGTGTGTGTGTGTGTATGTACAATGGCCACTTACCTTATAGGTCCACTGTACAAGCAGTTTCTTAGCTTCACCCTCCACCCCATTCATCACTGGTCAATTTCTGTCTACAGGAATGTTCTTTTACAGATCTCATGTGTGTGTGTGTGTGTGTGTGTGTGTGTGTGTGGGACGAGGTGTTCTCAACACAGATATGACATTGACAGGGTTGTGGCACATTAGTATATATGACACTGATCAGACCCAGCACTGTTGCTTTCGTTTTCTAACACTTACCAGCATCGCTGCTGAAATGTCCAGCCAAAATCAGCTCTGTGGATAGAAACTGGACTACAGTCCAGTACACTCTAACTACTCTGGCAGGCTGGAGCTGCAAGGTAGGGGTTTCTTATAAAGCGTCCAACAAGTGTATCTGTGTGTGGTCTATTAGATGAGTGCTGGACAAGTAGTAGGTCTTTTTTATGCTACATTAAATCAACACCAAATACAGCGCAGTTACATAAGATCCTTGTGTATAATATCACTATTGTGGAAATTATACACATGCATCTCACACCTCTCACTGAAACACTCTTTGCGTTTTAGTTTTTTGTTTTTTTTCCTCACACTGCAAGCACATGGTGAATGGACCAGTTGGAATTGTTTAAAATAAAATGAAAGTTGTGTTACATTATCTTACATTGATTGTGTAGCGAGTGAGTGACTGAGTGAGTAAGTGAATGAGTGAGGGAGGGAGTGAATGAGTGAGGAAGTGAGTGAATAAGTGAGGACGTGAGTGAATGCTTAAGTTTATGAGGTAGTGACTGAGTGAGTGATGCTATGAGTGAGTGAGTGAGTGACTGACTGACTGACAGACAGACTGAGTTAGGGAGTGAGTGAATGGTTGGGTTATGAGGGAGGGAGTGAGTGAGTAAGTGACTGAGTGAATGAATACTTGAGTTTATGAGTGAGTGAGTGAGTGAGTGAGTGACTGAATGAGTTAGGCAATGGGTGAATGGTTGGGTTATGAGAGAGTGAGTGAGTAAGTGACTGAGTGAGTGAATACTTGAGTTTATGAGTGAGTGAGGAGGCAGGTGAGTAAGTGAATAACTGTGTGTGTGCAAGCATATGGAAAGGGTGGGTCTTAGCTGTAGTGTGGGATCACTGTGGCAGCTGCTGTTGTCGTTTGGGCTCATAGCTGAGAGCTCTTTGTGGGGTGGGAGAGTGCACAGTCTGCTTCAGCATGTGACCTACATCTAGAAAATGTTTTAGCATTCTCTTTGAGTTTCGCTAGTGATGAAAATGTGTGTGTCTGTGTGTGTACCTCTCCTGTAGACTCGAATAGTAAACCAGCTGTTGAAGCACAAAGCCGACCCCACTCTCCTCAACTGCAACCAAGACAAGCCCTCAGGTAAGACAACACACACACACAAGTTCAGATAGGGTCATTTAGTATTGTCAAGAGCTGTTGGTCATAGTCTGAAATAGAGTGATGGGTTTACATCCATTCTGCTCATTACATTCTCTCTTATTACCATTGAGTTTTTTCAGACCAATCACAAAACTGATGCGATTTAGTAGTAGTGAAACCTTCACACCCAGTCCAATGATTTTTTATTTTTTATCACTCTGGGAATGGATTGCTTGAGTAACAGCAATGATGAATTCATCATTTTTCTTTAAAGCACTACAACTAAGAGGATCATACAGTAAGCAAACAATTTAAGCGCTTTTTATTTCAGATGCAAGCTAGTTACTCTGACCTGTGACTCAAGAAGCTAGCACCGAACTGCTGTGGAGCATTTAGTACTAATTTAAGGTGAAAAGCTGATGTTGAGACCTAAAGTGTGTTCTAAGTTTCTAATTTTCACATCTATCATAAAAGAAAGGTTTCCAGGGTATCTGTAAAATGTAAAACAGTTAAATCTATACAATTTTCCACCTTATCAACTTAGATATGCTCATTGCTGTGTCTTTATTCTAATAACAGCCCTCTGGTCATACAATGTTGACCATTGTATTCTATTTTAAGTAGCTGCATTGACTTATTCAGACTCTGCCAACAGGTATATTATTTCATTGCAAGTGTTGTCAAACTGAAGAAGCTTTACAGAAGGTTTATTTTTGTCAAAATACCTGCATTCAGAGTCTGTTATTAATTTCAAATTATATTTATTTTGTATGCATTTGAAAGCTCACACTGTTAGGATAGATCAGCTGTAGTTTTTTTTCATGAAGACTTATCATGCTAAACTATGTGCAAGTCATTATTGTTTCCTACTGGTATATTTTCAATTAGATGCAGCAACTTAATGTGATTGAAACTGTAGAGGTCTGATGTGAATTATTTATGCACTTTAGAGTTGTGTGTGTTAATTTTTCATGTAATGGAATATGTAAAGCTTGCTCAACCTGATAACAGTAGCTACGGACGGAGGCGCACATGTGTGAACAGAACGTAGATAAGTCAACTACAGGTCAGTCTTACATAGGTCCACAAGTGTACATCTAGAAACAATGTAAAATGTAAGAAACAAGGAACTTCTTAATATCGGAAAGGCCAAACCCGCACATGGCTGAATAAATGGCTATAGCACTCATTGGAGGGGTTACTCAGTTTGTGCTGCAGGTTCTGCAGAAGGAGCCCAGTGATCGTGCACTCCATGCTAAGTCTCCTTTGCTCCCCTGACACTGCTCATTCCCTTCCCTCTAACCATCCCTCGCTTCTCTGCCTCTGTTCTCATCAGCTCTCCGCTCCACTCCTCACCTCTGCTGCTAATCAATAGCTCATTCTAACACAAGGGCTTAGCTCAAGGATGTCAAGGGCACAACACTCAGGGGCCAAATGAAGCCTTTCTTTTTCGAATAACACCTCTTTAGGGCTTTAGGGAGGCAGAATTTGAGGACATGTTTAACTTTTGAGTTAGAAAGTTTTTATATGTGTGAATTTGTTTATACGCTTTAGGACAAAAAGTGATGTCACAGAGCTAAAATCATAGTCCTGACTTTGTAAAGCGCATTTACAAAAGTTATAAGAACATAACAAATGGTTTTGTGAGGTTACGTTTGGGAATAGGTTTGTAATTAGACTTAGAAATGTATCATTTCTGAACAAGTACTTGAGAATTACAAAGTAACCCTCTAAAACGGTAATATTTACATTTCATAATTAATAAACTGTTCGAAGTCAGGCTAAAGCCAACGGACTCCGTGTTGCTACGGTTTAATTTGTAATTGATGAAACAGTTGCATGTTCATATATACCGGTAATGGTTAAAACTCTTCCATGATTATAGCCTCATTCATACAACTTGCTAATTAAGTTGATTTTGTTGATTTATCCATACATCCAAATGGAACTTTCTATTTAAAAGCAGAGTAACAACAGCACATAATCACCTGGGCTTCAGCCTACACCAATACAAATGGTTCAAATGGTTCAAAGGATCAAACTAAGAAAATGCATTAACTGTGTTAATGGTGTCAATAGTTTATTAACAAATTATTAACATACATAATTTTGATGCCACTAGTACTAACACAAATAAACATAATAACAGAAATATAGTGATAACAGAAAGTTATTTATTTCTTGTTTTGAAGAATAGACGAGCATAGGAACACAGTGCGCATGTGTGTGTATGTGTGTGTGTTTGTGTGTGTGTGGTGGGGAGGTGGGGAGAGAAAGAAAGAGGGGGAGGAGGACAGAAAGAGAGTCATCTGGTGTCACTCTCTTTTATTGGAATGGAAACTGGCCCCTTATCGTCTCTTAGAGCTCATTAGGGGGAGGGAACTTTACTGTCTTTTTGTCTCTTAAGCACAGATGGATCGATCCACAGTAGGCCTCGGTGCCCATTTCAGCATAGGCAGATCCACATGAAAGACAGCAGGGGAGTGGGTTACTGAGAAAATGGCTAAAAGAAGAACCCCACAGACAATAACAAAGAAAGAGACAACCACAGCTAGCTACTGAGCTCAAAGTGGCTTTATCTCCACTGTATCTGTATTAGATAGTATTGATGTAAAAGGCTGTATTAAATGAAGTGTCATTGATTCTGTATAGCTGTCACAATACCTCCTATTTGTGCTCACACAGCAACAACTATAGCTCCACAACAACTATACTCCTGCTCCATCTCTTTTAACATGCTGTTCAAGGCTACCAATCCTTCTTCCCACAGCAAAGAGTGACTTATAACTCTTTCCTCTTTTCAGACATTGCTGCCTCTGATCAGGTAGTGGACATGTTAATGAAGGCAGAGGAGTTCTGGGTCAAGAAACAGAAAGACCCAACGACCCTCCCTCCCTACCTGGACGAACACTGTGAAGAACTCAACCAGGATAACAACACGATTGTTAAAAAACTGTATGTACATTACGGTAAAAGTGTGAAGAACGCTTGAAACGCACTGAATGGGATATTGCAAACAATGGATAAGATTTAGAATGATCACTCCTAATCCTTTTACAGATGGTTATCTGAGCTGTGCATTGTGCCATATGTCCATATACTTCTACATGTGGAGATGCTTATGGAGCAGAGTTATGGAACAAATGTTGCTTAAAGATGTTATAGAGGCTTAGATATTCCACACTTAAAGGGTCTTTGATTTTTTTTCATTGTTTTATGTATATGTATGTGTAAATTGTACATATATGTAGAGGACCTATTTTTTGATTGGCTCCCCTGCCTGATTGTGCTGTCTTCAAAAACAAATCCAAGTTAAACCACTCTAACACAATCTGACTTCATCATGAATGGGTGGGGCTAAATAGCAGAATCTATGTAAATGCATTTGTTTTCATGACATCATTAAAACAGTGAATTTCTCGCAGCTTAATTGGCATGTATGAACTGTATGAACTGGGGAGTGAACGCTTCATTTTGAAACTTTTGTGATATTTACATATTACATTAAAAAAGCAAGGGACGTTTGGTTTTCCATTGTATGGTCGCTTTAAAAATAAAGGTTTCGAAAAGTTTGTCTTGGCAGCTTCGGGAAAAAACTTGTATACAGCTGTAGAACGTTTACGCTGTGTGGATGTTCTTTAAACTTTAAAAAGGCCCTCCACACCTGCACATTTCACGTTCTTTAGGGAACCAAACGTTGTTCTTCTGTAATATTTCTCCAAAGAATTCTTTTTTGCACAGACTGTGTCTGTTTTTTTGTCTTGATTTGCTATTTATTCTCTCTAATGGTACATACTGTTTGAATTGTTTCTTGCAGGACCTCCGTGGCACTGCCTATCTCTAAGAGGGACAGCCTGTTGGAGAAGGACATCATGTTTCGGGACTCAGGTGGAGCACTGACACGGCAGTTGTCCCAGGACAATGGACTGGATGGGCTGTACCCCAGCACCACAAACAAACTGGAGCAGGTAGAGAATATAGCGCTACAGTTCAGCTACATTCCCTTTTATACTCTTTGGCCCCAGAACTCTGTACTTTTGATTTATCTTAGGTACAAGAGGATGATAAAGACAGATGTTTTACATCTAGTACAAGTGATCCCATACTTGCTTGGTTGAAAGTTAGATTAATGTGGGTGAGGTGGTCCTGTTGTTCCTGTTGGCCTGCTGCATATATGAAATCAATCATAGTTAACCTGAAGAGGGATGAGCTAAAGAAATCTTGCCCACAACATTAGTGACCCTTCTAACCCTGAGGATGAACTCTGACCCCTAGGGAAAAAGGAAATTAGATCCATTAGTCTTACACTTTCCACTGAGGGTCTTGAACTTGGGGGACATAATGAAAGTTAGCTGTGAGTCTGAATCCAACTGTAGACAGATAGTTATTTAGATAGATATATAGATATATAGATAGATAGATGGATAGATGGATGGATGGATAGATAGATAGACTGAGTTCATCTTTGTGGACTTTTAACACTACAAATTCTTAAACCTCAAAAACATGAACCAGTGAAAGACATGAGGATGACTTGTGGAGTCTTATTTTTTTAATTAAATTAACAAATAAATAGAAGAACTGCTCATCATTCAGTTTAGTGTTGCTTGTCACTCACAGTTGCTAAAAAAAGAAACAATTTAACTGGCTAGTAGATGCTGTTAAGAAACTTCATATATATGAGTTGCAAGCTGATAAAACAACAGAATAGTGCAAACATAAAAAGGAATATTTTTAACCCAACCTGGACCCTGACAAATTGTCTCCAAACCCAACCTGAACTGGAGACGAATAAAACCCACATTCCTAATGATAGAAACCTTTAGAATGTAGCTAAGTGATTATGACAGCTCATCAGATTAGTTCATTTTAAACCTTAAAAAATACCTTACTGCTAAAAAAGTGAAATCATCAAATTTATTCACCTGTCCATGCCTTATGTATAATTAGCTACATAATGCAGTATTTTCATGCTTGCGTCATGGGCTGCCATGGACCTCTGCAACCACAACTGACTTCAGTGTGCTAGATTGTACATTTTTAAGATAATAAAAGTGAGGAGGAAAAGTAAACAGCCGTGGGAAATGAAATGATGAATTTAAGGTAGGTGAATGGGCTGTGAGAAACATAAATGTGTCCTTTGAATCCAACCAAAGACTGGCAGAAGTTTGAGAAATGATGTTTGAACTCGCCATAAATATTTGGATCCTGTTGAGTTTGGACAAAAAATTCAAGCTATACCATCCCTTATGAAAGTGAGTGTGCATATTTCTTTACTGCCTACTCTGTGTCGTTGTGTTTCAGGTGAAGCTAATGCCTCCAGCTCCTAATGATGACCTTGCGTCTCTAAGTGAGCTAACAGACAGCAGCCTTCTGTATGAGATGCAGAAACGCTTTGGCAACAACCAGATCTATGTACGTATATATGAGTCCACACTCACATACACAGTGCATATGTCTCAGCTGGGGTGTTCTGAAGCCTCTTCTCTTGAAGTTTAATGTATTGATCCTTAGAGCTTTCTAAGGCCCTGCAGTGAAAACAAGCTGTGCATTCTTACTCAGTGAGTTTACTCTCTGTCTCAACCACCGTGCAGTCCTGCTTGCGGGGCAAGGTTTCAGTAAGGCCCCCCCCACCCTTTGTCTCTGGAGTCTCCTAGTAGGGAGGAAGGTCTGGACGTTGGCCCTAAGCACACACACATTTTGATCTCTGTCTGAGCCATTGGGCTCAGTGTGTCTCATCCTGTAGTTGTGTTCTTGCCAGGAGGTAGAATGCACTCAAACACACTCACTCTGTGGCTCTTTCCTTTGCGATTTTGGACTCTGGCCCAGCCCCCTTGACTGTAGCCTTGCCAGGCCCTGATGTCTGGATGGCAGCCTTTTAGGTCCCACTGTATTTAGGCCAGAGACACTGGCCAACCTTGGAAAGAAGCAGAGAGATTCTTACAATGCCTCTTTGTTTACTCTGCTACTACTCTACTATAGCTGCTCCATGTTTACACCACTGTCTTCTTTAATGCTAAGACTATACTAGAGTTGTTGTTGTAGTTGTTTGACTATACTATTTGCACATAATTATGGCAATATACTACAGTATTGTTTACATAGTTGCATAACAGGCTTTTGCCTGCAGCAACTGCATCTTCTTATGATAAAAGGCTGCATAATGTATTGTAAACATACAGTAGTGTGTGAACGTTGGAGATCATCCTTTCATTTGATTTTGAGTCAAAGTTATTCAAAGCATATAGAACAGAGAATACAGAACAGGCAGAACATACACTTTTTTTTTCTTTTTTGACTGCTACTTTTCCTTTCACAGTGGAACGATGGACAGAAACACCTGTGGATTTTTGCGTAGAGCAAGAGTGGCTCTGGATTTTCCCTATTTTTCACAAAAAAAAAAATTACTGTTTATCTGAAGGTGACAGTTCTGATAGTGAGCAGGTCCTGTATGGTTATTAGGAGTTCAGTGTTCAATCATTTTTAATATTTTCCTTTGACTTGGCCCTGACTTATGTAAGTGGATTGTTTTCTATCTAATCTCCACAAAAATGATCCCCCTAAGCCATTTTAGATGCACATGAGAAAGAAATGGGAAAGACAGCTAAGATGTTTGGGTAGCTGTTTGTGTGAAATAGAAAATAATGTCAGTAAGAGTTTTGGGAACTGTGGACATAGTTGTTACTGGTTGCTTAGAATGACAGAGCTGAAATGGGAATAGGTACACAAAAGGAAATAGTGGACAAATTCCATAGTGGAAATTATGGTGTCTTTTAAACAGTGCTGCAGTTCACTGCTTTGTATCTTCTAGATCTTCTTTATTTTCACACTCACTCACACAGCATAAAGCCTCATACAGCAGCCATTCAGGCATTCTCTAACCATCCTGCCTTTATATGTAAGTCAATAGGAGCATGATTAACGGAAGAAATCTATGTAGCTCTGTGGAGCTCTCCTTCAGTCCATGGCTTGGATCGTTTGGGCAGGCCTGCCATCATGATCTGCGTGCGGGTAGTAATGTGTGGCCGCCAGCTCAGTCTCTGTGGGGAACTGCAGGCACGGGTGATGGCTGGACCCAAATCAATGCCTAATAGCTGCAGCTATTTCCACACCGTTATATAAAGCCTAATGAAGTCTCTGCATAGAGGCTGTGTGGAGTGGCTGCCTGACATGAATAGAGAGCCAGAAAGAATTGATACAGAGAGAGAGAGAGAGAAAGAGAAAGAGAGAGAGAGAGAGAGAGAGAGAGAGAGAGAGAGAGAGAGAGAGAGCAGAAAGTGCAATTTTTCTTCTTCTGCACAATATGGCCTAATCATGCCATGACATTTCTGTCAGTAGAGTTTTTAGACATGGAAGGAAAGGTTTAGAAGAGAGAAGAGAGAGGGTATAGTTTTAAGATATTTACATTATAAATGTAACCTGATGAAAAGGAGGGGACTTACGTTTTAAGATCTTGAAGAATGTAAGTTTGTGTGTGTGTGTGTGTGTGTTCACATAGATTTTTTCATGGCTGTGTAAGTCATAAAGTGGCGAAGGAGAATGTTAAATTAGGATGTCAGTGACTTAGTAATTCTACACGTTAGTACATTGATGGTCAGTTGTGCTTTACATGTAGAATAGAGGGTTTAGAAATTGAATTATACATTTCAAAGTCAAAAGGTTGAATTAACCCTGAGCTCTGGGCCATTTATTAGCAGTAACACATACACAGCTCCATAGCATGCTTCTCTCTAGAGGATGCACTTTAACATCAGTGCAAAACCAGCCACATTACCAGGGCAATGCCAATGACTGTTGGGGGACAATCATTTGATGCTGCTCTCTAAGGAGTGGTTGAGATTAGTACACCAGTGCAGTAGTGCAGCTCTATCCCTAGGCCTTTTCTTGGAAGGTTAAAGTAATGGCTTGCCTCTGTCCTCTAGGACAACAACGCTGCCATGCCTGCAGGCACAGTGACGGCTCAGAGCTTAAAGTGCCACTGGCAATTCAGATCTATAACTGATATTAATATCATTCTTTTTACATTTATCTACCGCATTTACCACATTATATGCTTCTGTTTTTTTTTCTTTTTCTTCTTTCTTCCCCCTTTCTTTCTTTCTTTCTTTCTTGACTTCTATATTATTTTTCTGTCTTTCTTTCTTTCTTTCTTTCTTTCTTTCTCTCTTTCTTGTAATTCTCCCTTCTATTGTCCCTTTCTTCTTTCTCGCTTGCTTTTGTTTTGTTTTTTTTAATTATTATTATTATTTCTTCCTTTCATGGCTCTTTCTTTTTTAATTTCCTCTTTCTTTACAGACTTACATTGGACACATTCTTCTTCTCATCAACCCCAACAAAGATCTGCCAATCTACTCCAATCTCGTAAGTACTCTGTTTGAGTGTTTGTGAGTGTGTGTGTGTGTGTGTGTGTGTGTGTGGTGCAAATGCTCCATTGTCTACTACGTGTTGTTAAGTGTGTGTTTTTGGCCCGTATAAAAGGCCCTGTGCATACAGTGGGACTTGGCCTTGATCTTTTGATTAATAATTCATCCTTTTCCTGTCAGCGATACTCAACGTACTCACTGCCTTCCTCGTCATCAAGTTCCGAGACCTGCCCTCGCCTCTCTCTTTATCTTTCTCCGTCTCTCGTCTTCCTATCTTTTTTCTTCCCTTCCTCCCCTCCCTCTTAAGAGATGCTCATGTTTCAAGTTTAGCCCTGCATGGCCCCACTAGCGGATCCAGCTGTCCCCCTGCAGACAGTGTGTCTTTGGAGCGATGGGACAGTGCTCATTAGGGTGGCCAATCAGGCCCTGTTCAGTGGAGAGGAGAAATAAAAGATGACAAGATGGCCATCTGTCTGTTTTAACGCTTTAATGGCACTCAAGGTGGATCTGAATGGGCCCTATTCATATAAACACTCCAGCATACTTTGAGGTCCAGCTTGACCAGTGGGTGGGGAGCCCCCTGCATTTGAAGCTCATTTCAAGCATGGGTTCTCCCCCGATGGGCTTCTGGAGCAGAATGACGCACGCAGACACACATACACATATGTCTCATCATCTGTGACTGCCTCCCCCAATCACTAACTCAGTAGCCAGCTAGCCACATTACATCACCTAACCTCCTTTCCCTAACTTTCTTTTTAAATCCACCCCTCTTACTCTCTCTGTCACTCTTAGGGTGTTTCATCTCTCGGCCTCTCTGTCTGTTCTCGATTCTGTCTCACTCACTTTCTCACTCACTTTCTCAAACTTCACTTCAGCTGAACCCATTGCTCCCTGGCAGAGGCATTTTATCCGTTGTTCCATCTGTCTCACCTTTCAGAGGAAAAGTTAGAGAGGTGAGATTGTGTTAGTTTGGACATGTGCTGAGGAGAGACTTTGAGTATGTTGGGAGAAGGATACTGAGGATGGAGCTGCAAGCAAGAGGAGAAGAGGAAGGCCTAGTAGGAGGTTTATGGAGGTGGTGAGGGAGGACATGCAGGCAGCTGGTGTGCGAGAGGAAGATGCAGAAGGACATAGAGACGGTGGATCCGCTGTTTCGAATCCTAATCAGGAGCAGAAAGTAAAAGAAGAAGAAGAAGAAGTTCCATCTGTCTCAAAATAGCATACCTAGGCTTTCAACTTTTTTATTACAGTTGTGAATAGTATTTAAAGGTGCTGTCAACTTATTTCCTTAACTTTCCTTAACTGTTAAAGACCATATGAGGTGTCAACTCCACATTAACAGATAGATAGAGAAGCAGTGCTTTCCGACAGTACGCCATATGCAGTTTTGTGGGTCTTAGATGACATCTCAGGCCTCATTTACACAGCATCTGCAGAATTAGCCATATTTCCCAAATCATAGATTGCAGTGTATACAGATTGATTTTCAGCAGCCACTTATTCTACCCTCTACACTATTGTTCTAAGCCTGAAGTTTAGAAAAAGCAATTATTCACAAAGTATGTACTGCTCCAACTTTGTAAAGAAGTTTGTTTAGCTAGCTAATTAGTTTGCTGTGAAGGAAAGAATGTTCCTGGTGAGAAATAAACTCCATGATTTTCTTTCCTTCATTGTCCTGCGGGTGGCCACTTCAGTAACTTGAGGACTGGGTAAAAACAGTCCTGAAACAATGAACTGGACTCTTAGATCCTAAAGCCATTAAGCATCAGAGATAATCATGATCTCAGGACACACAACTCTGCATTTTTTTACCCTTGTGTTTCTTGTCTCCCTCCTCCTCTCTATCCCTCTCTTTTATTCCTCTCTCTCTCTGTCCTTCTGGTGTCCTCAGAGTTTTAGTCAGAGAGTGTGTGTGTGTGTTTGTGTGTGTGTGTGTGTGTGTGTGTTTGTGTGTGTGTGGTGTGTGTGTGTGTGTGTGTGTGTGTTTGAACAGCTTTATGTACATCCTAGGTTGTGTCATAGTCAGGGCCATTTCT
>JBBPCZ010000002.1:11164156-11183520 GCA_037974445.1 Brycinus macrolepidotus | reverse complement strand
TATTTGAGAACACTGTGGATATATATACACAAGTACACAATGGAGTGATAGGCATTGACAAAAACAGTAGTAATGCAAAAACAGTAGTAATGCAGACCTGGGTCTGGCTAAGATTTTCTTGTAAGATAGATGCATCAAGGGAATTTGGTAAGTGGGACACCTATAAGAGATTCACTGCCTTTGATTTCAAGCCTGACTTTACCTTAGTTGCATGTGTGTATGTATGAGTTGTGAGTGAGAGAATGGGGTTATCCACGTGTACTAAAAGCAGAAAGGGGCAGCAGGTTACTCCAAGAGGGTCCATGAATTGAGGAATGAGAATGTTAAGAAATACACACCTTCTGTTGAATTGCTTTTTTCTGTTGTTTTGTCTCTGTGCTTTAACTTACATTGAGAGATTCAATGCGAGGTTTTGGGGATGCAAAGTTTTGTTTCAACAGTGACGATGTCCTTTTAAAGTGTAGTTTGGCTGACACAGAATAAGAGATTTGTGTTCCTAGGTGTGTGTGTGTCCCTTCAAGCTATCACCCCCTGAAGTGGGCAAAATTCATTCTGTATTTAAATCCTTACATAACATTTACAAAATTCATATGGTCTTCTTTCACCAGTTGAAGCAGTCAAATCATTCAGCCTCTTGCTATTTTGGCCAGTTTGCACATTATGCTTGGACCCCACTGATTGCCATTTATTCTTTCAACTTCTGTTTTCTATTACACACCACAATGTGGTACATCTAGTTCAAATTACCACTAATCACCACCAGTTTATTAGGAAGGTACATTTTAATTGATGACATTTTAAATTAACCAATTGAGTGTAATTGTGACAGACCCACTCAGCTTCATGTTTTTTTAAATGTCTTTCTTGGTATGAATAGCATTTTCTGCTTCAGTAATGAAATAGGTTGATATTATTCCAAAGATACTATTGTGATAAGTAATACTGATATCTAAAAATGAAAATATTTATGATACTGTTTTTCTCAGAACAAAGTTGGCTACTTTTTAATGGTCCTATATCATCACAACTTAGAAATGAGTTAATATCTTAAAAGCATAAAGAGAGACTGTTTATGTAAAAACGAATGCTTACTTTTTTGGTGCATAAACTCCCACAAGCATTATAAGTGGGGAACAATTAAAGACAAGGTAAACATCGGATATGATCCACTTGTGTTATTATAAACTGACCTTCTCCACATACTGTACATTTCTGTACCAACACAGGCTTTAAAGGTGGAGATGTGTAGCATGTAGTGCATCATGCAGAGCAGTGTGTGTGTGTGTGTGTGTGTGTGTGTGTGTGTGTGTGTGTGTGTGATTGAAGAATGAACAGGCTGTGCTCTGTAAAGCCTTCTTACGTGTTCCTGCTCGGCTCTGTTCATGTATGGCTCCATCATTTCCTCACTGCTCGCCTGATTAGTTCTTTCCCACTCTTTATCTCCCTCCTGCCTTCCTTTTCTCCTTCATCACTCGCTTCTGTATCTCTCTCGTACCTTTCTAGGCCTTCTCTGCAGATATTTCTGTCTTACGCGCACATACAAACACACAGCCTGTGCTGATAACTGCCATGTAAGTTCCCATATGTGGTGACACCATGCTATCATTGTTCTCCTTGCAGCTCCTGAAGAAGAAAGGAGCCAACTCATTCTTGCAGAGGTTGGAGCGCTGTGGACCAGTGACTGTGACAGTGCAGCTACGGGTGAGTTTCCCAGCACAGCACATTGTCAGCCTCCCTGAGACCAGAATAGTTACCACTTTCTGACGCACAGTCTGATCTACAGAAGTTCTTAACGGTATGTCGCCTCCAAAATTCATATGATGGATGTAAGAATGCATCGAGAAAGGACATCCTATTAATTATGAAATCCAATGCAACTGCATTGTTTGAACACAAACTGCCAGCATGAATCAATCATCCCACTCTAGCATGTTCATGTCATGTGACACACTCCTCCCACCTTCCAGTCTCATTAGCAGATGTATACAAAACAAACAAACAAACAAAAAAAAAACAGTACCCACAGTACAAAGCCAAACTCTGCATCTGTGATAAGCAACTATATGTCTCAAATAATTATTTACATTTTTTTCTTTTCTTGTTATATAGAGTATTTTACTGGCAAGAACACAATTGCTTCATTTACTGCTGATGTTTCAATAGTTTCAAACAATGTTTGTAGTTGCTGAAGACATTTACAGAGCACTACAGTATGGTACACTTCAGGTTAACTCAGGATACAGAAGAAATTAAGAAGGGGCTGGACCCCGTAAGCTTAGCAGCACTGTTTGTAGGCAGTGAGATTTTTATCCACATGTGTGTGTGAGTGGAAGAATGAGTGTGTGGTTTTTGGACGTTTGTACAATTCATATGAATGAACAGTCAACAACAAGTTCCCTGTCTCACTGTTCCAGTGGGAGAGAGGAGCAGACTGGCGTCACATGCGCATACTCTTATACACACACACACACACACGCACAGTGGGCTCTCACTGCAGTCTGATGTCAGCACACACGCACACACACACACACACAAACACACGCACACACACACACACCACTCCCCCTCTTCCCATGCAAAGGGCCCTCTGTACTTTTCAAGCATGTTGAGCTGAACACACCCACCAGAATAAGACTAATTGCATTCCCATATTTACGCACTCTGTGTCCTACTCTGCTAAGTGACATCATTGCCGTTGCCGCAATACACATGCCATGACCTCATTCCCTACTCACATCCACCGTGCCCACATGAAGAAAAACTTTCTCTTATTTCAGTGATGACGCAGATCGAAGTGTGCCATGCAGACAGAGGATTGCGCTGGTTATCTTCCCACCAGCGCCTGACCGATATGAGCATTTTGTGACCAATATGATCCTGGCATGAAAAATTCTGTTAAATGATCATTTTAGGCTTTATATTTACAAGATATATTTAATTATGTAATATACATATTACATATATATATTTCTTAATACATAAAAGTTTTCTCTTTGTTATACCATACTGTACCAGGACTGCCATTTCACTATGTACTAATTGGAGCCCTACAACAATAGACAATATATTATCTTACTTTCTGTATATTGTGTTACTGTCTTTCTATGAAGCATGAGAGCTTTAACACTACCATATCATCACACTAGCGCATTGTCAAGAAAGCACCAGAGGTTGTGTGGTTGTTTCTCTACCTAAGCTAATTGTGATGGGAGAAGTGAACAACAGTAAGAACAGTAAGTAAGTCTTCTTTCCAGACACCAAGAAAAAAAAAAACCCGTTTAGTGGTTTTGCTTGGATTTTTGGCGATCAAACCAAGTTATGTTCTGTAGGTGCTGTTTTTTTACAATTCTCTCATATGTATGAAGTGAATTTTGTGAAGACAGTTGATGTTTATATAATAAAACATGGTTTCGAATGGACATCTATGTGTTCTATAAAATTTATCTTTGTTCAGCTGAACATTGTAGCTTTATTGCACTTAAAAGTAAACAGTCACTTGTACTAAAAAGTGTATTTATGTACATATTACGTGATTAAAATTATTTTACTATGACTCTTCAAATGCATTAGTGGTTTTCTTCAAGTCAGCAGTTCATTACAGTATAAGAGACACTAATTATCAGTGATTTAGTGACTGAATTTTGCTTATACTGATAAGTCTGTGGGACCTCAATCTCAGTGTTGTTATTGACCATATTGGTCGGGCCCACTACTTCCCTCCAGACACCCACTAGAACACCCACTACTTCCTTCCACCACACTGAAGCTTCCGACCTCCTTATTAACAGAAGTGGTATTTCTGGTTATGGTTGCTTCCATATCAAAAAGGAACAGGAAATCACTGTGAGAAAGGATTAGCATATTTCAGAGAGTAATAAATAGCATCTACTACTAATTCTGCTATGCTTAATTGGTGATGGTGTTGTGTTTGGTTGTTTGTCTGGACTATGTGTTTGGCTGAAGGTAATTACTATAGCAGTGCCATCCCTCCCTACATCACTGCCGTCACTCTAAATGTCATTGAATGATGCGAGCCCTGTCAGGCTGCCATGCTGACTCAGGGACCTATGAAATCATCATTCCGCAAACAATTTCTTTCTGTTTGTGTCTGTCAGATGGCCTAAGGAGGATATACTGTGATTCATACTGCAGCAAAGCGGAAGTAAACAAAGTCGTTCAGGCAGACCGCATGCATTATTTATAATATTTCAAACAACAACTTATACCCCTCCCATCTCTGTGTCTCCTTTTCTAGAACTCTCTATCAGAGATCAGCAGTAAGCTCCAGGCGTGCACTCCTCACTTTGTGCAGTGCGTGAGGCCCAACGGGGCAGGCCAGGCTGAGATCTTCGACAGTGTTCTGGTGTCCACCCAGCTTCAGTATGTAGGGGTACTGGAGATGGTACGAATGATCCGCTATGGCTACCCAGTGCGACTGTCCTTCTCAGGCTTCCTCAGCAGGTAATGCCTTCGACTTGCTCCTAATTTCAATACAATACAAAGAAACCTGTGGTGGAAAAAGTGAAAATGTCCTTAGTTGTGTCCTAAGCTCCTTGATACACTCATATTAGTGCAACACACGCACATGACCATGTCCCTACAGTGCTGATGTCACTGCTCTGCTAGGAATTGTCCCCCACTCAAATAATATCTGGTCAGCAAAGGTCCTGTGGTGGTCCCTTTCCAGTGAAAAACAGGGTAGAGAGTGACTGGTAAATTGTACAGAAGCCCATGGGCTAGTGTCAATAATGTTATACCCACAGTGCACCTACAGTTTGGGTGTCCCTAATAGTACACGATTGCTGTTTATCTTCTGAATGAAAAAAATGAAATATGAAAGACAGTAATATGGTAAACTCAGCAAATAATGAAAGATTTCCTACGCCATTTTGAGGTCTATATTTTTTTGAGGTGTGTATGTACACATATATGTGTATATATTACCTTTGCATATATTTGTGTAAGGAAGATGTCCAGATAAAATGACTAATGAGTGAAACGTATGCATACCTAATAAACTTGCAACTCAGTGAATAAAATGATGGGAATCATAGTGTTGACAATGATAGCCCCTTCTTCAGTTGAATCATGGGTGTTAGAGCAGAAATAACACCAAACTGTGCAGAACTGGTGTGCCTCCAGGACTGGAGTTATTCACACTGGCCTAACAGTTCTTTCAGCTAGGGACAGTTAGTCCAGTAGCTTCGATTTGCTAGTTATCACAGCTTGTTGGTAACATCTCATATTTGATTGTGATTAAGGCATTACTTGCTATGGCTGGGTGAGCCATAGTAAGCCTCACCCAGTCTGTTTTCTCACTGTGTGGCTGTGTGAGGGTACATAAGGACAGAGCAGAGGATCAGATAGGTGAATGAGTGCAAATAGAGCAGCTGTACATTAAGCCTCTCAGCTGCTGACTTGGCCATGGGTTTCTGTGCACTCAGCACACGTTGCTTGCAATTAAATGTTTAGCTTAGATTTCAGCCGCCTGAAGTAAGTGAGGTGAAGAGGCGCTGAAAGGCGAATGGATTTGAAGTGCACTTTCTCTCCGGTTGACGTATGTGGCTGTGCAGATCAGGCCACTTGGCTCTGTTAAAGGGATAGTTTGGCTAAAAATCAGACATGTTTGGTATCTGAAGTTTGCCTCTGTAGCTTTGCACTGGAGCTACAAGACTAAAATAGCTAACAATCAATGGGACTTCATGCATTAGCTAGGTATCGGTATATAGTTGCAACAGTTTTACATCATGGTTTGATATGAGTTCTGTACACTGAAGAAAAATGCATATAGCTAAGTTGCTTTTCATTTATTGGAACATACACTCTTACGTAGGTCATGTTTTTATGTAGGGTTAAAAAAAAATGTAATGGCATTATGTTACATTCAGCTGTAAAACTGAAAAGCATCTCTTATGTTGGAAAACTACGAAATTAATAGAATAATAAAAAAATTAGGAGGAGAGTTTCAGTTCGATCCACTTAAACAGTCAAAGCTTAAGCCCAGCCTTCCTCCAAAAAACAGGGAAACACCTTTACTAGTATGGAGGGACAACAGGTACAGCCAGACAGCATTTTGAAATGGACAAAAGTACAGAAGTACATCACATGACTTTTTAGATGGACAAAGGGGTTTCCCTTTATCTTCTAATATATCTGATGATTTAGGTGTGCAGTTTGTACACTGTTAAACTAGCTTCTGTCACGTGTTAGTTACATTAGCTTTGAGGCTTCACTGCAAAACTGAAGAAGAAACAGAGATGTGTAGATCACATTTGGAGTAAGAAGAAAATACTGTAAATTTGATTCTTTATCGAACTGTTCATTTCGGTTTGTGGTTTTGTTTAGTTCGGCTGAAGGGGTTGCTGAGAGCTTTGTCAGAGGCTGTGCTTTTCCTCTGCACTATGATTAATGGTGTGAGGGACCCTATTGCAGAAGCTCTCTCATGAGCCCTTTTACAATAGACTGGAAATGGGTCTGGTCCAAGAGGCTGTGGAGACCTGGGACAGGTCAGGTTGAACTGAGCCGGAGGAGGGAGAAAAGGAGCAGAAAGAGAAGGAGAAATCAGTTTAGAAAAGGGTGAGAGGGAGAGTTTAAAAGAAGCTAAGAGAGGTGTAATTGTAGAAGATGTTCTGTGTTCTCCGTTTCTGCCTTTCGAGCAGGGCTGTGAGCAGAGCGTGCTGTTCTTTTAGTCATTCACTGGGTACAGTGTGACTCTGCTCATCTTGCTCGAGGAGGCCACAGCCACAGTGCTGTGTCACACTGACACACTCCCTCTGGCTCTGCTGCACACTCTGCTGCGCCGGCTCATAATGTTCCTCTCAGTTTTTGTCACTTTGTCATCTTTCTTCAATCCTTGCCTGTCCTCCTCCCATCTTTGCAATCTCTTTGCCCCACTCCATCTTTATATCCTTCCCTTGTTCACTCCCTCAGTATGTTATCAATGTTGTATTTTATTTATCAGATTTAATTTATTTATATCTTTTATCTTCTGTCCCTCATCATTATGATCCTTTCCGTTTTTTTTTTCTTTAAGATTTGACCTTCCACATCCCTGCAAGACTTCACTGTGCATACACCTCTCTCTCTCTCTCTCTCTCTCTCCCTCTCTCTCTCTCTCTCTCTCTCTCTCACACACACACACACACACACACACACACACACAAACAACTCTCTCTGTCTCACTCTTTCTGTGTAAGGGATAAAAGGATTACGGTAACATTCCAGTGAGATAATGAATTGGGACACTGCTGGTCACATGATGCTGGAAGTTTCCACGACTTTGTTGTAAACATCATGAATCTTTCAGCGGAGAGAAGGAGAATGAGACACACGAGATAGAGAGACAGACAGAAGGACATAGACAGACCATAGAAAAAGAGATGGACTAACACCGAGAGATGAAAGGGGTCAGACAGACCACTGTAGACATTTTATCTGGACAGAGGCTTATAGTTCAGTGGCCCATCTCCAGTCTCCTGTTGACACTGGATTAAATAGCACAGATAGTCTTGTGACTGCGATTGTGTTGAGACCGAGAAGAGCATAGTTCAGATTGTCTTGTGATACTGCCTGATGTTGTGCCTGTATGAAATGGAGCAGATTGTCTCCTGATAGGCTTAGTGTTTCTACATGCTTTCTACAGGCATAATGCTTTAACAGACACAGTTGTGATTTAATATACTGTTTGGGATTATGACCATAATACAGCTGCCACACAGGGTTAATATAGTTTTGAAATTGTCATTAGTTTATATTTTTATTTAGAGTAAAAGTTAATGTATTTTATGTTGGTTTCCTTTCTTTTTAGTTTCAGTATCAGTTTTGGTATAATGGTAAATGTTTTGTCAGAGACCTGGATGTGCTGAAATAGTGCTGTTTTTTCCCAATGAGTTCTCACTTTTCAGAAATCGTCACTACAGTAAACTGTGCTCAGCTAGGCTGAAACATCTTCATCAACATCTTCTGATTATTTCAGGTTCATATTGAAAGAGTCCTTCATGCATTAAAAACATGAGAACTTTAGTATTTTCCACTGTAATTCTTTTTACTACTTGTTAGTTTTGCAGTAAACAGTGTTGCTTTGATTTAGTTTTTGGATTTTTTTCTCATTTTCAAATTTTATTTTTTCATTTCAGTCACATTAGCAATAAAAACACTAAAAAAGTGATACACTTAAATTACCAGATTCAATTATATGGAGTACCACAGGGCTAACAAGCCCTAGGATCTTATTTTCTTCCAGAAAAGCAGATGGTACAAATCAATGCAGCGCTGTCCTCTCCTAAAACATGCATTTATAGTCATGTACTGTGAATTATTGCTGATTACTGTTTTTGGCGTCCAGTTGTAGAAGAACAAACATAATGTAATATTTGATCTAATTTTTCATTTTCTAAAGTATTATAGACAGAAATTTCTTAGGTAAAGCCTTGATTTTGTAATGATTTTATATGCTTACATTAGCCTTTTGACAAAAGCTTTGATTCATATTTTCAAATATGTTCGGTGATCAATATGATATGTTCTTATAGAAAATTGTATTCATTTGAATAAAATCACTTCAGTGAATCACTTCTGTCAGTGTTCTGAATGGTGTTTCATTTTAGGTTTGGACCCCAAACTACATTTACTTGCATTGAAATAGCGAGGCTGAGTGTTAGTAAGGGTCTGTCATGTTAAGTAGCTAGTAAACAGATGGAGACTTGCATTCTTTCTCTTTCTTTGCCTCCGTCTATAGAGTGGACACTCGTTCTCTCACTATGGAGACAGACACGTTCTCATGACGTGTTGTTTTGAAGTCTGTGAGCGACTTACTGGGTGACGTCGTGCCAGGGGTACGGTTTGTTTTTGTTCGAGATAGAGTGCACGTACGAGTGTGTGTGTGTGCGTGTGTATGTGTGTGTGTGACTGTGTTAGCATCACAATAGGGCAGCAGCAGGCCAGACAGGGTGAGAGGGCTGTCGAAGTGAGGCAGACGGCAGAGAAAGGCCAGCCGATTGTGATGGAAATGCTGGACTTTTTTTGAGCACGACATTGCCTGATTCTGAGGGTCATTTTACATAGTCTTAGCAGGAGCCCTTGCCCTGCTAGTCTTTAACGCCTTGTGGGTGTTTGTGTGTCTGTTTATGTTCATATATATTTAGGACATAAGTATCCTATCGTTGTTATTTATGTATATATAAGCTTCAGATTGTAATAAGTCTGGGGTTGTAAGGGGCCAAAATAATAGATAAATAAATAGATAGATAGATGGATAAATGGATAGACACACAGATAGATAGATAGATAGATAGATAGATAGATAGATAGATAGATAGATAGATAGATAGATAGAAAGATAGATAGATAGATATGTTTTTTTTTTACTTTTCATTGAATATATATCACATAATGGTGCAAAAAAACACACACAACACAGCTGTACCATCAACACTGTCTCACTAGCTATCTTTTTATGTGTTTTCGTGAAATTTCAGTGTTTAAACACAGTGTGGCAACTCAGAGTGCATACAACCATGCATATGACCACCAGCATTCACACATTAAGATTTTTGAGAGAAAGCACAGTTTGCTTCATATAGACTTGTTTCTCCTGTCCTTCATGGCGGCTCTGCTTGCGTAGATTGTGCTTGGTATGTGGAGTAGATATATAATGAATGAAAAGCTGTAGATAAATGCTGCTTTATGCTTGTGTGCTTGCGGATGTGCATGTGTGCTCAATATAAAGCATTTTTCTGCCAAGGCCGTGTTCATTTCATGGAGAGCTGAAAAAAGAGCCGGCCATTCACAAAGAGCCCATTTAGAACAGTCTGTGCTTCCATCCATTCATAAAGCCGTATGTCTGTGTGGTGAACATTCTGAAGCTGTGGGGCAACATTTAACTAGCCTCTGTAGCTGTTCTCTTTTACCTGTGTCAGTTACGATAAACTGAAGTAGACTAAATACACAAATAATTAAACTAATATTATTCAAGTCATCATTTTTCGGCAGAGGCACTCTGGCCCTGCAGGCCTATTGTCTAGCACAGTTTGGTAATTCTGCATTCCCACACCATGCCCACTAAACATCTTCACCCTAGAGAACTCCTCTTCTGAAAACACATATGTGGTAATCATTGAAAATTTTGTTTCAGCTGTAATGAACATTGAGAATTGCAAAAGAAATAGATAATACAGAATTACAGCATGTTGTTTTTATCACTGTTGACCACTGGTTTAACCACTATTTGAAGCATCTATCTATCTATCTATACATGTGCTGCCATACACAGCTACACTGCTTTCAGTCACATTTTTTTTTCTCCAATAGAAAAGGAAAGCAGAGTTCATGCTGAAAGCCTTAACAGTGCTTCAGACAGTCAGGGTCAAGATCTGTTTATGCCATTGTTGTTTTACTGCCATTGTGTAATGGGGAAACTGGTGTAGAGGGGGCCCTCTGTTTACCCCAACACCTCATGTTTAGGACCTATCTGGTAGGCAATTTAAGCCCCTTCAGTCCATATTACTCAATCCCCATGAGCCCCACAAACTCCAAGGCTATTGATAGTTTTCATATCCATATACAAAAGGTCCTAGTTTCTGTTGCACTTTCTGTTTTATGGTCCTTCTGGGATGCCACTGGGCTCCCGTAGTCCTTGGGCATTAACATAGGATGGTGAGGTGAGGTAAAGTTCAGCAGTGTCAGACTAGGGTAAATCCCACTGAACAGGAAAGTTAATCAACCTTAGCCTGAAGACGTGTATTATATTTTCATGTGTTTGCATTGTATACCTCAGATGGAGTATTACTTCTGTCAATTCCTTAATAAATTGCAAAAATCACTACATTTACATTTAATCATTTGGCTCTCAGTCATGCTTTCATCCAAAAAGTTGCATAAAACATGCCTACCACAGAAAGTATACAGTATACAATCCAGAAGGATGGCTAAAAGACAAGTCTTATTCTAGCTTGATCACAATCCACTAATCCAAACATACATGTGGGTGTATGAGAAGGTTGTGTGTACCGCTTATCCTGCTTAACAAAGTTTGAGCTCTAGCTTTCTGAACAATCACACATACCCTTCTGAGTGTGACCTTACAGGGGTCAACTGTTGCCATGACAACGCTTGTAGCAGCAGATGCTTGGAGGTCAACCTGACCCCTGACACCCTTTGACCTCTGAACCGTCCGGTTAGTTTGCTGCTCAGATGGCATGGGATCTGGCAGATGTTTTTAGATTGTCTACAGATTTTTTCACCCTGAAGGGCTTTCTATTGAGCTGGCTGTGTTTGCCATTAAATTTAATCACATATGATGGCATGTGAGTGCAGAGCCATGATCAACACCCTTGTGCTTGGTCTCATCTGTTGAAGCAGGAACAGGGCCATGTCCCATCGGCATTAAGTCATGAGTCAGTGCAGATAGCCAGCCAGATTTAACCTCGGTACCAGATTGTGCTGAATAAGCACTGATTGAATTTAGTTTGTGGGACAGTTGCACAGTATGTCGTACCTCAACTGTTATCACAACTCTGGCCTTTCCAATAGTGTGCCATGTCCAAATGAGCCTGGAGCTAATCACCACATATGTGCTGTGAGCATGCTGACCAATCACAGATGTTCATTGGGACCAATATGAACCAATAAATGCATAAACAAATATGGTGCTATAAATATTTTGTATAAAAAATAATGCATAATCCAGGCCAACCACATCACATCAGACAAGGACACATTTTTTACTGTATTGGAATATACTGTCTTATAAGATAAAGATCAACCTTTATTAGTCCCACAAGTGGGAAATTTGCAAAACGTTTGAACATCAAACTACATGTTTTGTTGATTTTCTAAGTGAACATATGTATATATCCTCTACAGAGAACATACAGAAATATGAAACTTTCCTTTAGTTTTTAGTGTACAACTTTCCCACTTTTGCACAGGCCACATTTGTTCCAATATATTCAGTTCAGCTAATAAACGTGTGTTAAATTTAGCAAATAAACAGTATTTGTACATTAAAATGTGCCGAAGTGTGTTCCCTGTAGAGGATGTGTAAAATTTTTGCATATGACTATATATAGCACTAAATTGGAGTGTTGTTTTCAATATATTAGAAGATATATAACAATCACAATTGCAACACGCTTGCAACACGGTATTTAATCCCAACCAGAAGTTTGAATTTCCACCTTACTTTCCCCTTTGAGTTGCTAATGTAATTACTAACTCCATCTGTAAATGTATTCATTTTTTACGTTTTGACTATTTTTCTTATTTTTCACTGCATATATTACCAATAAAATAAATGTAACTTGTTCCTCAATATATTCCTATTCTTTGTCAATATAAAGATTTGTAATTGTTAGATTATGGTCCTGTGTTTGTCTGTTTGTAGATACCGAGAGCTTGTTGAGACCATTCTGACAGACAAGAAGAAGCTTTCAGCGGAGGACAGGTGCCGCCAAGTTCTCCAGCACTGCAAGCTTCAGGGATGGCAGGTGAGGACACATTTCTCCCTCTCTTCTTATCTAGAAAGCACCCATACAAAGCACCCATCTTTCTTCATTCAGATGGGCGCCAGCAAAGTGTTTCTGAGGTACTGGCAGGCTGACCACCTGAATGACCGCTGTCACCAGTTGCAGAGGAAGATTGTTACTTGTCAGAAAGGTAATTTCACAAAATCAGTAGCACTTTCTATTTCTTTAGTGTATCATTTTGTGCTTACTAGCATGTGTGTGTATGCATCTTTGTGCGTATGGCAGTGATGCGTGGCTGGCTGGTGAGACAGCGTATACGTCGTAGACTGTCTTATCAGCAGAAAGAGCAGTGCAATGTGCAGTGGTTCCTGCAGGGGGCAGAAGACCTGGGCCTGCGTGCTTACGACAGCCTGGTCATCCAGAACGCAGCTGATATCGCCCGTGAAAACGACCGCCTTCGGGGCCACACCACTGTTCCCCCACTGGGAGAAAGGCCTGAACCAGTGGGAAAAGAGGAAGACTCACCAAAGAGGTGAGCAGTCACCATCATTCATCACTATATACTGGCTTTGGTACGCTATATCCCCAAAAGTTTGTAGACATCTGCTCGTCTAATGTTTCTTCCAAATTCAAGAGTATTAACTGTGACTTCTACTCTTCGGTAAAGATTTTACTTGATGTTGGAACATTTCATTTTACTTGATGTTGGAACATTTGATTGCAGCCAATGATGCAACTATTAGTGAGGTCAGGTACTGATACTAATAAACTCCATTCCAGCTCATCCCAAAGACACTGGATTGTGCTCCATTACCCCAGATAATGTAGTTCCACTGCTGCACAGCCCAATGTTGGAAGGCTTCATACCCCTCTAGACAACGTTTGGCATTGAGCATAGTGACCTTAAAGACGTGTGTGGATGTTTAAGACCATCCCATTCTACTGGTAACGCTTTTCTGTTAGGATTAAATGAGCCATAAAAGGGAGGGATGTCTGCGTGCTTAGAGAAACAGTGTTTTCTTAGAGTATGTGACCGCTGTATTTTGTACATATTGAAACTTAATAGGCATTTTCACAGAGAGTCTACATAGAATTATTCTGCGAGAATCTCACGTGAGTGTTACAAATGCATGTATTCTGGCATCCGACATGCATACAGAGATGGAAAAATGCTGTCTAAACTATAGAACTATAGTGTCAGAGGTAAGTTCATTATCAAATGTTTTGCCACAGTTTAGAACATAAGCTGAAGGAAAAAAAGCATCTTCTCTGTGGAATCTGACTCTGCATATCATATGAGGTCCCCAGCTCTAGACTTTGTTTCCTTAAACTGTGGAGTGCTTCTTTACAGATTAATCTGGTCCATCTGAGTCATGCAGACACAATGACGTCCCTGTAAAAATGTTTTTGTGCAGCTCTGTTTTGTCTATTGCTTACAGATAGCAAGCCGTCTGCACTGTAGCCAGACTTGTGAAAGATCTCAAAGAAGAATGCCATTACATAATCCAAAACACGAGATTCTATAACTAGAGTTTATAAAAAAAACTACCACAATTTATGAGAGGTTTTATGGGTTCTCCGTGTTCTTGGCAAACATCTAAAGGGCATTTGCCAAAGATTGCTTGCTTCTGATGTCATTGGCAGCAGTGGTACTTGTGAGCTGTTTATGGAATCAAATTTTGTCTGTCCTCTTACTTTGTTTTAAAAAGACTCAACCCCAGTGATGATTGTATATTTGCTTGTCAACACCTTCTTCTTTTGCCAATGTTTTTTTTATTTTTCTATGTATTTGTTTGTTTATTTGATTCTTTATTCATTTATTCATTTATTTATTCATTCAATCATTCATTCATTCATTCATATATATATATATACTTGACCTGTCCATGGTATTTTTTCTTTGCCTTTTGCTCCTATGACCACTGGGATAGGCTCCAGCACCCCCGCAACCCTGGTTATGAATAAGCCACTCAGATAATAAATTAATGAATATATGTTTAGTTGGTTATTTGTTTGTTTAATATTTCACATGACTTATCAACAGATGTTCCTCTCTCATTCTCTCTGTCTTTCTTTCTCTCTCCTTCCCCTCCCCCTCTCCTCCCCCCCACCCCCCACCCCCCAACCCAACCCAACCCATCGCTCTTCCCACCTTTCTCTACAATTTCTTCATCTTCACTGTTCAGTCAGTGAACAGTTGAGCCTATTGCTGCTATAAAGGGTGTGACCACTAAGTGCCAGGCTGCCAATCAAACATGAATAAAGCCCACAGCACCACCCAATTTTGGAAATCTCTTTGGAGTATTACGTTAATACAGGCCCCACAACACACACACACACACACACACACACACAATCTTCCCTCAGGACCAACAGATGGCAGTCCCAGATTAAAGGGGAAATATCAAACAAGAGTGTGTATACCATTCCATGCTGGGGAAAGCTGTTAGGAGTTAATCAACAGATAAGATATTTAGACATTCATTTTCATCACCTGCCACTACGCTTCACAGTACACTGCTTACTATGTTATTCATCATTTCTTATAAAAAAGACCCAGATTACTGTTTTTTTTTCTTTATGCTGAAATCTGTGTGCTTCTTCAAAGTGCCAGATTTGTGTGGTCAGCTTGATACGCCGGTATTGATTTTACTGAGGCTCAATGCTGACCTCACCTCATTTGGCAGCTGGTTAGCACTTTTCCTGAGTGTAGAACACTATGATAGGAAATGCGGTTAACCCTCCTGTAAGGAAATAAAGAATAGATAAGGACTAAAGACTAAAGACTGATTCATAGAAAGAGGGAATTTACTGGAAATGTACCCCTAAAAATGCAGACGTGATTACAAACACAATTTTTTTCCCAAGGCTACGAGTAATAATGCTGTTTAAACAGAATTCGCAAATATGTAAATGATTTATTAATAAAAGATGAGAAAAATAAATAATCTGGAGTCAGTAGAGGGAATCGAGAAGCAGTGCTGCACTATAAACACTCATTAATTTGATTAATTGCAGAAACAAACTCCTCTGTATTTTGCTCTCAGGCCTGTGGAGAAGAGTGGGAGGATGAATGATGCAGCAGGCCGAGGAGGGAGCCGGACACTCAGACATTTCCGTTCCAGCTCTGTGCCTGTCCCCCTCGCCATGGACAGCTTGGTACATTCCGGTTTTGGGCCATCCGTCAAAGTGGCCCTGCAGACAGTGACCCACACCAGTGAGGACGGGGGTGGTGGAGGGCTCTCATCACCACGGAAACAGCCTCCTCCCAAACCTAAAAGGGATCCTAACACACGACTAAGTGCATCTTACGAGGCAGTGAGTGCTGGTCTGAGCATCGCTCCCAAAGACAGTCCTGTGGAGGGCCAAGCCTCGCCCTCTGGAAGCCCCCCTAAAACCCAGCTCTCACCCACTGACCGTATGTGTATTTTTTTTTACAGTAAGCCACACCAATGCACAGAAATGGTTGCTAATAACAGTGATTAATCATTCAGCTCCAGTTTCTCTTTCCATCACACTATGAATTTATTCATTTTGTGATAAGTGCTCACCACTAATCTATGATTAATTAACTTAATTTAGGGATTAATTAAATATAATCCCTAAATGCATGTATGAACCTGCCATTTTTATCTACACAAACTGATTTACAAACTGAAGCTTATTCAAAATAAAAAATAAATTAACATTAAAATAAATCGTGAAACTTAAAATATTTGATGTTTTGGTTTAAACAAAACTATTTGATTTGACTGGTTTACAATTCTTCTGATTTTGTTTTGATTCAGTGCATCATGAAATCTCAAATTTCGCCACAGTTTGATGAGATTTGATTATTTTAGAATAATTCAGAATTCAAAACACAAATGTGAAAATGCAAAATTTTATAAATAATTGGAAAAAGGCTGAGTATTGTTTTTTGGCCAGAAAATGAGAATATAATGTATTGAACTATTATAATTGATCGATTATTCAAAACAAAGGCACTTGAATTTCCACCTTCCTATCGATGCATAATGATGCAGTCATGCTTTTTCACGCATGCTTTTTCATGCTTTTTTTTTTACCATTTAGTGAATTTAAATAAATATTAAATCTTCTAGTCTTTGCATTCATCTTGTCTCTCTGTTTTGTTCCTCTGTGGTTGCAGCTCTCTCCAAACCCCGTCCTCACAGTGATGATTACAGCACTATGAAGAAGATCCCCCCTCCCAAACCCAAGCGCAGCCCCAATACCAAGCTGACGGGCTCCTATGAGGAGATCTCTGCCCCTGCCCCCATGCGCCCCACCGACATGAAGCTGGCATGTCTTGCACGTGGGGGGCACCTCCTGGGCCTGGTGCAGCGTGCAGTCTCCGAGGATGGCCCGCACTCGGCCATGCTTAGCTTGCGCCCGGGCCAGGATGAGGAAGATGTCTATATAGAGATGGTGGGTGCCTGGAAAGCTTTGAGCCAGGCTGATTCCCACAGTCCAGAGCAGAGTGAGGCTGTTTATGAGGAAATGAAGTACTACCCACCTGAGGAGGGGGTAGCCATACCCCAGGTTAAGTCTGAGGTATGCGAGCCAGCTCCTGTGCCACCCCAGATGCTAGAAACCAAGCGGCCTGTGGCACTTTTGGACCACCCCAACATGCTGGTGGGACGACAACCAAACAAAGACGGGACAGGCTGTGACATTCCGGCTCCCTTTCCCAACCTCCTGCCTCACAGGCCCCCGCTGCTGGTGTTTCCTCCATCCCCGGTCACCTGCTCCCCAGCCTCGGATGAATCACCCCTCACCCCTCTGGAGGTCAAGAAGCTGCCCGTCTTCGAAACCAACCTCAACTACTCCAGCCAGGACGGCGGCAGCCCCCTCTCCCCCCAGTACACCCGCCAGAGGGCTGACTCCTCACCCAGTCTCTCAATCCTAATGCCGGACAAATCAACCCCACCCTTGACCCCACCACCTCCTCCAGCTCCTCCAACAGTTCCACCTCCTCCGTATCGCCCACCTTCACATTTCCCCTTCCCCCCTGAAGCCAACTTCCTGGCCCTGACCCGGGCCGCCTCAGTGGCCAGCTCAGACTCCCCCAAACCATCCCATAAAGGGGGTCACAGTCTAGCCGAGACACCTCCAGGCAGCGCTAAGCCCCCCTACTCCCCAGTGAAAACGCCCCGTCCAGAGCCACGCAGGGCCCACTCTTGCTCCTCCTCGCCCCTTCTCTTTAACCCTGCCAATGGCAGACCTCTCACGAGCCCCCTGGATGAACTTAACACCCTCTTCAGCTCTGGACGCAGCCTGCTGCGTAAGTCCACTACCGGGAGGAAGATCAGAGACAGTGGTGAGTCTTAGAGTGTGTGTTTGTGTGTGATCGTCATGGCATATGACAAAAGGGTAATGATCTGTTGTGGTCCATAGGTCTGCTCCATTTAAAGACATTTTCCCAGCATCATTTTGGTCACATGTGGATACAGTTTTAAAGGCTGATGCTTTTATTGAAAAGTCACTTTCTGCTTCAATCATTTCACTTCTTTCACCAAAAGCCAGGCCCTACATTGTCAAAAAGAGTCAACTCATTGTCAATAAAAAAAATATAAAATAACATTTATAGTTAAAGTCCCAGCGCTCTTTGAGAAACCATAAAATTGACTTGGCCGTGCGTTTCATGTGCTGTGGGAGAGTAGTGTTACCACATTGCAGGAGCTCCGTCCAAACCCCGCTATCAAACACAGCTAGACTGCTGGCCTGCCACTACCATGGGCCTCCCATGCACACATCCAAACAAGCCTAAATGTCGGTGGTGAAGTCTGCATCTATTTGAGTCTCTTGCTCATTCTGGGTCATAGTGAGGTTGCTTAATGGCACATGAAACTGATGCTTTAATCATGAAAATGACAAAAAAGAACTCACGGTGATAACACACTTCTCTCACTATAATGTAGTATGTAGTGTGTATGTTGGGGGAGTTGAAGAGTTTCTTCTCATGCTGCGCTGAACCCACAGTCTCCCCCTCCCCCTCCCCCTCTTAACCTTTGTATTTAATTAAAGATGCTTTAGCCCCACGCTGCTCCCATCACATGGATTTATGAGCATTGGTTCACCACGACCCTGACCACGCCTTGGCTTCTCTTTTTGCGTGCATGTGTGTGTGTTTGTGGGAAAGGGAGTTTCAGAATGTTAAGAAATCTCTGGTTTCATGAATGGCTTAAAATTAGTTTAACATTTTTTTAAGTCATAAACTTCTCAAAAATCATTAATAAACAGCTATATGCAGCTATAAATAAAAAAGGCATGAATGAACTGTTATATATGATGAATATGAATATAAAATGAAGCTGTAAGGTAAAATGCTGACAGATGGTGAAGACAAAATAAGTAACCAGCAACATCTGAGCTTTAACAGTGTAAATTAATGTAGGCACACTATTTGGCAAGCTGCAGGTCATTTACCCTTTTTTATATTTGTTTTATAACTATTTATTACTTATTTTTAAGGTGTTTGTGAGCTAATTAATAAAAATAACAAATGTACTTTAATCCATTTATAACCCGTTTCAAAGAGCACTCTTAATGAATAGTGTATTATTTTGTAATATATAATAAATGTTATTGTTATTTTTTGCCAGTGAATGCTTTCTTCCTGATTGTCTTTCTCTGACTTGAAACTGACAGCCCACCGTTTTTTGTTTAGAGAACTATTATCCCTTCATTCACCTATACATTGGATATTGCAGAATCTTTAAAGACATACTCTTGCAACCTTTTTACATCATACTATGATTTTTCTCATTATTCTCATATATATATATATCTATATCTATATGTATATATATGTCTATATATATATGTGTGTGTGTGTGTGTGTGTGTATATATATATATCACGCCTATCTATTCGACGCATTCATCACGCGTCATCCAT